>JANFCV010000155.1:0-600000 GCA_024500475.1 Phthorimaea operculella | reverse complement strand
TGTGAGAGCAGCACAGCCTGATTCAACCACTGCCAGCAATTATGTATGACACAGCTCGAGAATCTGCCAACGCAACCCTGAAGAATTATAGGCCCAGTTTTACGCTAGCGTAGAGGCATGGGTGTATGGCGCAGAAGTGATGGTGCTGGGCTTTAAGTAAGGCATGGAAGTTCTGGTGCAATGTAAATGTGATCGTTGTAATCAGGTGGGTTCGCGGCGGTAGCCAGAGTGAAATAAAATACCCCTGTATCCAAAAACATTGCTTTTACATGGCAGCACCCTTCTCCCTTAAGGCAAGGACTGTGTGGAGGTCAGTAAAAAGTGAGAACTTCCTGCTTCTTCGTTGTCTCCAAAGCCTCAAAGTGAGTAAAAAATCAGCGAGAACTTGCTGCCCTATTGTGCCGAACTGCTTTACAAGACCGAACTCCTGAGAGAGTCCAACGAATTATAATTATACGCTATAAGGAGTCTCTCTGCCAACACTTTGCTGCACAACAAAAACTGGGCTGAATTCTCTGGACAATGAGGAATTTGAATGCTCAGCTCAAAGTGCACAGAAGTCACCTAGGCCCCGAGTCTAGAACTTGCATCTTCTCCACGCAGCTGACCCGCACGTACTGGAACCTCACCCCAGGCATGTATGACCTTACGGAATAGCTCTGATTGAAGAGTGAAGATTTAGGGGTGGCGTGTATAGACCAGGACAGCCTAAAGAAACTCTGCCTGTACTTCTGGCACAGCTCGAGGAAGGCAAGTGGGTACGGCTGGTGCCCTTTACATATGTCCATTGTGCACGATCCAACAGAAACGAATACGAAGTTCAAACAGGTCCTCTACTTCAGAACGCGGAAACCATATTAAAAGCCAACAGGGATGCGATGCTGTTGGCGGGGCGCGCGGCGTCCCACACTGTTTTATTTGTTAGATAGAGATTCCAGAGTTATAGCGCGTTCCAAGACAAAGAGCCTAAGAGTAGCGGTATAATAGGCTAGTTAAAGACATTTGTAACAAAAACCTATCAAAGGGCCAACAAAACAGTGTAAGAGCAAAAGTGGTGGTCGCTAAGTAACGTAAAAAAATTTAGAGTCTGATTGCGACCGTCTATTTTTCATACATTTTTGAGGCGGTCGCTAACTAAACATGGTTTTTTAGCATGTACTAGATAGCGACCACTCAACTAAATAACTGTTTCAAAATCGGTCAAATAATCATAATTTGACGGTCGCAAACTAACTACGCTATAAAAAACGTCTATAAGAATTGATTAATGTTGTAAGAATCAAAACTTTGTTAAAAGATAACCTGGAAAAAAAATAACTATTTCTCAAGCATCGTGTTAGATAGCGACCGGCCGGTCGCTATCCAGCATTTTTCTAAAAATTACGTGCCCATTCGCGACCATCTAATATATCATAAATTTACTTAAAAATAACACAAAATTATCGTTAAATTAGATACTTTACTAAAGTATCAACACCATAAAACCGTTATAGTTGTAAAAACTAGACGAATACCTGAAAATTTCACTTTTGAAGTGGCACGTGGTCGCTATTTTTTGGATAGGTTTTCGGTGTGTTTTCGAGGGCAGAGCGACTGGCAAAATGGATGATTTATTTGCGGTACATTGGTGAGGTTTAATGAACAGATTTGAATAGGCGTAGATTCTACAGTTATCCTTGTCTTGTTTAAGCCACACTTTTTTACAACGAGTGAAATATAACTCTTATTATTGCAATATTACTGAGATCAGACCTGAAAATGGTCGCGAACTGACGCATGGTCGCGAACGGGCACAATGACCCTAGTTTATGCCAAATTAAAATTTCGTGATGCGTATTTACCTACTTTTACTAGACACGCATGTCTTCGGATGATAGAACGTGTTACAGAACAAAAAATAAAGCCGAAAGGAGGTCAAGGTACTCATGAAACTGAACAACTTTCCCCTTGGAACGTGGGCCGAAATATGTCAATTTTGGAGCCATGTTCAACGGGAAAAGTTGTACTTAAAGTTTCTATGAGTAACTTCACCTGCTTTCGGCTTTATTTATTGTTCGGTAACACCCAGTTTAAGTAGGGTGTAACAGACGTCACCTACATACAGGGTGTAAGAGACGGTGTACCGAAAACTTTGCAGGCGTAATCAGACCACGAAACTGAACAACTTTTACTATGGCGCCAATGGTGGGAAAAAGGCGGAAAGCGAGAAAAAAATTCCGACATCCCATACAAAATTCGCGATCAGCTGACTGACTTTGTATGGGAGGTCGGATTTTTTTTTTGTCCCCGTACCTATATCGCGTCTATTTTCTTTACGGAGTAACCAGGGCGGAAATGTCAGTTTTGGTCAGGTCACGTCTGAAAAATACAAGTAGGTAAGTAGATGGACCATTGCTGAAAATTCTGTGTCGGTATAGCGTCATGTGGAGGTAATCCCACGAGCATACTCGAGTCTCTCTCTACATTACCGGTGGGAAAGAAAAGGAGTGATGCTATTCTAAGCCGGCAGCAGCACAAATTAATATTTAGCTAATTAACACTTGGCTAACAGGCCACATAAATCAATTAATCAAAAGCAGAAAAAAAAAGTTTTTAAACTAGGCTTAATTAGTTTATCCTTTTCCGGATAGTTATTAAACTGGGCTAATTCACAAGTTTTTTCTACTGAGCGGCTCATGAAGTGAGACAATTTGGTGGTTCCACTAGTAGAGAACCATCCTTAATAGTATCAATCAACTAAAGGCTATTTTTTTTAACGAACGATTTCTATAATGCCATTTTCCGGAAGTCATAAACATGTTGTCCTTTTTTATGGATTAGGAAAATCACAGGAAAATTAATAAAACAACGAGACATTTTTGCATCATTTTCCCTACAACTTGTATAAAAAATGTCAACCTACCCATTTAAGGAACGAAAATGATTCCTCCTGGTTTTCATACATTTATTAAAGGTGGCAAGATAAAGTAGTTCCTAAGTACACTATGGGTTATAGATGTAGGTAAGCTTGATGTGCTGTTGATAGTCTATTATCGCCACTAAAATCAACCTACCTTTCTAAGGGGCCAACTTACACTGGTTTTCATACAAATACTATGAAAAACTACAGTAAGTTGTTTCCTTAAATGGATATAAAGGTTTTGTTGTGTTGTGTTACCGTGGTGCGAAACTGATGCCTTTTATTCTTATTTATTTATTTTTATTTATTTATTTAACCGTTTATTATAATATTATACAATAAAATACAAAGAATATAACATATAGAACAATACACAGCAGGTCAGCTTATATCTAGAAAGAAGAAAGAAAAACACTGACCCAAACAATAGCCCTTTAGTTTTCGATATTTGATTACTTATTATTTTGACGATATTATCACAATGTTTCTTTTGTGTAGAAGTGGGTAGGTACCTATTCATAGGCTTGGTGATTGCTTACAATGGATTTAGGTCACGGTCAAAGTTTGGAATGCCAAACTTTACCTTAGTTATTTAGGTATGCCATCAGTGGTTTTGCAGTGGATAGGCTGGAGGTTCACACACCCGTAGCGTGATTCTCCGGTGTTCTGCCGGATTCGTTTTGTTAACGAAAGGAAATTTATGACCTATAGAACAACGATACCATGGCACATTGGCAAACGTCATCGCCGCCGCGCCGCATCAAACTGCGGCTGTTAAATTACAAATCTAAGGTTGTTATTTAGACCTAAACTATGTCTAAAAAATTAAGTAGGTAGGTTAGTACAAGAGTAGTAGGTAGTAAGGTAGGTACAAGAACTAATTTTAGTACCTAAGTATTATGAACCATTGCAACCATATCCATGGTTGAATGGATGGTTGGATGAATGGACGAGCTACTAAACGATTATTTTTAAATAAAATATACAATTGTGTTTAAAGGTACATAGAATTCACGGAAATGCGAATCGGAAAACATATCTAGGTATAAATTCTCCCCAAACCTTGAGTGTTATTATAAGAATTTCAGTAAATAAAGATTTATGGAATGTTAGCGTGCCACGCATCAATAATAAGTACCTACGTAGAGTCAGAGACTTTTAGGCGCTAGCTCCACATAGGAGCTCGACGCGACGCGCAACATGACATCTGCAAAAACTTTATTCTTCTAGGGGTGGCAGTATTCTTAGCAGCCACCACGCGGCAGTGTTTAAAGCATGATAGCCTTTATCGACTCTCGCCTAAGACCTTATAGAGACATACCTTACGGGAAGGTTTTAGGTGAAGATTTTTCTATTATTAA
Source organism: Phthorimaea operculella (assembly GCA_024500475.1). NCBI lineage: Eukaryota > Metazoa > Arthropoda > Insecta > Lepidoptera > Gelechiidae > Phthorimaea > Phthorimaea operculella. The sequence continues at coordinate 595,740 of JANFCV010000155.1, read as the reverse complement.
GTGTATTTTCTGACTATGTTGACTGGTGTAGGCAATGATGAAGCGTTTTCAGCAGTAATACTTAAGTGCTTATTGACTCCACCTACAGAAGGTCAAATTGTTTTGATAAGAATACAAATTTGCTATCATAATTTTCTATTTCGTGGTCAATCAACACCAATCTCTAGGATGATGAAGCGTTTTTCAAAGCCAATAATAAGTGCTTAGGTACTCTTACTCGCCTTTAAAAATTGTCGAAGAAAAAGGGTAAAATTGAGTTATTTGTGATTCCAATATTCAACTTGCTCGTAATTCGTACAAACCAATTCTGTCAAACAAGTGATCGTCAGCCTTCATCGATGCGACGACGCGCGTATCAGTCTTTTCTGTTTCATACTATATCTCGATTTTTATAACTGTGCGCTTGGAGCTGTCAATATACGGTAGGGTAGCTGTCACTAAGCCTAGAGTTTTTTTTTATTTCAAGCAATCACAATCACAAATATTTAGACAATTTTGATTTGGCATTTACCAAGTATTTACCTATTTGAGCCAGGGTTCTTCCGCGATCATTCCGATCTAGGTTCCTCAAACTTTTATACAGTACTAGGTACCTATCTACCTACACGCGGGCATTTATTTAAACTGGGGATTCCGCTCAGCTCATCAATATGAACTACTTTTACTAAGGAGCCAGCAGTCAATAAATATGCCAAATTAATAAGAAAGATACAAATTGAGTAAATTCACCTTTTTCCAGAACAGACTGGACTGGTCGAAGGCTCTGCTGCCTCAACTGCACCTCATAGCGCCTCACTACAACCTGTGGGTGCACATAGCTGTATACAGGTAAGATACATACCTACATGTACCTATCACGTGCCTAAGTATATCCTTCCTTTGGGAGAAAGGCAGAGCGTGAACTGTTGTATAAAATTGCGGTACACTTCAACTCTCGAAACCCTTAGTCGCTTCTTACGACGCCCATGAGAAAGACATGGGGTGGTTAAGCTAGCATCTCACGACACACAGTCATAAACTGAAAATAAGTCTATTTAACCGATGACTTAAAGTAAGCGGCTGGTAGCGACTGGATGGCGAAAACGGGAGATCCTTGTTGCATCCACTAGGTGAGGGAGGGTACGTCCCGCAGTGGATTGCTTTAGGCTGATGTGTTGTGATTTGATAAAGTAGCTTGTTGTTTGTAGGATACACTATAGTACCTACATGATTTCTACTTAATGACATGATATGACATCCACCGCACGATTTTGCGGATTTTTGCCTTTTTGACTTTTGTTTCATTTTCTAGTACCTCTCACCGTGTCGCTCTGTTTTGCTCCTGTTTTTGATAAATTATTAATTTATCTGAATGCAGCTTTACTTTTACAATTTCCTGACATTTCCTAACGAAATATTTTACTGACAATTTCGTGACGTACAAATATTTTGAAAACGACTCTCTTATTTGCGTCTTACAAATTTTGTCTGGAATGGAAGAGATTTATTTTCATAAAACATTACATAGAAACAGGAAACCTTAACTCTATGTAGGTATGTCACTTAAAGTAATGAGATCAAGTTATTACTAAAAACGAAAATAACAATTTATTAAATTACAAAACAAAACAAAATGTGTGTTAACTACATTGCACATTCTCACATAACTCTAAACAACTTATTAGAAAGCTTAGACCATCAGTCTGCAAATATGTTTAAATCTGGATAAACGACTAAGAGCATTATTTTAGTGACATAGGTAAGACCGTCTTTGCATAGACATAGAGGTTTAACTAACTTCTTAATTTAGTTTCATTTCGAACAATTATGTGTTTTACTTACTAACCTATTGAAAATTTCAGGAAATGCAAGCTCTTCGACAACCCTTTACTGGAGAGCTTGACCTTCACCCCATGGTTTGTGGTACCACTGATCTGGGTGCCCATCATACTCTACCTTGGCTGTCGGGCTTACATGGATTACGTCGCTTGCGAAGGTATACCTAGTACCTACCTATGTACGTAGCAGTGGCGAAGGATGCATGCATGCCGATTCTCATCGGCTTCCCTTTCAGAAATTAACAAATCCATAGTCAAACATGAACCTACTTTCATTTCATTTACTATTATTTGCTTCCGGCCTACCTTCGTTAAAATTACACCCTTCGCCACTAGTACCTAGGTGTATATCTTACCTGTATTTTGCACTATCGCTATGTAAAAGAAAACTTTGTAATTCTTAAGTTTTTGGTGAAGAAAAAGAAGAAGAATCGATCGGGCTGATTCAGTGTGGAAGATAAGGAATCTCAGGAAAGAGGATATTATAGGCTAATAATATGGTTAAGCTGGTACGTGTACGTGCATCTAAGGGCCAGCCCCGTAACTCTTTTTAAGGTTTTTTTAGCTTTTAGGATAAAGGTGTGACTTTGTATATTATGTAGGTACCTGTAGGTACAATACAATGTTTTGTTTCCAATATACGTAGCAAGTCAGACGTGGCGTGAAGGACAACTTTCAAAAACCTTGAGCAGCGGAAAACTCCGAGTTCATATTGACCAGTCTAGATTAGAGGTAACCTTTGATATCAAGGACGTAGGTATGACAATCATTTTGTTGGTCATATTTATTAATTGTATTTACAGTCACTTTTCACCGACTTCAAAAAAAGGGACTTAATTTGTGGAATCAGCAAGTAATATTGGTTACCTTAACCACTTTTGTACCGGTATTTTTTTGTTCTCTAGTGAAAAACTACTCTCACACAGAAAAGGTAGCATTTCCGGCAAGTTACGTTAACATGGAAAATCTACCTGAATCCATAAAATTACATGCCATTTCGAATAATATTATGGAGACTAAAATTGGGCCTTCTTGGCCTTACAAAGTTAAACGCGTGTGTCAGCGTTATTTAGGCATTTTATTATATTTTTTATCTCGAACATATTTGTTGGGTGTCAAATAAGTACATAAAATAGGTATAATCGTGTATCAAATAAAATGACAAATGGGAAAAAGATGTTTGATTCAAAGGTAATTGATAATGATATTAGAAAATCTTTTTGAAGAAAATATGTTTGATTGAAAGGTAAAAGATGTTATAAAATCTCATGGAGAAAAAGATGTTTGATTTGAAGGTAAACAGTGTTATAAAATCTCTTTGATGTTGACAGGATTGCTCCCGTAGATACCTACATAGTTTTGCGGACCTCCTCTCCTACCTTGTTAGGATTGCGTGTAGCCGTTAGATGCAGTTCTCACAAACTATGTGAACAGCCGGGGTAGGCTATATCTCTCTGTTTTCGTGTGGAGCACCGAGTTGTCCAACGACCCGATAAACCCTGGCGTCAGAGCTTTTCAACTGCCAAATTACATGGTTGTGTATCGATCGCCGTCTAAGTAATCATAGGCGGCAACCAGTGGATGAATATGTCCTGCCTTAAAGCACCTCCATAAAGCACGGAACCATCTTTCTTTTCGGACAACCAGGTGGTACAGTCTGCAAAGTCCTTACAGGGCTGAGAACAAATTTAAGAAAATTTGAGGCCAGGCGGCCATGTCCAGTACCTAATGATGATGATAATCCCTTTTCAGACTCATGCCACGGCGACCCCATGTCGACCTTTCGCTTCATCTACCACCTGATTCTTGGCTTGATGATCTGGACCTGCTTGGAATACACCCTCCATCGCTGGGTCTTCCACTTAGACCCTGGGAATAACCTCACGATGATGAAGATACACTTCCTCATACATGGATTACATCATAAGGTGGGATTTGGATCATAATGTTTCACTTTTTATTTAGAGAGAGAAAGGCAGTGTGAGCACAAATTAGGGAAACGGCGTGCGAGGCGTCTATATTTTTTGGTGTGATGCCGGCTTACCTCAGTACCATGTAGGTACTTTACTGTACAGTTTCAGATCAGCCTAAAAAATCGGACCTGGAACCGGAAGTCCAATGCTCAGATTATTAGATCACAGGACGAACGAACGAAGGTTGACGATTCCCAAAGAGTGTTGACGTCAGGCAGGCATACGGTTGTAAAGTCAAAACAAATCTTTTTGCAACATGATTTTGTGTTCAATCAATACATGTTGCGCCGACCCCAAGTAATTGAGATAAGGGCAGGGCAGGAAGATGATAAGGGTCAATTAGGGTCGGGGCCAACTCAAGTCATAGTCAGGTTGGGGTGTTCTTTCCGCTTGTTTCCATGTACCTATGTCCATGGCATAAGTAAGTAGGTACCCCAATACAGAAAATCCTATTCCGGGATGAGTAGATTTGTCACGTTCGCATGTAGCGAAACATGCGTATCGCGTACGATAACGCATGCACCGATGCTATACAGAGTGTTAATTTAAATGCGTGCCACAGTTTCAGGGTAGGTTTAATATCGATAAAGGATGCCATAAAAATATTTAAAAAATCCCAGTCACAATCTTTTTTTTACTTGGCTGAATTTATTAAATAATGGTTAATATGCCCATAATAACGATAGTAAAACGGGCGGTCGCTATCTGACGCACACGTGGTCGCTATCTGAAAAAAGCGGTCGCTATCTGACTCTTTGGGTACTTTTCGGTTCAAAATTATTTTCAAAATAAACTGTTACAGTATTTCGCTAATACATCTCGAAAGGAATATCTTGATTATATCTGCTATACTCACAAAAAAAATCAACCTTCAAATATGAAACCTTCATATTAATATCATGGTGCAAAGTTGAGAAGTCGACTAATCGGTCGCCAACGGGCGCAATGACCCTAACCTACCCTGAAGCCATAGCACGTATGTCATTTAAATTAACACCCTGTATTCATGTCTCCTACGAAACGTGCTAATCGATTAACCATGGAAGCAACCCTTCTTTTCGAGTGGGACACCAAGTCGTCCAACGACACGATGAATCCTAGTGTCAGAGTATCCACCTCTTCGGTTTATCTCTTCGAATTCTTTACTTTGTTATGACAAAAATACATATAGTTACAAATTGACTATTCGCATGGGAATTATTAGGTCTCTCTACAGTGTTTCATCGAATGGGTGTTATATTATGTATAATAATTATCTAAGTCGGCTTTGTGTTGTGTCAACTTGTGTCCCACACAAAAAAGCCGAGAAGGCAAGAGTTTATTGGACACTTTCTGCTATGGTCTGGCGATATATAGGTAGAGCTGATTAACGATAACTATCGTTTGATGGCAGATAAAGTCACCATAAAAAATTGGGCTTGGCAAATGAGCGTGATATGAATCAATAAAATGTGTAGGCTGAAACACTCGAGAAAAGAAATATGATGCGCTTTCTGGCGCTCTTGCTTATCAGTATTCAGAGAAATGTCCCTCAGAGCCTGTATTTTATGACTAAAATAAAAATACCTACCTTTTATTAGCAAAGTAAAATCAGACATAGCAGTTGGTAGGTAGTTATCTAAGTCTTAACGCGTGCTAAGCCGATCTGTGATAAATTTTTGTGGCTTCTCTTCATATCTGCTTCGTAATGTTCCTTCTGAAAATAATCTAAAGTTATAAGACCACCGTTAGGTTATACGACCACCGTTCGGAAAGGCCATATTTGACAGCTACGAAACCCATAGTAGAAAAATTGACAACAAAGAAAAATATACCTTACCTATGTAATAGCATAAACATGATTTTAACTAGAGATGGGCCGGTTTATGTTCGGTATTCGGCATGTTCGGCAAGTTTACCGAATATTCGGTGTCGGCCGAATGTTCGGTGAATTTTGCCGAATATTTGGCCGAATAAAAACGCATTCTTTTTATATTATATTGTAAATTGGTATGTCAAGACCTCAAGACAAGCAATGATGCAGGATTATTTTAATTTGGTGACAAAGTTTCCAATGTAAAATGTTAGAGGGGTAAAGAAAGGAGTGGTTTGGTGCGAACCAGCGCATAATTCGTGAACAAGTGATGCTCTTAATTATATTATATGGACATCGATTCCTGCCGAATAATTCCGTCGAATATTCGGTTCGGCAATCTTTTTACCGAATATTCGGCCGAACCGAAGTATTCGGTGAAACCTATGTTCGGCCCATCACTAATTTTAAAAGCTGTCAAAAATGGCCTATTCGAAGGACCTTACTTCAAATAGGTACACATACTTTGTAATTTTGTCAACCCAATTACCAAATTATCCTTTTCACTGGAACAAATGCATAATTGACAAGGATTGATTGATCTACCCTTTGTTTATCAATTTATTTCTTGGAATTAATATAATAACCATCATTTTCAGTAAACCGATAACTACTACGTAGTCACGTAGGTACTAAGTGGTATTGGTACTGTACAAAATAATGGTCAGATTTTAGATTGGTGACTCATCGACAAAACATAGTACGATAACATAACAATAAATAAACCACACCAGTCCAATGCTGGACATGGGCCTACCCCTATCGGGGGTATTGCCATACTCACCAGGCTTGGCATGGGGATTGGCGAGCGCAGTGCAAGATGTTGCATGTACGGGGAACGCTGCTGCCCATTCCCTGGATGAATTATCCCTTAGTTGCTTTTTATGACACCCACGGCCACGGGTAGAATTGGGTTTGATGCTATTCTAAGTGCGATACAGATATCACGCTTCGCATCGCGCAGAAAGTTACCTTGGACCGGTAAAGTGTGCATGAAATAGAAAGATGGGTAGAAAATGTACGTAGACATGTGTTTTTCCATTCGTAACTTAGTAAATTGGTTAGACGTATTCAAAAGTAATAAAATGTTTCACAGAGGTGAAGACTAAGTATGCACTTACACCTTGACCTTCCATTTTATATTATGTCATCAACATGGTCAAGTTACGACGTACATTTCAACAACTAAGTATTTTACTGCATGCAATATAAATAAAATAAAAAATAACATGTTTGCATCCCTACTTTTTAGTTTAATTCTACTACCATAGATAGACAGACCATACTACTACAGCTACAATGGCCTACTGAAAGAAAGAATATGGCCGTGTGGTGCCTACTTAGAAAAGCATCACTCCATATCTTTCTTGTGGGTGTAATAAGAAACGACTAAGGGATTTGAGATTTGATGTGTCTTGCAATTTTAGGCTGAAACCACTAGCCTTTTATTATTAAGCTGGCTACAAACTCTGAAGAAGAAAATAGAATTAAAGAAATCATTCGTAGCATCAATCGATTGAGCTCGTAGGCTCGTAGCCACTTTCTGACCTTGCTACGATTTGCTACGACTGCGTAGTGAGTGTCCCTTATGAAAATAAATAAACCTAATTAACCCTTCCCGTGTGAGGCGTCCAATAAATAGGACCCCGTATGGTCAACACTGATTTGACAACTGTCATCACGTAAATTAGGTACCGGGTATGAATAAGGCTACTTTCAAAAGAAAGGAAAGTAAAAAGTGTTAACCCTTGATGTAATGTTTGCAGTCCTCCGTCACTAATTGTGGCTACAAAGACGTCACCTTACGAGCTTTTAATGTTCACGTAAACTTTGGATAGGTACTTAAGTAAAGACCTTATAAACAGAACGCTGTTTATTTTTATCTGGGATGATCTATCAGTAGAAAGGTTGGTCCGATGGTATACATTGTTTTCTACTGAAGTCGATTAACTAGGTAACAGTTGACTTTCCACAGCATGTCATATCAAACTGGATGGCAAAAACGAAAGATCGTGTTTTGTAGCTTGGTGGAGGTTTCTTTAGGTTCAGCAGTGAACTGCTCGGCCGCCACATACCGCCTCAGTACGCGTGACGTGCACATCATCACGCACGTAGCTATGACGTTGTATTGTACGGGACCGTATGAGACACCGCACACCGCGCTACGAGCGTGATGAGATGAATCACACGCACATGCAAGTGTACTTTGAAGGCAGTCTCTTTCGTAGCTCTTTTATACTATGAATTCGCTGAACGTACACCTTACGAATGACGAAAGTATGAACTGACAGCTGACTAGTTTAAAAGTTCTACGAAAGAGCTACGAAAGAGACCGCCAACGTAGCCCAGGCAGTGCGCGGACTCTCATTCAATTCCATACATGACAACTGCTACGAGTGTGATCACACGCACGCATACGACCGGCATACGGAGGCGGTGTGGTGACGTGATGCAATGAAAAGTAGGACCATGTTTCTACGTGACTGATGATGATGCTAAATTTTTCCAGACGCCGTTCGATGGTCTCCGTCAAGCGTTCCCCCCATTCCCAGCGGCAGTGCTGGTCTGCATCACGTACAGCATCATAAGCCAAATCGTCGCGTACCCTCCAATCAAACTTGTTGGAGCTCTGGCTGGTAAGATTTTTTGTACCTAACCATACAACGTGTTAAAAAACAACCAATAAAGCTGAAAGGAGGTCAAGGTACTCATAAAACTAAACAACTTTCCCCATGGAAAATGGGTCGAAATATGAAAAAAAATATTGGTTGTCCCAAAAATGAACCAACTCAATTTGTATGGCAGCTTTATCGGCTGTTTTGTAACACGTTGTATTTATGGAAAGTATAAGGTGTAACAAATTACTGCAAGTATTGAAGGGGTACCTGCCCATGAAACTGAACAACTTTCCCCAAGGAGCATAGGTTGAAATAGGGAAAAAATTGGACCTCTTTATCTCTAACAATATAATGTACCAGCCGATAAGCCAACTAAGTCAATTTGTATGGGAGGGTCACAGGGCGTCCAACGCTACGCTTGCCGAGGCATGGCATGACCTCCATTCGAGAGCCCGCTTAAAGCTATGGCAATATTTATTCCCTGACCTTTGTGCCAGCGTCCGACATTTATTATAAACCAAATTCTTAGTTCTCAGTTCGATAGACGAGAAAAAGAAAACCTCCAAAAACTTGTCCAGTTTCTCTTTCTAGCATCGATATGACATCATGTAGAGTGAGTCATCCATCACAATAATACTACTGTGTTGCCTGCGAACTGTGAATATTATCTATCCACTTTCACACCACTCCAAAACACTGGAATACGGGTGCGGGCGTTCACTGTTGACAAATAACCGAAATTCAGAGTAGATTAGATAGGACGACTTCAATACCCTGTTAGATACACTGGCGTAAGGTAATTAATGAACTATTTGTATGCCGTATGAATTTTCCGCAATAAGATGACCATTGAACTCACTCAGGAATATTCAGGAGGTTTCATAAAAGGCAACGTAGTGTTCTGGCTTTGGCTAAACTGGCTAAACATCTGCCCTTTTATTTGCACTAGACTGACAACCTGTCTCTTTAGTAGGTAGTACACAATTTTATCAGATGTATGTAGCGAATACGACCTAAATTTTGGCTACTGTCGCTCTGTCTATCCCGCAACCGAAAACGTAATTTTAAATGAAGATTACAGTATTATTTCTTTTTCCAGGGTACTTGACCTACGACATGATCCACGTGTACGCACACCGGGGGTCTCCTAAAGATGGTAGTTATCTCTACAACATGAAGAGGTATCACTCGAACCACCACTTCTTGAACCATGATAAAGGTGAGAAAAAAATACTTACCTCCCATTCTATCTATCAGCTGACATCTACCCACTGCTGAGTATAGGCCTCTTCTCTTTTACGCCAGCTCCTCCGATCCTGTGCCTCCCGCAGCCACTGCTCCTATACAAAATCACGACCGGCTGACTGCTTTTTCTATAGGAAGTATACGGGGCTATTTTTTAGTCAGTGCGCAAAATTTGCAGGGTGTTTCTACTCGTAATTCTGAACAACTTTTAATATGGGGCCACATGCGAATTCGCAAAAAAAAATCGGATGTTCCATAGAAAAATTCATACCTACTCGGCAAAAATGTATGGAACAACCAAAAATTTCTTTTAGATTTCGCAGGTGGCCCCATAGTAAAAGTTGTTTAGAATCACGAGTAGAAACATCCTGCAAAGTTTGCGCACTGACTAAAAAATAACCCAAAAAATAGATAATTGTTTTTTGACATTTCCTAAAATATAGTCCTAGGGAATAGTTGTTCAGTTCCATGGTCTTATGCATAACTATTCTAAGGGCTGTCATTTTAGCCCCGCATAAAACTGTATAAACAATAGTGTTTTTACTTTTCAGCTTTTGGCGTGAGTACTAACATCTGGGACTACGTTTTCAAAACCTTTGTTAAGGTGAAAAAGCTAGGTTTTAGTCTACATTGGTAAAGGTGAATCAGATGATGGCCTACATTCGGGAAATATATTCTCTAATTCGGGTACCTTAAATAAGCGCTGTCTTTTTCCGTCATATACGTTTAGAAAATAATAGGATGTCTGGACATGTAGGTAACCAATAACAATACATTGTATAAAATGAAGTCGCTTTTGGCCTCTGTCCGTCGTGGAATTTGCTAACTCCTAAACCACGCAACGTATTTAATGCGGGTTTGTTATATTTTGTTAGTGATGCAACAGGAAGGTTTATATGTATTATACATGCCGGAAAAATGACTTCTTCCCGCGGGAAAATGAGTTGCAGCGGCTGAAACCGTTAACGGGCCGCTAGTGTTTTATAATTTGACGCAAATACCAATACAAAATAAAATACCGATGAAAACAGTACCAGCTAAATTGACTATAAGTGGCGAAGAACTCAGTGACATAATTAAACATGACAGGACCTTAATATTTCCTATCCTTTTCTAAACCTTTGATGGATAGTGACAGCGCTAGTCTAAGGTAGGTTAAGAGAATTTGTTTCCTGGATTGAGGCCATCGTTTTCTTAGATGAAACAAAATCGTGCCTTGACCTTTAATTTGGTAAATGGTTATTATTATTTGGTATAATTTGGTTATTGATTATTTCCCTAATCTATTTATTTGATAATTAATTAAACAAAGAAGTACAACGTATCTGTGATCTGATCATGTCAGTTGTAATTGTATTGTAATAGGTTAAGATTAAGACATAAAATATTTTTATAAAGCTTACCTAACTCTTAGAGATAGATAGTTTTTATTGATAAGATAAACTAGTTTGATAGAGGTTTATGTGTTATGTGGGTTCTTACAATCAACGTTAGGTCAAACAAAGGGGACCCCTTATGTGACCAGTTAAAGATACCATATTAATATGATGACGGATGATTCCTTGGGTCAAACATGTAACTTGAACAAATGTACCTATAAGTACCTAGGCATATTACCTACTAAAAGTTTTCTACCTTACAAATGCTATAAAAATATCTGAAGCCGATACTGAAGACCATAGTTCTTATTTGACCTTTTGCTATTTCATTCAGGTCTGTAGTTCTGTAATTTAATGGGAAGTTATTTCTTCATATTAAATGTAGGTAAACATGTCATATTGAATGTAGCCGTGTGTGTGATGCCGGCTTAGAATGTCATCACCCCATATCTTTCCCGTGGGTGTCGTAAGAGGCGACTAAGGGATAAATTCATCCAAGGGTCCAATCCCTGGATGAATTTCGCAATCGCATTGCAACATCTTGCATTGCGCTCACCAACCTGCCTGCCAAGCGTGGTGAGTATGGCAAATACCCCTCTACTAGGGGGAGGCCCATGTTCAGTAGTGGACTTTATTGTGGCTGTTATAGTAGTAGTAGTCCCGATAATGACTTTGATTGTTTTATCTAGTCAAATGTGGGAGTTTATAATCCCTAATGTAAATTAGATATTATATTGAATATTATATTGAATATTGGTTAGATATTATATTGAATATTGGTTAAATCATCTATCATACTGGTTAAATAATTTTTAATAACTCTGTGAAAGTAGTATACATTTTTCTCATTAAATATGGTAATTTTGGGTGCTTATTGATGGATGATGGTTACAATATGATTGTTATTTTACCTAAGAGAACTTTACTTTAAGTCTGCTCTCTATGCATTTTGTACCAACGTATAATAGTGTAATCAAATCTTACTTACTAATTCACAAATTGATATAAGTTCCTTGTTGGGTCATTATTAAAATGTTTCGAAAAGATTTCAACTTGTTTTCTTTTAGTTACTTAACACTCGTAACAACCGAACGTGATTCGATTAGATTTACATTTTGCGATAAATCTAAAATTGTTACACCTTATTTAGTTTAAGCTCAACCTTAGTACTTACCTACTGTTGTAAACAAACTATACAAAAAAAATTGAAACATTTTTCGTACTGACATTGGCCGACAAAATAAATACTACGAAAAGGCATTAGTTTTAAAAAGAATGTTAATATTTTTTTCATGAGTAAAAGGCTGACAAATATTTTCTTGTAACAAAAGTTGCCAGTAACAATGCGTAAAACCTTTTTCGGTCATGTGGCCAGACTTTTTGCAGCAGTGGCAATATTTTTCGGTGCAGTGAATGGTTGTTTTAATAATGGATGGGAAACGTTATTCGAGGATCTGATTTGTGATGTGTGTCCGTTATTGTCGAGCACTAAAAGTGCGGTTAACGAATTTGTGAGTTTGCTCATTGCAGGTAAGTGGTTTACATCTGTACGTACCTTTATGAATCTTAGAAACAGGGCGGTACTGAACGACGAACTTCCTCGTATAAACGCTAGGCTCAACAGGTCAAACTGAACAAGTCTCCGTTTAGACAACTTATATAGGGTGTAATTTTATTAGTGGCGGATCCGTTAAGGGTGTGTTAAGAAAAAAAAATTGACCCTCCCTTACAAATTGAACCGTCCGGCCAACACACTTAATATGGGAAGACTAAAATTTTTTTTCGTATTTCGACCTATGTTTCTTGGGGAAAGTTGTTCAGTTTCATTGACAGAACACACCCTTAACGGATCCGCCACTAATAAAATTGCACCCTATATAAAAACAAAAACAGCTGACCGAGCGATTTTTCTATAGGAAAAATTGTTACGTTTATATTGTTGAGCTTAGCCTTTTTGGGAAAATCCGTTGTTCAGTACCATTGTATTGAAAACTGCAGTTCATTTTAAACGCTTGGTTTTTAAATGCTCTACTTTATTCATTGACTGAAAAAACTGGGAATAACATTTTAAGTCACCAATTACTTACCCCTTTGAACGGGAAACCCTTAAAACTGAAATAACAGTACTATTATGCAAATAGCAAAACTCACACATATGACTGCTCCTGATTGCACCCTTCTAGACGACGAACCACCAAAACCAAACAAAATACCAGCGGACCTGATAGCAGAATGCATGCGCTGCGGTCGGGAGCTGACGCGCGCGGCAAACAAACGAGCGAACCAGCTGGTCAAGAGCGGCATCAGTCTAGAGGCCTGCTCACCAGCCATGCACCACTTCTTCTCGTCTACCCAGCCCTACGAGACCAAGAAGGCGGCGCAGACCTCGCAGGAGATGCTGGCTGCGGCGAAGCTGCTGCAGATGAAGTTGTGTTCTGGGTGAGTTCTAGTAGTCCGAGCAGGTACGCAAATTGGCACCACGTTATACAGTCAGTTACCGACAAGCGGGCATTTATTCAAACTGGAGAACCGAGCGAGACATATATAACGAACATCTTTTACTATAGGGCCAACTTCTATACATTTTGCCTGCGTAGATTTTTCTAGCGCTTTTCTATGGAATAGGTAGATGCTTTTTTTCGTGACTTCTCAAATGATCCCTAGTAAACGATGTGCGTACCTATAGATAGATTCACTAGTTTGAATAAATGCCTGCTTGCCGGTGGCACACTGTATGATCAAAGTGTGTTGTGGTTCAGGTTATGATAGCTTTTGAAAGATTTGGGCATTCAGTCCAGTGATTCAAAAATTCTGGATGAAGATCTTTGCGAACTACCTTCAAGAACACTGTCGAAATGAGCAATTCCTTATAAAAGTTTTATCATCGATATATTCAATCCAAACAAAACCTTTTGCCAATAACTCCGCTTTAAAATTATCCACCTGCTAGTCTTTCATTATCTGCCAATTGCATAATGACTAATGCATGTCCAATCAATACTTACAGCGCCAATGTGACGCCAAACACATTTATGTCGTTCTTGGAGAGCCAAGTTGTTCGTGTGAACGACGCCACCTGGTGTTCACCCTTAACCTTGAGCTGCAAGAAGAGGGAGCCGTATAGATCTATAGATGGAACGTGTAATAATGTAGAGCATCCGAATTGGGGGCGAAAGGGAGCGCAGCTGACGAGGATAGCGAAGCCCCGGTACGCCGATGGTAAGACTCGCCCATTTTATTCCTTGAATTTGTGTGTATCTATTCTTGAAATATCCTTGAGATGTAGAAAGAGGGAGCCGTATAGATCTATAGATGGAACCTGTAATAATGTTGAGCATCCGAATTGGGGGCGTAAGGGTGCGCAACTGACGAGGATAGCGAAGACGAAGTACGCCGATGGTAAGACTCGCCCATTTTACTCTTTATTTTCTGCGTACCTAGATAGATTACCTCCTGCATTCTTGAGATATCCTTGAGCTGCAAGAAGAGGGAGCCGTATAGATCTATAGATGGAACTTGTAATAATGTGGAGCATCCGAATTGGGGGCGAAAGGGTGCACAGCTGACGAGGATAGCGAAGCCTCGGTATGCTGACGATAAGACACAACAAAAATAAATTAGGCGTTTTCGGAAGATCAAATCCTATGAATCTGTGATGCATGTGAATATTTTATTGGTTCATAAACTTATCGGTAAAAGTCGGTAAGCGACTTCTTGATGCAAAATCCTTCATTTACCTAAGTTGATTTTTCATGCCAGGGATCTACGCTATGCCAGTGGCAGTCAGCGGTCGTCAGCTGCCGAACGCTCGAGTACTTTCCACGAGGCTGTTCTCCGACCAGCCCATCCCCAGTCGAGTGTTGACATACCTAAACATGCAGTGGGGGCAGCTTGTGACGCACGATCTTACCTTCCAAATCATGGAGGTTTCGGGTATGTAGCGTTTTAATCCTGGAGACACAGAAGATCTCTGCTGCGTTTCCTGGAAGATTCTTTTATGGAGAGTTGTTTAGTTTCATGGTCTGAACCACAGAGCCGGTTTGAACACACAATATTTGGAAAGCTGTTCCTTACACTGAATACAGGACGTTAATTTATATGCGTGCCATAGCTTCAGGGTAGGTTTAGTATCGATAAAAGCTAATGAAGCGGTGGGCCCTATATTCTCTTCGGAAGAATTGGCAAGAGCTATATATATATTTTTAGGAAACACTATTGTTCCTTAGGTTCATTCCTTAGCCGCTTTTCTCAAAGATTATTGATGCTTTTCCATCAACATCATAACTTTTCTGACGCTCCCTTAATATTTCTAGATGAAGGTGGAATCCAATGCTGCCTCGGCAATAGTGTAGACGTGTTACCACCCCAATGGCTGAACGACAAGTGTATCCCAATATGCGTTCCTGATGATGACCCCTTCTACCGAAATCATGGCGTGAGGTGCCTTAACTTCGTAAGAAGCGTTACCACGCCAAGAGACGACTGCAGCTTGGGACCAGCTGAACAGGTACACAACTACGTACTTATCTATACAGGGTGTACGGGACCGTGCTTAGACCATGAAACTGAATAACTTTTCCCATGGAACATACGGTGGTAAACGAAGCAAAATATCCGACCTGCCATACAAAATTCACGATCAGCTGACTAACTTTGTATGGGAGGTCAAAATTTTTAACCTTTACCATCATAATGTTCCATGGGAAAGGTTGTTCAGTTTCTTGGTCTGAACACGCCTGCAAAGTTTTTGTTAGACCGTCCCTTACACCCCGTTATATTGAGACAGAGACGTGAGACGTGCGACATCGCATATAAAATGTATGAAACAAAAGAGCCCAAAGAACCCCATCTACAACACGTGAGACGCGCATCGCATCGATCACTTGTCTGACAGATTATATCTTACGTTTCGCGTCACACGTCTCATATGTGAAGCCTCTTAGTTTTTAGAAAGGTTTGTTTCAGTAGCTTTTCTGTCCTTTCTTGAACTTGATACTCTCACCATGTTTCCGCAGATGAATACAGTAACCAGTTTCCTAGATGCGTCCATGATTTATGGGTCAGACAAAAAAACTGCATTGAAGCTCCGAAGTTTCTCTAGAGGAAGACTAAAGGAGGAGAAAAGAAAGTTTTCCCGGAGAGGATTTCTACCTTCCGTTGATGACAAGTCTTCCGTTTGTGACTTGAGAAACGCATCAGAACCTTGCTATCTTTCTGGTAAGTCTTCCTTACTTGACAAGTCTTCTAAATTAATAATTACTTTCTCTAAATGGTAATTTCTTTCAGGCGATGGCAGAATAAACCAGAGTCCACCACTAGCCCTCCTCCATACTATTCTTCTTCGCGAACACAACCGCATAGCCGATACCCTTAGCGACCTGAACCCGATCTGGACTGATGAGAAGATCTACCAGGAGGCTCGGCGTATTGTCATTGCTGAGTTGCAACACATCACTTACCAGGAGTGGCTGCCTCTGAACTTTGGTAAGAGTCTGTTCTAGATTTTTGTCTGTTCTTGGATGCCTTGATGTTCTTTCTGTGGGATCTCTCTGCGTATACAAGGAGTAACAAAAATGGTATAACAAGTCGAAAGAAGCTCTAGATACTCATTAAACTAAACAATTTTCCCCATGGAACATATGGAACATGGGTCGAAATATGAAAAAGAATTTGGGCCTCCCATACAAAATCGCCGATCAGCTGATTGATTTACTATGCGAGGTCCAACTTTTTTTTCATATCTCGAATCATATTCCATAGGGAAAGTTGTTAAGTTTCATGAGTAGGTACCTTGACCACCTTTCGGTTAGTTAAACCCTTTCTGTTACTCCCGGTATAATTGGCTGCGACATCATTGGATTTTACTACTATACCTACGAGGAAAACATTTGACTGACCTAAATGATGAAGATTCACAATCGTAAACTAATTGTCTGCACACAGGTACTCTGCAGAATAAACTCATCCAATTTTATTTCCCAGGTGAAAACTACCTTCGCTACTATCGCATCTCCCCATCAACTCTATACAGCCACGACTACAGCGAGGAAGTAAATCCTGGGGTTCTCAACAGCTTTGCGACAGCTGCGTTCAGATTCATGCACTCTGTGGTGCCCGACTCCATCATGACCTGTCCGGATAACTATCAGACTGGCTACTTGTACAAGTAAGGGTACTTTGTTCTGGAGAAAAGCCTCATGCATGTAACTTTCAGATTTCCCTACCAATACAATACCTTTTATAAACACTTGTTGTAAGCTTCGCCACAGCTGCGTTCAGATTCATGCACTCTGTGGTGCCTGACTCCATCATGACCTGTCCGGATAACTATCAGACTGGCTACTTGTACAAGTAAGGGTACTTTGTTCTAGAGAAAAGCCTCATGCATGTAACTTTCAGATTTCGCTACCAATGCAATAGTATTTTATTAACACTTGTTAACCCAGATCACTTATCTTGTTAAACCTTACCAAAAGCAATAGGTTTCTTATTGATGTGTCAGTCATGCAGTCAGTCAGAAATAAATAAATACAATAAATAAAATCTAGACACAACACTTACATACTCTTTGCACATCACCTAAGAATTACTCAGTGAGTGGAAACCATTGAAGTGCGGGACGGAAATACGCGTTGCTATAAGGTGGAAACAAAATACAAAAGCTTGTAAAATAAAGTAAAAAGATGCTTCCCTCAATTCTTTACCGTCACACCTTTAAATGTGTCATCAGCACCAAAAAAATCTCGAATTCGTCCTTTCTTTCAGACTAAGCGATCACTACATGAACCCAAGCCTTCTAGAAGCTTCTGCGACCTCTTTTGACGACCTCCTGCGCGGGATCCTGACGCAAAGTTGCGCGGAATCCGACCCGTACCGTACCGGGGAGATTACTAACCTACTGTTCAAGTCTTGCAACAAATGGGGTATGGACCTCATCGCTATGGACATCCAGAGGGGGAGAGATCATGGACTAGGAAGCTATAATGAGTACAGGTATTAATTCTATTGAATGAGGAACTGGCGGAGGCGACGTGGACGGTTCCGAAAAAGATGTTCCAATGAATAATTAAATAGTCGTGGTTTTCACGAACTCACGTAACAGTTTTTAGTAGGTTCCAGATAGGTAGCAATTTATAAAATTTGTAAGGTGTGCCACGACATTATTTTATTATTTATAAAGTTTATTTTTCCATTAAAATAATTAAATATTAGGTATAAGCCGTGAAATTCCTCACATTTCTTTTTCGCTGTCTATTAAGCCGAAAGCTGAGAGCAGTTACCTACGCTAGTTTGTGAAAGCCAAGAAGAAATGTTTATTTCGAAGACTGGCTTTGATTACACTACTAGGAGTGGGACCACTTGGTCTCGATAATGAATTAATAAAAATTACTTATGCTGCACAGAATATTTTACGAAACGATGGCCTCGACTTAATATATTGTCTTAACACTAATTTTCAGAGAAATATGCGGCCTTCGAAGGGCGAAAACATTCCAAGATCTGGCAGGGGAAATACCGCAAGACGTGAGTTGCTACACATAAATTTACTACTAGTCTACTACTATAAGCCACAGTAAAGTCCACTGTTGAACATGGGCCTCCCCCTAGTTGAACGACTCGGTGTCCTACACGAAAAGAGAAGAGAGAGGGGGGTATTTGCCATACTCACCACGCTTGGCAGGCGGGTTGGTGAGCGCAATGCATGATGTCGCAATGCGATTGCATTGAAACTCATCCAGGAATTGAACCCCTGGATGAATTTATCCCTTAGTCGCCTCTTACGACACCCACGGGAAAGATATGGGATGATGTGATGACATTCTAAGCCAGCATCACACGGGAATAAATAAATAAATCTTCATTATTAAATACTCCAAAAATATTTCGCTCAAAAATTTGCGCCCAGCCATTGCAATGTTTGTGTCCAAAATAATGTACCCTATGATCTTTGTACAACATGTACAGGAAATAAGAATTTGGTTTAATGAAGACACTGGGGGAAGTTCATTTCTGGCAGTGGATGTCTATAACTGTTAATGGCATTGACGAAAGCAAAACTCAATTATGTTCCTATTAAGTATCTTTTTGGAAAACTTGCAAAATTTTCCACCGCAGGCTGGTTTTGAACCAGCGATGGATGTGTGTATGGAGCCCTATCATACCACGCGTTAATTAACCATTAATGGTAAAGATACACTTGCAAAATTCGCGGGCTTGAAGTGGGCCTTTGTAGCCCAGTTGGTAGAGGCGTCACCAGTATGGATGGCGAAGGTCGCTGGTTCAAATCCAGCCCGCGGTGGAAAATTTTGCAAGTTTTCCAAAAATCGTATACGTTAGGTTATGAGAAATTTTAAAATTTGGGGATTCACTAATTATCTTACTGAATAATCTTTCAATACCTGCTTTCAGCGTATAAACGCCCTCGCGCAGCTGTACGAGTCAGTGGACGACATCGACCTGTTCGTGGGAGGCGCGATGGAGCGCGACGTCGCAGGTTCGATTCTCGGCCACACCTTCCAGTGCATCGTCGCCGAGCAGTTCTACAGGACCAGGACTGGGGATAGGTACTTCTACGATAACAGCGAGATGCCCCACTCGTTTACCTCTGGTAAGTTGAATTGAAGATCTTTGAAAACAAAAATAGAACGTAAACCGATACAGAGGGCACTTATACAGATGGCTCACTCAGTACTAGCGTCGATTTTGACGCTTACTGATTTTAACTGGAAATAACTTGAATCTCAAGGGAACTTAAAGTAACTAAGAAGACGGTTGCCACGAACGTCATATCATATTACGCTCAAAACCATCTGACAATATGACGTTTTTGTATCAGATTTTGCTGTTTTGGTTTTCTTATACATAGGATTTTTGGCAGTAGCCACCCTGGCTATGTAACAAATGACAATCGCAAAAATCCTGAATATGGTCGAGTGAACCTTCTGTAAGCTCTCTACTTTGTGGTTTTGCCCTGGCTATGTCCCTAACTCATGTTTTTTTTACCCGACTGCCTCAGAAGGAGGGTTATGTTTTTAGAAAGTATGTATGTATGTGGACAAGAAAATTCTTTTTCACGGGCTACACCGCTACAGTCCAAACGGATAGTTGGATTTTGACAAATGAGGTGTCGTTAGATTCGTCTCAGCAGCGCGAGTCACACTGGCTAAGATGGCGGATTTTTATCGGAAAAGTACAACTTTAAAAATGACCGCAGTCGGGTTTTTGTTTCATAATACATCTGCTTGTTTATCCCACAGAACAACTGCAACAGATAAAGAAAGCCTCCATGGCTCGGTTGGTGTGTGACAACTCTGACGTAAAGTTCGTACAGAAGAGAGCCTTCGAGATGGAGACATCTTACAACCCTAAATGCAGCTGCGATGACTACACGGCCATTCCCAAGGTTGACCTCACTGCTTGGAAGAGCTAGGCTTGATGAGCTAGTCTTGTTTGATAGAGGTTATTCTAGATATAAATTCTCTTAACTTACCTTAAATTAGCGATGTCACTTTCTGACAAATACGTTTGGAAAAGGACAGGAATGATCATGACTAGAATTGTCCCGACGTGAAATTTAACCCGTTGACATTAGTATTTAAACACGCCAGAACTTAGATATATCCTATCTTCTTCTAAACCTATTTGACGAAAAGTGACAGTTCTAATTCACGTTAAGTTAAGAGAATTTATTTCTCGAATTGGCCTCATTTACAACTGAACTTAACAAGACTGTATTATTTTTAACCAGAAGATATTTATAGCGTTGCTTGCTACTTTTAAGTGATTTTGGAAATTACAACATATTGTTAAAATTTTTGTAAGTAAATAAGATTTATTTGTAAAAGTATAAAAATAATAAACATGTCAAACTTACGAGTATCTTTTTAAAGGTTAATAATTATTGGCTTATACTTATATGTACTTATTTATCTATCACAATTGCATGAAAAAGACGGCTGTTTTATTTTAAGGTTTGATACCCATTCGAAGAACGGCGGTTCTACACTTATTAGCGGGTACTAAAATCTGTTATTCTGACTCTCTGTGCCCAAAATCTCGGCTTCTTAGTGACCAGATCCGCTCAAAGAAAGGCCATTAGGTTAAAGTGTCGATGCGCAATCGCCGTATCTGTCGTGTTGACCCCGGACCACTATATGCCAGCGTAGCCGGATTCGGGTTACTTGGGCAGAGATTTCTTTACCCACTATATGTCAGCGTAGCGGGCCTTGGGTTACCTACTTGGCGCCGAGATTGCTGTACCCATTATATGCCGGTGTAGCCGGCCTTGTATTCACCCGCCTTGTATTCATTCGCCGGATTAACCCTGTCGTCGGCCTATAGGCAATGCAATTTTCGGGCCCCCTTTTTGACTCCGGGATCCCTGACTGACCGAATCATGTGTTGTGATTCGTGAAAATCGTAAATTACTTAAATAACAAGACCATCTTAACATTTCCGGTCCATGTTTTTTTTTTCTGTATCTTTGGGTCCCCTATCGATGATGGGTTGGCTTGGCTTGGCCCCTAGGCACGTGCCTCGCATGCCTTGGGGTAGATCCGGTGCTGTTTGGATTACTCGTGCCTACGGTTTGGTCGCCAAAAGTAGCTTTTATTCACGGCTCCGACAATCCATGCTACGCTACTGTATAAAGGTCTTCATCTTAGCCTTCACTAACTGGTAATTTTGCACCTAAATCAACCTATTCCTATTATCCTGCCTCTCCTTACCCAACAGCTCCGCTACTTTGCTGTGTATATTGTTCCACGTGACCGACGAATGCACCACCTTTGAGAGTCCACTGGGACCAGGCTTGATGAGCCGCTCGAAGAAGGGCCGCTTGTACAGACGGTGGGCCTCCGCTCGCTGGTCGTCTGTCACCTTGCGGTCGTCCAAGTGGTTCAGGGAGGAGAATTGGGAGATCACGAATAGCCTGTAAAGAGTTTTGATTGGTTGTCTTGAGATACATACCTTAATAGTAAAGTTATTTAGGTACTTAATGCGTACGACATAGCTGAGCTCATCTGTACTTCACTTATAAACTACAATGCACTTTGCTATCTACTTATGAAACAAATACTTAGGTTTATCAAAATATTGCGTCCGACTAGCTAGACAGAAGTCATGCGATATCATATTATCATTATTTTAGTAACAACTTAAGTACCTAGTCATATATGAATGAGAATACATAGGCATGCCCTTGCGTAGATATCTATAAACTATTGCAAACATATTATCGTAATATAAGTAGGTAGATAATATTATGATGTAATACCGAAATGAACTATGACGTCTATGACTAACTGAAAACTCTTATTTATCCAGAATACATACAGGTTAAGTACCTACTCATGAAGCTGCACAACTTTCACCATGGAACATTTGTGGCCTATGTCCAACGGTGGACTGCTAAGGGCTGATGTGGGACGTGATATAACCCGGTTCACAAAAGAAAAGGGGACCCGAAATGGCAACATTATTGTTTGCGTGTTATTCGTATTACATGACATTTGAGCAAGATGTCAACAATAATATTGCCATTTCGGGTCCCCTTCTTTTGTGAACCAGCTTATACTGACCTATACTGCAAGTACTCGTAGAAGGTGCCTCCGTTAAGGTAGCTGGGCGCGGCCGGGTTGCCCATGAGGCAGAGATGTTGCAGATTCGGACATGACTCCTTCAGCTTGTGGACTGCTAAGGACTGATGTGTGATATGATACTGACCTATACTGCAAGTACTCGTAGAAGGTGCCTCCGTTAAGGTAGCTGGGCGCGGCCGGGTTGCCCATGAGGCAGAGATGTTGCAGATTCGGACATGACTCCTTCAGCTTGTGGACTGCTAAGGGCTGATGTATGAGGAGATACCCACCTATACTGCAAGTACTCGTAAAACGTCCCTCCGTTAAGATAGCTGGGCGCGGCCGGGTTGCCCATCAGGCAGAGATGTTGCAGATTCGGGCATGATTCCTTCAGCTTCCCCACCCACGGGTACAAAGACGCGACCTTGCAGTGGTTCAGCCTGAAATAAAAACGCAGTTTACTATAGTCCGACAACTTCGTGCGCGACCCTCCTGCGGGGTACAGACGGTGGGGAGGCGAGGAAGCACGTCATTTCAATATGACGTGCGGCGCGGATGCGCGCGTCTCCCTTCCCCGCTACACCTCCCGCTACCCGCTGACATCTCCCCCCCAACGTCTGTCACTCCTAGGGAGGGTCGCGCACGAAGTTGTCGGACTATAAGTGTCCTCGCATTGAACAAATTTAATCAGGAGCGTAGCTAGCGCCGTATCTCGGTATCTTCTGTACCAATAGATTAGGTATACAGGGCCCTTGAGTTACATAGGCCCCGGTCTACTTAATGCCAGCGTGGCCGGTCTTGGATTGTGGCGAGATTGATGCACGCACTTTATGCTGGTGTAGCTAGCAGCTGGTGGCCGGTGGGTTACTAACCACTATTTGCCGGCGTAGTCAGCCTTAGGTTACTAGCGCAGTGATTGCTGCACCCACTATTTGACCCACCCGCCCATGATTTTGCGGTACCTACTTGTGCTGAGATTGCTGCACCCTCTATATTATACCAGCTAAGCCAGCCTTGGGTTAATTGCGCCGAGAATGATGCAACCACTATATGCTAGCGAAGTCACTGTTAATTTGGCAATCCAAAATAATTTTTGTGGTATGATATACAAGAGGTGTTTATTGTAGGCTCTCGTCCGCCATACTTGGCAAGTTGACTAAAAAGCTTAATTACGAATCGTTTTCATGAGTTTTCATGCCTTCAAAGGTAAGTGAGAACCTCACACAATAACTCAAATATCTTGAGCAATAAATATATTGAGTATTGAATACTGACCATAGCAGTTGCAGTTGTGGTAGTGGTGGCAGTATACAGTTCTCTGTGATGGGGTTGTGATCCGCTATCAGTGAAGTCAGGTGCCTGAAGTGCACTAAGGGATCCAAGTTCCTGAAAAATAATAATTTAGGGTTGAAACACCAGTTGCAATTTTCTAATGAAGTTTGTAATGCTAACTAAATAAATAACAGACCTATTAACCAAAACACTTTTTATCATATTTTGAAACTAAGCATTGAATAAAACAACATAATCGGAAAGAGTAACTATGACACTGAGCTCATTTTACTGTGTGATGTTTGCTAGGATCACTCTGCAGATACAAAGTAGGCAAACAGTAAATACCTATATTTTTTGAGAAAGTGCTGGTATTTTTATTCTACAAACTTACGTGATCTTATTGTGGCTAATATCCAGATACTTGATATGAACAGAAAATCTCTCCACAATAGTCTTGGGTATTTCATACAGGTTCTCGTATGCCAGTGTCAGTTTTGTAGACTCATCTTCACTTTCAGCGGTGCCATCTGCAGTTCTGCAAAAAACATATTTTAGTCAATTATCATGAAAGGTCAACAACCTGAGAATGATGGTCAGAGAGTCGCATTTATTTCGATTTTCATATACAACATCTACAGAAAGTCTAGTTTAAAAACATGATCAAACAAAAATTGCCAAATCCTCTTCTACCAATACATTTACCTATGGAAAAGTTGTTTTTTTTTTATCATAACTACAATGTAGGTATGTATCTTTTAGAGGAGGTGGGTACCTATAACCTGGTGCAATAAAGAGATTGATGTGGTGGCAGTTCCTTAAGTGAGATAGGGCAAAAGCATGAATGCCAGGTGTATGTAATAGCCTTAGTGCGAGTGAGATTCGGCAGCCATTTAATAATCCCTTTCTTTATTCAATCAGATTATACCAACAATGAGTACTAGAACTTGTAGTCTCGAGTACTTACCTAACTCTTTACTATATTCACTGGCTTTCATACACATGTTATCTATAACCAAAATAGTTTAACCCCTTTACTAAGTCCTTGTTATTAAGGTGCTGCTGTGGTAACTTTAAAAACAAGTAGATAGGTAAAGTTATTGAACAAACTTACAAGGTCAGCAAGTCAGGAGGTATGGGTGCATCAGCCATATTGGTGACAGAGTCCACCAGCACCGTCGTAGACACGTCTATCGATATCACACCACCGGCAGAACCCTCGTTTCCTCTACAAAATAGAAAAAAAGTTACCAACTGTGGAAAATTTTGGGAACAAACTTATTATTTCTAGAGTTTTATGAACTCATAAGCTCTATTATGTTATTGAGTAAAAGAATAAACTTGTTCTTACCAATGTAGGATGAGTATCTCAAGATAAAGTAGTGGAACAACAACAAAAAGCTAATAAAATAACAAAAACAGAACTCAGCAGTGCATTCTTTCCAATCAAAAACAAAATAAAAGTGTTGCCAGATAAGATAAGATTAGATAGATGAGTAATATTTCTGATAACGTTGATCGATGAAGTGATAAAATAAAAGTGATTGATAAATCATCTATTGTGAAATGGTTGTCGATACTCACTCGTTTACACTTGAACCGCTTACGTCCATCAGTTCTTATCGTAACTTTAAGTCCCTTTGAACACTATTTATTTGTCGACATTTTTCAATACTCCTCGACGTTGATTTGTTCCATTCACTAATAGAAATCACATCACACATGCATGAAACATATACCTGTGATTTGTCTGTGGTAATTATCAATAAGTGCGCAGTTTATTTCGAATGCATAGGTACAAAATTGAATTCATAATCATAACCTATTTGTAGTACATTGACCACTTCAAATTTCACCGGTGTGATCATAGTTTAGAGTGACTGCAGAAAAATACCTACATTTAGCAGAACCTCATACTATTTAGTCAGGTGTTCTGGTAAAAGCAAAAAAAAACTACTGAATCTGTATTAAAACTTAGACATCGTGCACACAGGCGACTTTTTGTCGGGCGGCAGTCGGAAATCCATTTCACTCTCGTCGGATAGAGAGAAAAAACTAATTTGCGCTGGGCCAGAGAACAATAGGCCCGGCCGTGACAAAAAGTCACCTGAATTTACCTGTGTGCACCGCTGATGGGGGCTTAGAAAAATCGAACTTTGTGTTGCTCATCTGTTAAAGTATTATTTTGGTTCGCATTCTGCTATTATGGTATTACACAATATGGCAACATTTAAACGTCACTTTGACAGTTGTTATCATCACGTTGTCATGACACGTCATTGAGCGAAAGTGAATTTTTGTTGATAAATTCGTTTTGTGAGTGAAAAATAGTGGCTTTCTTTGAGTTTTCTATAAATTACGCATAAGAATAGGCTGCAGAAATGGATGTAAGTATAAAATCCCGCCCACTGCTTAGATATTTGGCTACAAAATCTCCATTAGAAGTCCGTTTCTTTTACCCATATTTCACGTTAATTTCCCAGGAAAGCAACATCCCGATCGACATAAATATCGGCAAACTGCAAGACTGGCTCGTGAGCCGTCGCCACGTGAACAAGGAATGGCAGAAAAGCATAATAGCAGTGAGAGAAAAGATCAACAATGCAATACAGGACATGCCTGCCCATGACGACATTGCAGCCCTACTTTCAGGCAGCTACATCAACTATTTCCACTGCCTGAAGATCATAGAGATCCTAAAAGAGACCGAAGCTGATACTAAGAACCTCTTCGGTAGATACGGGTCACAAAGAATGAAGGACTGGCAGGATGTAGTGAAGAATTATGAAAAAGAGAATTTGTACCTGGCTGAAGCAGCTCAGATGTTGGTTAGGAATATCAACTATGAGATACCTGGTCTGAAGAAGCAGATAGCTAAGGAAGAGCAGTTGCAAGCAGTGAGTAAAATAGCAACAAAAAGTGCTTTTTCTTTATTTTTTTAAGTTTGAATGGGTTTCATTATTAAAAAAGTTTTAATACTACTAATTTATATTTGAGATTGACTTCAGAATATACCTAAATTCACTAAATCACAAATTGCTTCCACTTAAATTCCAATAAGATTATTAATCTAAAAACAAAGTATGGGCAAAGCAACTTGGGTACAATTGGCAGAGTTGAATGTTAGATATATTATTCTCAGCCAAACAAAGTATTTCTTTAAGTAAGTTCTAATCCAATGTATAAATTGAAAGTAAAAACTCATTTTCAATTTGAGTCCAAATCCCATAATAATTTATTTTTACTTCAGCTGGGACTTGAACCCAAGACTGTGGACTAGTGTTGAATACTGGGAATACTGTTCCAACACTCTACCAACTGAGCTATTAGAGTTTTAGTTAGAGATTTGAACATTACAATCTATTGATCCTTACTTTATCTTATTTTACAGGAATGTGAAAAGAAGCACACAGACTTGCTCAAGAATGAGGCGTCCACGAAATCAGAGTTCTTGACCCTGTGCAAGCAGCTGGGCATCCAGGGTAACAGCATCAAGAGAGAATTGGTGGAACGACTGCAAGAGCTTCCTGGGATCTATGATGAGGTAATATTTTGTAAAGAAAAACACTTAATTTGGACTAAAAAGTTTATTGTTGGTGACACATGCTACTCTCTCTCTCTCTCTCTCTCTCTCTCTCTCTCTCTCTCTCTCTCTCTCTCTCTCTCTCTCCCTCTCTCTCTCTCTTTGTTTGAGATATGAAGTAGTCCAACAATGCAATGAACACTGATGTCAGAGTTTTATAACCATCAACTACTAGTAGCAAGCCTCTGACATGTTTGTGTAAAGACGGTATCCTTAGGCCCTCTGAAGCACCATCTTTCTTTTTGGGACAATAAAGGGGTGCTGATAAATCCACCATTAAAATGGTCCCGGGTTCAAGCTCCAGTCGATGCGATTACTTTTTGGAATTTCTTTTTTCGATTTTAAGAATAATATAGCACTGTCAGTTCATTCAAATTCTAATACATGTTGTTTGTGTTTGGTCTAGATCAAATTCCTGGTTGATGGCTAGGCTTATTTTTTTAGTAGTGTTTCTGCACTTTAATAAATAATAATAATTACTTTATTATTCCAACAGAAGTAGCTACCTGTTCCTACTATCATTACAATTTGTTTTGTTACAGATCGCCAAATCCCTAAAACCTTTACAACCCTGCATAGACTTATACTCGTCATTTTCGAAGCACATTCTTGGTGACAGAGCGCAGGAAGTCCTACCACTTCTGCAGTATGTGGTTGAGCATGGCAACACTACGGTGTACGAGTGGAGTTATGGGGAACCCCCATTGAGTGTTGAGCCTGATCCTATACATATAGAGCTGCATGATGAGGAGCAAGGGGGCGGCGACCAGGTATTATTATTATCAATACACAGTATAAAATGAAGTCGCTTTTAGCTTCATCTGTTTGTCTGTCATGGAATTCGCTAACTCCTCCTAAACCACCCAATGGATTTTGATGGGTTTTTAAACCAGCGGCCCGTTAGCGGTGTCACTCGCTGCATCTCGATTTGCAGCGGATTTTTCTTGTGGAATATCTTTTGACTGTGGTGAACCGCATGGTGGCGTTGATACCACCTACAATAGCATTCCCAAAGAGGGTTGACCTCACGCAGGCGGCCTGTCATAAAACATAGCCAAATCCTTTTGCTACATGATTTTGAGTTCTAACAAAAAAAATATCAGAGCAGGAAGATGATGATATACAAGGTGTTAGGTAATCCCTACAGTGTAATTGTCACAGAATAACCAATAGTATGGTATGTTCTATTTCCAGATCGATTTCGGCGACAACAGCATAGATTTCGGCGCGATCGAGGCGGCAGGCGGCGCTGAGATCGACTTCGGTAATGGCGACGGTGAAATCGACTGGGGGAACATTGACAGCGCCGGCTCAGCTGATCTTGTAAGATTAGAATATGCACCTTTAGCTAATAATCCGTAGTTTTTACTGACCTACCGAGCTAATCTCTATTACATGTATCTTATTCAGTTCTAATACGGACTAATACCGTTTAACCAATTAGGACAGAATATCCCTATTTGATAGTTTATTCATTTGTCTTATTTATTGATTTCGTGCGGAGTTCTAGTCCTTCTAGTAGCACAAACGTAACTAATGCTTTTTTTTTACTTCAATCAAGTGAGTTGTATAGAACAGGCAAGGTTTTAATATATAAAACGCAATTTTATCTGCAGAATTGCCCCATAATATTATGCCATAGGTTGCCATCTTAAGTCTTCCTGTTAGTGCGTATGCTATTGAAGAACGTAAGGGCACATCGACATACACCTAACTAAATATCGGCTAGAAATACAGTAATGATATCAATAAATTAAGACATTTCCTTTTATTCCACAGGATCTATCTGCCGATATAGCGGCGGTATCTCTAGAAGAGTCTGGCATTGTAGTAGAAGATGCAGGCTTACAGGGAGGCATAGCGCGCGGTCGAGACGCGCTATCATTGCTTGACAACCCTACCACTAGAAGCCAGATCCAAGACCAGATTGTTGAGGTTTGTATTCTAATAAATTTTGGTTCGTTACGTTCTGGGCCTCAAGTCCGCCATTTTAATGCCAACGACACTCAACCTACTGTCATTCTATCGCCACTGTGATATTCCATACTAAAACTGTTAGCAGAATACGAAACTACCAAAACCATCCAACTGACATGCCATCGACATCTGTTGATGATGACGTTCTGATCAGTTACTTATATTAATTTTTATGCGTATTGTCCCGTTTCGTACACCGTTCTGCTCTACACTTCTGTGTTTTATTCTAATCTGTTCTTTTGAGGATTACAAAACAGAAATAACTAGAAATAATTAATATTTAGACTTTCTATATTATTATACGGCGTGTTAGGGACGGTGTAACGAAAACTTTGCAGGCGTGCTCAGACCATGAAACTGAACAACTTTTACTATAGAGCCAATGGTGGGAAACAAGAAAAAAAATTTCCGACCTCCCATACAAAGTCAGTCAGCTGATCGTGAATTTTGTATGGGAGGTCGGAAAATTTTTTTCGTTTCCCACCATTGGCTCCATAGTAAAAGTTGTTCAGTTTGATGGTCCATGCCTGCAAAGTTTTCGGTACACCCTGTATTTGGTTTATTCCAAACTAACTACTACAAAATTCCATTGCAGCTGGAATCATTCCTGAAAATGCGCCTCTACGAAACGAGTACATCGAACGAGAGCACGACATTCTCCCTCTCACAACAAGTGGGGGGAGAGAGCGAGACAGCAATAGTCGCCATGTTGGATCTAGTCAGAGCGAGTGCGGCCAGGTTGATGGCACAGCATTTACACCATCTGCATAATGTCAAGCATTCTCCTAGGTAAGTAAAGTAGGTAGACTACAATCCCACCCAAAACATAAATGTGAAAGGCTGCCAAGTTCGATAATATTGGAATGCTTCGCCTATAAAAGAAGTGAGATCTAAATAAGTCCCAAGTTCCATACACAGACCTCAGTTAAAAATAGTTACAGGAATGCACACTTGATTTTCCGCAGTTTGGAAAGTAGATTCTGAATAAATATCATACAGGGTTATTTTTTAGTCAGTGCGCAAACTTATACCATGATATCAGAATCGTTAATAGAACATTTTACGCGAATAAAAAAAATATATTTTTTTAAATTATTTTTTTGCTTTTGTCCGCCTCATAAAAAATAAATCATGGACACACTACTTTTCAATCGGGGGTGCGTAAAAATGGCAACGTCGCTCGCGCAGCGCACCCTTCATTCAGTCAGTTTCAGTTCTCGATTTGACCCCGTCGCGGGCGGGCGCGCACCTTCGTGACGCTACATTTCCCGCCAGTAATCCTGAACTGATTTCGCGATCTCAAATGTTAAGGCCGGCCAAGTCGCCTGACCTGACCCCTTGTGAATTTTTTGTGGAGTGAAGTGAAACGGCGTGTGTTCAAAGAGGAGCCGCAAAGTCGGCAGGACCTTCAAAACAAAATCATTAGAGCTTTTGAAGAGCTCTAAAGTGAAGATTACAGGCAAGTCTTGGAACACGTCGAAGAAAATAAACAAAAACGTGCCAGACTCTGTCTTCAGCAGGTAGGACTGGATTTTGAGCAACTGCTCTAGTGGTACTCGAATCATCTTTCTAAAGGCTCAGCTACACAAGACCGGCGCGCGATAGCCGCGTTCTGGCCATACGAGTTTTTGTATGAATGCCCGATCAAATTACACCCTGTTAATTTGTGTGAGTAGACCGTTTTTAGTCCTTAGTCCTAAACAACTTCTCAAGGTTAGTTTACACTGACGTAGTAGCAACATTTTAGTGGCCTAATCAACTTTGACTGTCATACTTTTTTGAATTTTTCACTACTTTCTCATTAATGCACAAAATTGCTGTTTACTTTACTTTAAATGCAGATGTATTGTAAGGATAATTCGGTTAAAATCATAGAAGGGCAGGCACGCGCAAAACGAAGCTACCTCATAGCATCAGTGTACATAAAGCTTTACTGCAGCGCGGCGCGGGCGGCGGCGGCGGCGCCGGCGCCATCAGATGACCCGCGGGCGCCACCATGTCTGGTGCTGTAAGACGCGGTGACTAACCGCGACGTTGCCAAACCGTCACAACCTCTGTAGTAGGCAGGTTGTGTAGGCATTTTATGTACTATCAGCAACGGCTCCAGTTGCCACTGAAGTCTTTACTGGTTATTCAGAATTTTAGAAAAACCTTTGAATGTTGATCTTTGAAAATGGGTATCATAATCTTTACTGATTTAACTGTTGTAACTTTATTCTTGTTAACTGTAAGAAAAATCATTCTTAAGTTGATCACGTAGATGGTTGGTTACTCGTGGTGCTACTGATAGTACAAACCCGAGTTACCATTAAGGATTTAACATTTACAGGTAGGTAAAGTAGCATCACTCCATATCAAGCCGCGAGTTTCGTAAAACGTAATGAACACCAGAGTTCTCTTTTGATACAATACCCTGCACTGCGCTCGCGAGTCTAACCTGGTGACAATTGTGTCACTTCAGTTTGGTAAGGAATAAATTGCAAGCTAAACTACCGTCCGTTATAAGATGTTCCGTGCTTTAGAGGTGAATAAAAGGGAAGGTAGGTATTTAGATAGCGTTGCTTACTGCTTACACAACCACGTCAGAGACAAAACACTAGGTATGTGGTTTAATAAAGGGTTCATCGACCCGATGTCCCTCACGAAATGTTAGAAATCAACCTAACTTTCCTACATTATCACATCACCCTAATAAGCCCGTTTTTACGGTACGGTAGGTACCTAGTCTTATCAGGGATCTGACAGCTGTGAAATTTTTTTATCATGTGGGATACGGACTCGACAAATGACCCGATCAACCCTTGCGTTAGTAGTAGCTGCTCTTTCTTAACCTAACTGGGAAAAAATCCCACTACTTGATTAACAAAATAATCTTATCTCTCCGCATAAACGAACCAGGGCCCATCAGATCAAAAGACCAACATTCAAACCTCTACCTACACCACGGAGGCAGTTTAAGTGTAGGTACTTGTGAGATAGGTACTTAGTTGTAGGTATCGATCATTGACCTTGACTGGTCATTGACCTGTATTGCAGGTAGAAGCTAGAACACAGTCAGCTGATAGGGCTCGCGCGCAACGTTGCCATACTGAAAGCCACGCAGCGTACCTAATAGGGTGATCCACACTTACGTACGATCCTGGGATAAGTTTAAATGCGATTATTTCAAGTTTTTTGTTCTAAGTCAGGGGTAAAAAAAAAATACGTGTGTTCTAAAATTTTATAACCATTACGTATGTTGAAGCTGCGCACTGACTAAAAAGTAACCCGTATTAAATACCTAAGATTCTAATACTTACAAAAACGCAAACCTGTTTTTTCAGCAGTTTCCTTATAACATCTTTTTTTCTGTACTTTTTAATGATATAACTTGGCAAGTTTTCACACACTTTGTTATAAACCTACTAAACGCAGTGAGTCAAGTATATAATTTTCTATTAAAACTTGCCAACCTGTCCCGTGCAAAGGTCAGCAATGAATCTACTCAGTCTTGTCAAGAGGCCCTAGTGAGTCGCCTAAACTTGAATCTTGAAGCAATATCCGAATGGGGTATTGCAAATCTTGTCAAGTTTAATGCATCTAAAACACAGGCATATCTATTCTTCACTAAACGGAGTCCCTTCGACCTGACTCCGACTTTCCGAGGTGTATCCGTACCGATTTCCGACCATCTTGAGCT
The DNA here is from genome assembly GCA_024500475.1 of Phthorimaea operculella. Lineage (NCBI taxonomy): Eukaryota > Metazoa > Arthropoda > Insecta > Lepidoptera > Gelechiidae > Phthorimaea > Phthorimaea operculella. The sequence continues at coordinate 562,766 of JANFCV010000155.1, read as the reverse complement.
TCTTGGCTTCTTGACCTTTCATCTGACCTGAACTTTGGACAATATATTGAGTCTTTGGCCACGACTGCAGCAATAAGACTCGGAATTCTCTCAAAGGTCAGGCGATACTTCACACCAGTACAGCTTTTACAACTATACCTAGCTCAAGTCCGTTCCTGCATGGATTATTGCTGTCACCTATGGGACGGGTCTGCCAAATACCAGCTGGCAGCCCTGGACTCGATTGAGAAGCGCGCCAAGAAACTCATCGCTGATAGGGCACTCATTGACGCAAAGTTACAGAGCCTCGAACACCGTCGCAAAGTAGCTTGCTTGTCGGTATTCTACAGGATACATTTCGGGGAGTGTGCACAGTCTCTCCATGACCTGATACCTCCGTCACCATTCCATCTCCGGTGCACGAGACGCCTGTTGGGATTCCACCCTTATATCGTAGACATCCCGCAAATTCGCACAAAGTGCTTCGCTTCTACATTTTTAATGCAAACTGCTAAGGAGTGGAACTCCCTGCCTGCGGATCTGTTTCCGGAACATTATAACCTGGGCCTTTTCAAGGCGAGAGTGAATAGGCATTATCTGGGCGAGCATGTTCCATCATCGTCTGCATTGTCACTTAACATCAGGTGAGATTGCGGACAAATGCTTACCCATTGTTTATAAAAAAAATGTAGACTTAACACTGGAAGTGTTTTAAAAATTTCGTATTTAATTTATCGCGTGTTTTCATCGCTTTGGCTACATCCAATCTGAATGGATAAGTCGGAATTAATTGTAAAACTACCCTGGAAGATGGAGCCCTACTACGCGTTAGTGGTCAAGATACACTTGCTTAATTCGCGGGCTTGGACTGAGCCGCTGTAGCCCAGTTGGTAGAGGCGTCGCCAGTACAGATGACGAAGGTTGCTGGTTCAAATCCAGCCTGCGGTAAAAAATTTGCAAGTTTTCCTAAATTAGACTGCCTTTCCTAGTCGTATCCTTCTGTCACGTTACACTAATTATAATTTAATACACACAAAAACATTAAAAACACATTCTTTTTCCTACAGATACGTGGACGTACTAACCGCCCAGCTGAATCAAAAGCTGACACTCTGCGAGAAGCTATCTAAACTCGCGGCCCGCGCTCAGGAGCAGCGCAGCGCCGCGGCTTCAAGGGCGGCGGAACTCAGTCCACTGCTGGACAAGATCATCGAGCGGACTAAGGAACTGCAAGCTCATGTAAGTACTTAAAAACACACTTAAATATAGAATGCCGTGTTGCATATACATAGACACAGGCAGGTGAATCTTGATTTGAAAACAAAATATTGGAAAGTATCATTGAAACTGGACCTTCTCATCGTATGTATTGTATACCTACGCTATACGCTACTCTACATTATCGGTCTACCTTAATAGAAGTTCTCGAACCAGCAATTTAGTTATCTAAGCTAACAAATCTGTTGCCTAAGCAATCCAGTAATTCAGTTATCTAAGCTAACAAATTGGTTATCTTAGCTTTCAAATCAGTTGTCTAAGCTACTAAATCAGTTCTTGAAGCTACCATCAACATCATAGTTAAGATCATCGAGCGAACAAAGGAACTACAGGCTCATGTAAGTACAGTCTATAAATAAGCTACACAGAAACGGGCTGATTATATCCAAGTATAAGCTACTCTGCGGGAAGCTATCTAAACTTGCATCTCGCGCTCAAGACGAGCTAAGGAACTACAGAGTCATGTAAGAACAGTCTATGAATAACCTATATAGAAACGTTATTTTATCTAAGTATAAGCTGCTCTGTGAGAAGCTATCTAAACTCGCGGCCCGGGCTCAGGAGCAACGCAGCGCCGCGGCTTCAAGGGCGGCGGAACTCAGTCCACTGCTGGACAAGATCATCGAGCGGACTAAGGAACTGCAGGCTCATGTAAGTACTTAAACACATTTACAGTCATAGCCAAACAGAACACCTACACCCTAGATCAAATATTAGAACTGAATTCAATTAAAATACAGAGATTGAAAATAAAAATGCTACATTATATAGTTTTATGGCTTAGGCCCCATAAAATTGCACTACTACATTATCGGTCGTCTACCTTAATTGAAGTTCTCGAACCAGCAATTCAGTTATCTAAGCTAACAAATCAGTTATCTAAGCTAACAAATCAGTTAGTGAAGCTAGCATCAACATCGTAGCTAAGATCATCGAGCAAAATAAGGAACTGCAGGCCCATGTAAGTATCTACATTCTATAAGAAGCTATACAGAAACGGGCTGATTATATCTAAGTATAAGCTACTCTGTGGGAAGCTATCTAAACTCGCAACTCGCGCTCAAGAGCAACGCAGCCCCGCGGCTTCAAGGGCGGCGGAACTCAGTCCACTGCTGGACAAGATCATCGAGCGGACTAAGGAACTGCAGGCTCATGTAAGTACTTAACACATTTAAATATAGAATGCTGTGTTGCATATACATAGACACAGGCCAGGTGAATCTTGATTTGAAAACAAAATATTGGAAATTATTATTGAAACTGGTCATTCGCATCGTAGGTATACCTACGCAATACATTATCGGTCTACCATAATTGAAGTTCTCGAACCAGCAATTCAGTTATCTAAGCTTTCAAATCAGTTGTCTAAGCTAACAAATCAGTTATTGAAGCTAGCATCAAGATCATCGCACGAACTAAGAAAATGCAGGGTCATGTAAGTACAATCTATGAATAAGCTATACAGAAACAGGCTGTTTATATCTAAGTATAAGCTACTCTGTGGGAAGCTATCTAAACTTGCGGCCCGGGCTCAGGAGCAACGCAGCGCCGCGGCTTCAAGGGCGGCGGAACTCAGTCCACTGCTGGACAAGATCATCGAGCGGACTAAGGAACTGCAGGCACATGTAAGTACTTAAAAACACATTCACAGACATAGCCAAACAGAACAACCACACCCTAGAACAAATATAAGAACTGAACTCAATTAAAATACAGAGATTGAAAAGTAAATGCTACAAATAGTTTCATGGCTTAGGCCCCTTAAAATTTGCACTACGCTCCACCATCGGTCGTCTACCTTAATTGAAGTTATCAAAGCAGTAAATCAGTCATCTAAGCTAGCAAATTGGTTATCCAAGCTTTCAAATCAGTTGTCTAAGCTACCAAATCAGTTATTGAAGCTAGCATCAACATCATAGCTAAGATCATCGAACGAACTAAGGAACTTCAGGCTCTTTAGATAAGTACAGTCTATGAATAAGCTATACAGAAACGGGCTGATTATATCCAAGTATAAGCTACTCTGTGGGAAGCTATCTAAACTCGCGACTAGCGCTCAAGAGCAACGCAGCGCCGCGGCTTCAAGGGCGGCGGAACTCAGTCCACTGCTGGACAAGATCATCGAGCGGACTAAGGAACTGCAGGCTCATGTAAGTACTTAAAGACACATTCATACGAAAAGCCTCCACTAGAATACTCTATATTCAAAGCCTCCATTAAGGTACTCTGTATTGGGATGGTATACAAAGAAACTGGCAGATACCCTAGACTTGAAAACAAAATATTGGAACTTATAATTGAAACCGGGCCTTTGCATTATTTATTTAATTAACCGTTTATTGTACACAATAAAATACAAAGAATATAACATATAGAACAATACACAACAGGTCAGCTTACATCATACATAATTGGTCGTCTACCTTAATTGAAGTTCTTAAAAAAGCTTTTCAGTTATCTAAGCTAGGGAATAGGTGATCTGAGGTTTCAAATCTGTTGTCTAAGCTTCCAAATCAGTTATTGAAACTAGCATGAACATCATAGCTAAGATCATCGAATGAACTAAGAAACTGCTGGCTCATAGTCTGTATAGGCAAAGAGAACATCTCGACAACAAATATTCGAACTCGTCTTTCGGTCGAGTAATGATCGTTGCATCGTAGGCAACTGCGATATAAAGCTTAGCGATGCAAATAAAAACTGATGACTGATTGCTCCCTAACCAGTTTTCAGTTACTTATCTAGCAAATCTGTTATCTTATCTAGTCTGGTTCTTGCAAGTCAATGCTTACAAATCAATCGCTTAAACTGAAAAAAGTTAGGTATGCAAGCAAAATTTGTTTCTAAGCTGACAAATTATGTATCCAAGCTACAAAATCTGATAAGCTATCAATTCAGTTATATAAGCTATCAATTCAGTTATCTCAGCTAGCTACTCAGTTTTTCATTGCGTGAATGTTTTTTGTTGCAGATTGAAAAAGATATCTCAAAGAAATACAAGGGCAGACCGGTAAATATTATTGGAGGTGTTAAATTCTTATAATTTAGGTAATGTAAATGATTGTACAAAAGTGTTCGTATATATTTGGAAAGTATTTAGAATTGAATTTGAAATACAATGTTGTATATTTTTGTTGAAGTGCATCTAATATATTTTTGTAACCTGTCTATCCGTCTTTTATAATCAATTTATCACCATAATTTTTTGTCATGTCGCGAAAGTAACCTTGGTAACAGCCATGCGCATTCTGTCCACCCCGCAGTGGATAAAGATACGATTTTACTTTATTGTAAAACAAAAATATGCTAAAAATACTATCGTGATGTTCCAGTTTAAAAACTAGTTGGAACCAGCCATTTACTTTCATTAAAACTAGGTACTTTTCTCTCAAAACTGGAGCCCTATTTTTGATTTTCTACTACACAAACCATTCGCACATACCCTTGACAATAACAAACAGTATAAAGTGATACGTGACGTGATACGAATGGATTAGGTTAGATTTGAATTTCTGTTTGTGAGATTTCTGAAATCGTACACGCAAGTAAATAAGTAAATCACGACTTGTCTATACCTAACCCACCTCAAAGAAAGGGATGGCGACGGTACCTTAAGTTGGAGGGAGAAAGCATGTACTGTATGTAAGAGCCTTGGTGCGAGTGAGAAAGCATAATCCCTTCTATTGAATTAGGTTAGGTTTTAACACTTTAATAATATTTGAATGGATTAGGGTATGTGAGATTGGATTTGTGTAGTAAAACGTGTGCACATTCAAGTTGCAGACTTTCGTATGCGAGAATTTAAAAATATGGCTCCTGGACTAAAAATGCTAATAGGTGTATAATAAAAGTAATAGAGATAACTACCGTATGAAGCTTCAAAACGAGCGCGCCCCAGGCTCCGCGTTGTAATTCATATAGCTTATATAGAACAGCTTCCTTTATGCACAAAATTAGAGAAAATAAATGTCTGTTTTGTGGGGACAGATTATTTTTGACAATAAAAATCATATACCTAGAAATACAAATAAATAATTTAACATAGCGACATTATACCGGAGTAACGGAAAGGGCATGAGTACCTCATGAAACTGAACAACTTTCTCCATGGAAAAAAAAAGCTTGCAATTTTTGTACCGTAGACAGGAATTGAATCTGCGTCCTTTTCCATTAATATGTAATTTTGTTTATTTATGATTTATTTTTACTTATTTGATCATACATAAAAAAGAAAAAAAAGAGAAATTGGTTGTGATTTTTTTTATTCATATTTGCATGTCAGCCGGCCACGTAATAATAAGGATAGTAATAGTAAGGATAGTAGTAGTAAGGATAGTAGTAAGCATAGGTGGCGGGGTAGTATGTGAAGCAAACGGTGGTTGGCTCAGATTTGCATTTTTCATCAGCTTTTCCATCCTTTTCGTCGGCTGGCCTAGGTTTGAGTTCCCCGAAATGTAACAGCATTGATAGAATTATACATACGACTGTCACTTTAGACCACATCTGAAACGATTAATATTTTACACAGGATGTAAAAAAAAACAATTCAAATATTTGAAGGGGTGAACTAGCCATGAAACTGAACAAAAAATTACGGTTATAAGGAACAACCTATCTCTAAGATTGGTTGGAATATGAAAAAAAATGGTCCTTCCATAGTAGATAAATCAGGTGAACGGCAAATTTTGTTCAAGTGGACCATTTTTTTCATATTCTGACCGATTTGCCTTGTGAAAAATTGTTCCTCATCACCAGCCCTTCCTACATTTTCGCTGCGGTCACTAGATGTCCTTTTATAGTCCCTTAAAAACTTACCTTCACAATATTGAATATTCTACAGCATTAGAAAAAAATAGGTAAACGTGAATGTTTTTGTGGGGCGCTATAACTACAATTACGTACTTAATGAAGGATTTAAAACAGCTATAAGTTAATTGCTGATGGCAAATTGATTTCGGTGGCTACAAGAATTTATAATTTATTTCGATGTTATAATTAGCCTTTTAAAATTTTCTCTTTTTTGGAGTTTTGATTGAACAATAAGCACATGCCTATTCTGAAAATACCATGATAGGGGAAAGTTGAACATATTGTACCAGTAGATTAATCGTACCACCCACACATTTTGCACTAAACGTACGTTTTTATTTATTTTGGCAACAATAAATGATAGTTCACAACATCCAATAAACTATGACGGTTTGTGACAGCACTGCAAATGAGACTATACATTCGATAAAATATAACAGGTTTGAGTTGACCCCGTTACTGATTTTTAGGCGTGGAACCTAAGGTTTTACGAAAGAACGGCAAGCTATTAAAAATTTCAATTTGATCACATTGTTACTTGGTTATTATCCTTTTGACATAACTTAATGAACCAACGCAATCATTTGAGGTTTTGAAATGAAAAATATTTTTTGTAAAATGTTGTTTGTTCTTGAAATCGTACCGACTCGTAGTTTCTAAATCGTACCAAAGGATTGTTACTAAGATATTTCAGTTTTAGTCCTAACATAATGGATCTCTGATCTGAGAGGTGTGATTAGTAGTTAAAAGTGTGGAGATGGTAATACAACATTGACACTTTTTTTGTTTGAAATGGCTTTGTTTTAAAAGAAATTTGCAATATTATATTTTCACAATTTGTATTGCAATCTTCAAAGTAAGATATAAAAACCTCGTGGTACGAATAAACGTACCGGTCTCTAAATCGTACCGATAGCAACTTTTTTTGTAAACTATTTTGTGACAAAACTACTAACTTATTTCAAAAAACCATTCCGGTACATCAGAGTTAATTAAATAAACTAACTAAAAAGCAAAACATCACAAGGATAACGTTAATAGTTTTCTCGCAAAACAAAATAGAAATTAGGGGGTACAATATAGCCAACTTTCCCCTATCAGTAGGTACTCCTATGGTACTGCATACGGCGCAGCGCTGGGCCCAGGTACGCCTTGAAGCATATTGTCTGCGGCTCGGGGGGAGTGCAACCTTTACGACCCTATATTAAAAATATATAGGGTTACATTTAATTAAGTACAAATCTGTTGACGGTGTGGTCTACTCACGAAACTGAACAACTTTTGTTAGAAACTTTTCATCGAAATATGAAATAAAATTTGGACCCCCCATACAAACATGTTGAAAAAGTGTGTCACTTAGTATGGGAGTTCCAAATTTATTTTTCATATTTCCAAGAAAAGTTTCTAACAAAAGTTGTTCAGTTTCATGAGTAGAACACACCCTTAAGAGATTTGTACTTAATTAAATGTAACCTTATATTTATTCAATGCTATTCGTACATGTAATAATAATACATAGGATAATAGTTATAGGGATAGTAGAAGTAGTACTGAATAATAGTAATAGGGATAGAAGTAGTAATAGTAAGGGTAGTAGTACGACGCTGGGCCCGGGTACGCCTTTAAAGCATATTGTCTGCTGCTCGGGGAGGTTTGCTGTAGTTTTTTCTGGCGCTGCAGTTGTGGGTGCTTCAGTTTTTTTCATCGTCTGCTGCAGTAGTTACTTCACTTTTAGTAGCGGATGGTACTACTTGCACAGATAAAAATGAACCCGAAATGGAAACATTATTGTTGACATCCTGCTCATATGTCATATAATGACAGAGAGGCAAACAACAATGTTGCCATTTCGGGATCTATTCTTTATCTGCGCAAGTTATAGCAGCTTAAAAACTTACAACCTCTGGCAATTCGATACTATACTCGTACACGTCATGCATTTAATGATAATCATAAAAAATATTTATTTTTTAACATTGTTTATTCAATGCTATCCGTACATGTAGTACATGGGATAGTAGTAATATGGATAGTAGTAGTAGTAAGGGTAGTAGTACGGTGCAGGGCCCGGGTACGCCTTGAAGCATATAGTCTGCGGCTCGGGGGGTTTGCAACCTTGCGACGCTGTAGTCTTGTCTGGCGCTGCAGTTGTGGGTGCATCGGCTTTTTTATCGTTTGCTACAGTAGTTACTTCACTTTTAGTAGCGGATGGTACAACTTAGCAGATAAAACAATAACCCACAATAACCCGAATTGGCTACATTATTGTTGACATCCTGCTCGTATTATGATAGAGAGGCAAACAACAATATTGCCATTTCGGGATCTATTCTTTATCTGCGCAATTTATAACTTAAAAACTGTTACAACCTCTGGCAATTCGATACTTTACTCGTACACGCTATGCATGCAATGATAATCATAAAAAACAAGAAATATTCATTTTGTAACATCATTTATTCAATGCTATCCGTACATATAGTACATAGGATAGTAGTAATAAGGATAGTAGTAGTAGTAAGGGTAATAGTACGGTGCAGGGCCCGGGTACGCCTTGAAGCATATAGTCTGTGGCTCGGGGGGCTTGCAACCTTGCGACGCTGTAGTTTTGTCTGGCGCTGCAGTTGTGACACAAAGTAAGTAGTAGCGCGCACCCAATGCCAGGGAGGTGACTACAAGGAAACGTCACTACATTCACACATACATCTACATGCCACTCTGTCGTTTATGCGCGAAACCAAACTGTCTCGAACCTGTTAGTAGCAAGTGTCAACAGGCGTTCAGTTATCAGTGCGGACTTACTTCACTTTTAGTAGTGGATAATACGACTTGCGCAGATAAAGAATGGTCCTCAATTGGCAACATTAATTTTCACATCCTGTTCATATGTCATTAATGACAGAGAGACAATCAGCAATGTTGGCATTTCATTGATAATCAAAAATAACAATAAATACCTAATCATTTTTAAACATTATTTATTCAATGCTATCCGTACATGTAATACATGGGATAGTAGTAATACGGATAGTAGTAGTAATAAGGGTAGTAGTACGGTGCAGGGCCCGGGTACGCCTTGAAGCATATAGTCTGTGGCTCGGGGGGCTTGCAACCTTGCGACACTGTAGTTATATCTGGCGCTACAGTTGTGGCACAAAGTAAGTAGTAGCGCGCACCCAAGGGAGGTGACTACAAGGAAACGTCACTACATTCACACATACATCTACATGCCACTCTGTCGTTTATGCGCGAAACCAAACTGGCTCGAACCTGTTAGTAGCGAGTGTCAACAGGCGTTCAGTTATCAGTGCGGACTTACTTCACTTTTAGTAGTGGATAATACGACTTGCGCAGATAAAGAATGGTCCTCAATTGGCAACATTAATGTCTACATCCTGCTCATATGTCATTAATGACAGAGATACATTCAGCAATGTTGGCATTTCATTGATAATAAAAATATCATTTTTTTAAACTTCATTTATTCAATACTATCCGTACATGTAATACATAGGATAGTAGTAATAAGGATAGTAGTAGTAGTAAGGATAGTAGTACGGCGCTGGGCCCGGGTACGCCTTGAAGCATATAGTCTGTGGCTCGGGGGGCTTGCAACCTTGCGACGCTGTAGTCTTATCTGGCGATGCAGTTGTGGGTGCATCGGTTTTTTTATCGTCTGCTGCAGTAGTAACTTCACTTTTGGTAGTAGCGTCATTATTTGCTGCAGTAGTAGCTTCACTTTTAGTAGTGTCACCGCCATTTGGCGCAGGAGTTACGTCGCTTTTAGTACTATTTGAGGGGGTATCGCCACTGGGTACAGTATCATCAGGCTTATTATCATCAGGCTTAGTATCATCAGGCTTATTATCATCAGGCTTAGTATCATCAGGCTTAGTATCATCAGGCTTATTATCATCAGGCTTAGCATCATCAGGCTTATTATCATCAGGCTTATTATCATCAGGCTTATTATCATCAGGCTTATTATCATCAGGCTTATTAGTATCATCACACTTGGAAAGCATTGACGATAGCAAAACGATCAAAACTATTGAAGTCGACATCTGAAACATAACGAGAATTAACTCCAACTTTAACAGACTACCTACAATTGGATTTATGAGCCTCTCCCAATATTTGGCATGCTCACCACGCTTGGCAGGCGGAGTAGCAAGCGCAATGCAAGGTGTTTTATTTACAGGGAACGCTGCTGCCCATTCCGTGGATTAATCCCTTAGCGGTCTTTTACGACACTCATCCGTGGTTAGAAAAGGGGTGATGCTATTCTAAGCCTGCACCACACAGCATACAGCAGATAAGTAAATTAGTCCCTTCGAAAGGCCTTTGCTAGGCCTGAGCAAAATATTGTATTCAAAACTACCTGGTTCACAGAAGAGATTATAGGTAAATGGCAGCGGTACCATAGGTAAGTGGGAGGGAGAAAGTATGAACGACTGGTGTATGTAACACAACACCCTTATTGCGAGTGAGCAAGCATGACCTGCGGCCGCCATTTCTATTCCCTTTGTTCTGTAAACCAGGTAGTAGGTAGATACTGCATTTATTCCTATAAGGACTTTAATGAGAAACACGGGTAGAAATGATGTGTAGCTATTATGATTCGACGCCACAAGTTATATTAGGTACCTACCTACCTATTTATCTATTAAGAAAAGAGCAGAAAACAGAATAAGCGATTTTGCCTAAGTATTACTTACTTGAAACATCTTTACCGACGACGACGGTCAACTTATTTAAAAAAATATTAAGATTACCACATGGTAAAAAGCGTCTTCTTTCTCAACTAGCGTAGAAAACCTATTACCTATCTACTTACTAATTTTCCCGAAGATAAATTGATTACAAAACCTACTCAACATCCATGAAATTAAATTACCTACTTGTAATGACTGTCCTGAAATGTGTCTGTTAGATAAAATGGATTTAACTGTCCATTGAAAAGGCGGCTACCGAATCGATCGACACATACATAGTCTAAAAAAATGTTTTAATAAGTAGCTAACTACTATGTCCCTCCCTAAGATTTCTGACTTGGAGCAAGAAGAATCGAGAGATTTTGTATCAGAACACCAGATTTTTTTATTCACATTTCGACCCATGTTCCGTGGGGAAAGTTGTTCAGTTTCATGACTTCCTTTCGGCTTGTTATACCCTACCTAACTTAATTCCCTGTATAACGTAAAATTACCTACATTTAGCACTACGCCCTCTGGCGTGACATCAAGGCACTGATTTAGAACTGTCAATTGAAAGTTTCCTATTAGGTAGATGACATTATAATCTAATTCCGTGGTCAGATCATATCATATCATGGTGACACAAAAGTTTCTACATTGTAGGTGCCTGGGATCGTGGGACGACTAACCTTTTCAACAATCAGCTTATCAGATACTGTTATTATTACGTAGGTACTATCATCAGCAAATCCACCTACCAACTTATACAAATTTTTATACAAATAATAAGAAAACCCAGTGTAAGTTTGATCCCTATGGGTAGGTGAATTTGCTTGCGAAAGTGCCTAGGTACCTATTCCATCTGATTAACTTCCTGAAAGCGCAAAAACATAGAAAATTGTCTTTTAGTGCTGTCGCAAATACAGGGTGGTATCAAAAGACACACTTTTCCGCTTAGCTCCCATGGGTTTTTTGTATAGGAGGTCCATTTTTAGGGTTCCGTACCTTTTTTTAACTTCACTTTGTGAATTTGTTCCCAGTCTGGTTAGGACATTGCAGGCTGAACCACCTGATTGTCCGCAAGTAAGATGGTTCCGTGCTTCGGATGGGCACGTTAAGCCGTCGGTCCCGGTTGCTGTCTATGATGGCGGCCGTTACACAACCATGTCAGAGGCCTATGCTACTTGCAGTAGGCGGTTGAAAAACTCTGACACCAGGGTTCATAGGGTCGTTCAACGACTCGGTGTCCCACACGAAAAGAAGAAGAAGAAGGTAAAAAACGGAACCCTTACCTATAGGATCACTTTGTTGTCCGTTCGTCTCTCTGTCTGTCATTCTGTCAAGACCCTTTATCTCAGGAACGCGTAAAGATATCGAAATGTAATTAAACCCGTACCTACTCAAGTCTATGAACGCTAGTAGTTGTGAAAAAAAACATATAGGTATCCGTTTCAAAAGTTGTTCAGTTTTGTGTGTAAAACACACGTCGTGCATTTTCGCTATCGGACACTAGAAAAATTTCACCCTATATTTCTGCAGGACGAAACAAAACAAACATAGGTATCTAGAAATTGTTGTTTTATTAATTTTTTTGCACGTAAACTATTTTATACAATTTTAATTAATTTATTTGCTTTATACATAACTGTACATATATGTACTATTCTACATTCCACGGGAATGACTTAATTACACAATTTAATGACACAGGATGTAACATAAACAGGTATTTTTTTAACCCAAATTCTTATAACACCTACCTAATACGAGTAATACATTTTTAAGTAGGTAGGAAAAATAATATTTCAGATATCGAAAAGCTCTATGATCTACTTTCTACTTACAATCATCTACGTCACAGATGTTCATATTCATATTTCATATTTTATTTATTGCATAATATCACATGGTATTACATACATGTTTTGAACACCCTGTAGGTAGTTTGTTTGTTATCATGTAGATTGTAGTTATTATCTTCAATTTTAGATATTTAATATCTAATGGTGGTGAAAACAACAAAATAAAGACTGATATCGTATGTAAATCGTGAAATATAAAACTACCAAAACATTTTATGTAAAATGACACCAAGGCGATAGCAATATGGTTTGCCTACTCTGTGAAAAAGATGTCAGATCCCTGATAGAGTCTAGGTTCTGAACTTTCACGCCCTACCTCCACCAATCAAAATACAAACTGTGCATCAAAATGTATAATTTGGCAGTTTCTAGTAACAGCGCTTCGCTTGGCTCGTCTTGGCAGGGCCACGACCGTTCCCCCAGATATGTGGGAACCTTTAAGTTTCTTACGTGAAATATTTAAACAATCACTTTCCCTCTAATCTAATTTAACTCGAATGAAATGTAATTACAGAACGTTACATAAATTAAGAGCTGAGTTTACTTGTGTTTTCTTTGGTGATTTAAATTATGTTTTCGTCACGGTTAGTACCTACAATTGTTACGGTACAGAAAGTTTAGTACCTATTTACATTAAACTTACTATCTACTTCTTAGAAAAGTAAAAATTAAATAGGTACCAACCTAGTTACAATGTAGGTACTATCAGCAACACATCGAGTTAGATACCATTATATTTGTTTTTCATTCAGTAATAATAACTAGTATCCGTAGATCTCTGCGTATACATATAACATGATACCTTAATATTTAATTTAGGTACCTACCGACTTATCAATCATATTATTCATCATGGCAAAAAGTCTACATTTTTATTACCCTAAAATTGTATTTATTTAATTTATTATAAAAATCATTGCCACTCTTGTGGCAAATCTCTGAAACGTGATTGATACCTACTTATCCTATATCATGCATCTTTGTGTAGGTATGTGCTTACAGGTATTTGAATAATAATACCTAGTTTATGTGACATTAGAGATATAGGTAACTTTTCGAAAATTCTCAGTCCATTATTTTAAAATTCATTCAAGCCGAGGATAGCGACCACTGCCTAGTCCACTCAGGGTGTTTCGTAAAAGGCGACGTAGACTTTTCACCTCGGTGGAATATCCGTCGTCTATGGTCAACGGCATGGTGGCGGTGATACCACTCACAATAGCATTCACAAAGGGAGTTGACGAGCCGGTCATAAAACATTGCCAAACCCTTTTGCTACATGATTTTGTGTTCTACCAAAACATGTGCGCCGATTCCCAACCGATTTGGGATAAGGGCAGGCAGATGATGATGATGACCACACACTTGCAAATCTACCACTATTCTTGTACTTCGCACTACAACTGACGATTTGGTGCCCAAGGTTTTACAAATAACATAGTCGGTGCTACAAGTCAGATTCAGATTAGTTCTTAGATAGTAGGTACACATATTACATCTAAGTTCCTGTCACAATGTGCGACCAAGACTGTGTGCGTAGTCTTTGCTACCTAGTGCCTTAAATTCTTCCAGATCTTGAGCAGGATCACCAGAACATCAGCAGATTCTGCAGCAGCCACAGCTCCTTTTCTAGGACAAGGGTATCGTTTCACACACATAGAAAACTATAATACATAGTACCACACTGGTGAACTCAGTGCTCATTGGTGCATAGGTTCTGACATTTAATAGCACTTCCAGTAGCAGATAGGTGCTGCCGAAACTAGATGTGCCTTATGTGAAGTAAAAAGTGTTAGGTAAACATTACTTTCTCTTTGATCTGGTGCCTTCAATTCTTCTAGTATCACCGGAACATCAGCAGATTCTGCAGCAGACACGGGTATCGTTTCACACACATAGCAAACTATCTATCACATTGGCCAACTCAGTGGTAGTTTTCCTTGGTGCATAGGGTCTGACCCTTAATAGCACTTCCAGTAGTAGGTGCTGCTAAAAACGAGATGTGCCTTATGTCAAGTGAAACAGAGTGTCAGGTAAACATTACTTCCTCTTTGATCTGGTGCCTTAAATTCTTCTATATCTTAAGCAGCATCACCGGAACATCAACAAATTCTGCAGTAGCCTCAGAGGCGACGAATGACACAGCGCCCTTCTTCTAGGACACGGGTACCGTTTCACACACATGGCAAACTTCCTATCACACTCGCAAAGCCGCGCCGCGCATCCGTTGATGAACTGGTGCTGTGTGTGGTAGTTCTCTTTGGCGCACAAGGGCTGGCCCTTATAGCACTTCCAGTAGTAGGGCTGGAAGTAGACCGTGAAGAACGGGCAGTAGATGTTCTCGTAGCACTCGTCGTGCATCTTGCAGCATCTGGAAGAAAAGGAGTCAATTGTAGGTTAAACACAACTGTTGAAAACTTACAATAGAACTATTTACAAACAAAAAAATATGTATACCTATTTACAAACTTAACCTAAATACCTAAGACCTTCCGTTGCGTCTCCACAAAACATCGTTCCCAGCATACTGGCAGCATTCCCCCTTTGAATAGCTAGCCTTATTCGTTGGGCGAGGAAGCTGGTAGCACGCCAATCGCCAGATGTTTTGTAGATACGCACCGGAAGGTCTTTTACAAGTTTCTTAGCTTCTGCACAAAATAGAGAATTTACTTTGTGGCTTCTGGCCCAAGGGGCCTAGGGTTTCAAAGCCGATCGGCGTGAACGTGAAACACTCAGATATTTCAGAGTTAAAAGGGAAGGTATTTCACTGTTTAAAGGAAAAGAAAACTCAAAGCCTATTGCAGATATTAAACCAGTGTTTTTCAAACTTTTTGATTACGCGACCCCTTTCCAGGCGAAAAATCAATGGCGACTCCCCCTGTTGGGTCATCATAGAAACATAAAATTAGTAACTTCATTTATTCAATGGCGAATACAGAAAAATTCCAAGCGTTGTCTCAAGCTGCAATATGCAGTGTTGTGTACGTGTTTACCTGTTTGTAGCGTGAAAAGTCGAGCTCGCTTCGCTCGCGATACGTGCACCTTTCTGCCTGTTTTACACTCACGGCTAGTGTTAATGCTCCTCACTTGATGGTAACGTGAAAAGTCGAACTCACTTCGCTCGCGATACGTGTATTTTTCAGCCTGTTTTTCACTAAATTTCAGGCTTTTACGCTCGATTTTAGCGTAAAAATTCTCGCTCGCTTCGCTCGCGATATTTACGGCTAGCTGTGGCTTGTTTTTGTCTGAAAATTTCAGCCTACCCAGTAAAATATCCTAAGAATGCGCTTAAGAATTTTTACGCTAAAATCGAGCGTAAAAGCCTGAAATTTAGTGAAAAACAGGCTGAAAAATACACGTATCGCGAGCGAAGCGAGTTCGACTTTTCACGTTACCATCAAGTGAGGAGCATTAACACTAGCCGTGAGTGTAAAACAGGCAGAAAGGTGCACGTATCGCGAGCGAAGCGAGCTCGACTTTTCACGCTACAAACAGGTAAACACGTACACAACACTGCATATTGCATAAAATAGGAGCACGTTTTGAAAGTTTTTAAAAATAAACATGCCCATTCTTTGTCACTAAAATTGTGTTTTACTGAATTTTATCCGACTACCAACCTATGGTTCTTCCTTGACTTTTAGCTTTTGCCGGTGACCCCCCTAGGAAGGCTCCGCGACCCCCCTGGGGGTCGCGACCCACAGTTTGAAAAACACTGTATTAAACTGAAGGTACTTAGATGAGTTTCCCTGATGATATGTAGGTACTTGCAACAAACTCTCATGAGCTTATTAAAAGTCACCAAAAGAAGAAAAGTAGAGTCGTAACTTTTCTTAGAAAGGGCCATACGAATCGTTAAGTAGGTAGGTATTGTTTTCGAGTTTGCAAAAAGTCTCTCATCCTACGTTGTTGAGTAGGTATAATTGGCAACAGCAGAGAGATGGTTCGATCCCGTGATTATTTATTGTGCTTTTTTTAAAGCCGTAGAAAAAGTGTGGTTCAGGTTCATGGATTAAGTAGGTACCTACCTAAGTACCTTCGAGGAACGCCATATTCCGTCCCGTAGTCCAACGTTCCTCCAAGTTAGTTACTTAAATGCAACTTCCCAAACATTTAGTAAAATAAACACGTCTACAACTGAATTCTTACCCATCGAGAAGAAATGGTTTGTAGCAAAAGTTTTGTCAGTGTAATGAGACACTTCTGCTGGTACCTATAGATAGGTAGAGGAATCGACGATCACGATGTGGAAGTTAGTGAGCCCACAACTAGGATAGCTACTGTATTGAGGGATTTTAAGTTTAATTGAATTGTTTTGTTATTTACGATTTAGCGACCGGAAAAAAATGTTGATTCCATGCCCTTGACCTGAATGAACATGGAAGTCATCTCGTAACTTGCAGATTGAATTCTCGCACTTCGACCACAAATTGTCGACTAAAGTGTACTAAAGTTACGCCTTCTTTGTAATGGATTTCATAACACTTTACATCAGCAGTTATCAAAGGAATTTAACGTTTATTGTTTACTTGCTACTCTACATATTACAAAATTATTACAATAAGGGCTTCTTGAATAGGTGTGTGTGCGTGGGTACAATACGGGTGTGAACTTAAAGTTATTATCAAAGTTCTTTGTAGAAGTTAATTAAAATATGTGATTTTGATTTACTATTTTAAGACTACAGTTGAAATCATGTCGACTTCGTATGTTTTTTGCATGTGGTTTTATTTTTTTCATTAGTTCTAGCCGCAGTAGCTTTTTTGTCCAGAGGTTTCATAAAATTAACAGCCAGACAGACTTCACACACTGCAATTTTGGGACGACGATCCATCAGGTGCCTGCAACCACATAAAGTCGTCGGTCTATTTACTAGGAGACTACCATGCTGCCCATTTTTTGTATGAACAATATAATTTTGTTCATAGCGTAATTCCTTTCGTAGCGCAATACATCATGTTGTACCTATACAGACCTATCTATCCCATCTGTAGGTCTGCCCGACCCGAGGAACCCGCAGTAGCACTCATAGCCCTTATAGGCCAAGGGTTCGCACCATGTAGCTCAAAACATCATGTTTTATACAGACCTATCTATCCCATCTGTAGGTCTGCCCGACCCGAGGAACCCGCAGTAGCAGCCATAACCTTTATAGGCCAAGGGTTCGCACCCTAAAGCTCAATATATCATGTTTTATACAGACCTGTCTATCCCATCTGTAGGTCTGCCCGACCCGAGGAATCCGCAGTAGCACCCATAGCCCTTATAGGCCAAGGGTTCGCACCTTAGAGTATATTATATAAACTATAGAGTGCGCCTAAAAAGTTAGAACTGTTGGTAGTAGGCTGTGCATAGCCTCTCTGTCAGTCAGTACCAAAACGCCAGTGACATGATCATCTATAACTTCTCATACATTTGACGTCTGTATCTAGGGAGCAACTGCTTACGCTTTGAAGGTACGGCGCGGGCCGATATGCGCACTCTATAGCTTGCTTATATATACGCAAAGGTTAGCACCCTGTAGCGCAGTACATCATGTTTTATACCGACCTGTCTATCCCATCTGTAGGTCTGCCCGACCCGAGGAATCCGCAGTAGCACCCATAGCCCTTATAGGCCAAGGGTTCGCACCCTGTAGCGCAGTACATCATGTTGTATACAGACCTGTCTATCCCATCTGTAGGTCTGCCCGAGCCGAGGAATCCGCAGTAGCACCCATAGCCCTTATAGGCCAAGGGTACTCAATAATTATTATAATTAGCCTGCTAGATCCCACTGCTGGGCAAAAGCCTCCCCCGCAATCTTCCACTTTTTTCGGTCTAATACCACCGCCATCTACTCCTGTAAGTAGGCGATCCTCCATCCTCCTGATATATCGTCCCGCGAACGTTTTTGGGGTCTACCTCTACGTCTGGACCCGTTTTGAGGTACCCATTGTTCGGTGACGATCAATTTAATACATTATGTAGTATACAGACCTATCTATCCCATCTGTAGGTCTGCCCGACCCGAGGAACCCGCAGTAGCACCCATAACCCTTATAGGCCAAGGGTTCGCACCCTGTAGCGCAGTACATCATGTTGTAGAGGTGCAGTACTCCGCGCTTGCCGCGATTCTGCTCTTTGCTGATTATTGCTTTAGGGTTCATATTCCTGGAAGCAAAAGAAAACTGTTTGGTGTGGAGGTCTCAAGAGCATACTACTATCTACGCTTTGAGCAAAGGTTGGTAGAGTTTAATGAATGATAGGTTCCGCTGGAATAAAAACATCCCCGAATGATGTCGCACGCATCACATATCAACATAAACCACTTACCTATAAAACTTATCATGTCATAGGGCATAAAAATAACTCGCAGAATTTGACATCAATGTTAGTTAGTTACAGTTATCTTTATCTATCATAAATATCCCCTCAGAAGACATTTTAAATTCTTAAGTAATGCGACAGAAACATCGTTATATCTAGAGTAGAGATGAAAATTACCTTGAAACTTTCCTTTTCTGAGGTAAGTTTCCTGAAAGTTACCTGAAAGTTTCCTTGCGAGGAAGTTTTCAAAACTGATTATTTACCTTAAGAAAACAGTTGTTATATTAATTATTAACTTAATATTGCTTAAATTTTTTCTGGTATCTACAGTTTTGATGGAACAGGGAAAATAATTAGTCCGGTTTTATGTTTTT
Organism: Phthorimaea operculella; assembly: GCA_024500475.1. Lineage (NCBI taxonomy): Eukaryota > Metazoa > Arthropoda > Insecta > Lepidoptera > Gelechiidae > Phthorimaea > Phthorimaea operculella. The sequence continues at coordinate 543,459 of JANFCV010000155.1, read as the reverse complement.
TATTCGAAAAGGGGAGGTAAACAAGTAATGAAGGAAGTTTGAAACAACTATAAATGATAAAAAATGTATATTTCTTTACATAATCATATGAAAAAGTGTACGAGATCAATTAGATATACCTAGAGTTAAGTACAACTAATACTTTGGTATTTCTTCTGTTTTTATAATGTGAGCGATACGAATCATTTTCATGTTGTAACTGTAAAGTTTGCTCTGCTTCTCGCGTCGAAACCTATTTACCTACGGGCCTGCGCACACTTGAGACAAAACTGTCTGGCATTGCAATCCCGCACCTGATTCATTTGCGGGATTGAGCCAATCCAGCGCGGATCCCGCATCTTTGAAATGGTGTTAAAAATCATACTAAAATGCACGGTTTTCTTAAAAAAACTGCTTTAGTCCAATATACTTAAACATGCTTGTCATGTGAAACTAAAAACATGAAAGCCCAGGACATAACTATCTAGATGAAGAGGGAAGAGGGAGGCCTTTGCCTAGCAATGGGATGCTATAGGCTAGATAAGATAAGTTTTTTTTATTTGAATGAATCATAATATTATATTATAATGACTAAAGATCAGCATTCGGGGCAAATTAGTCGTTTAGATCACAACTTTCATAATAATACATTTATTCAAAAAACTAATTTTCAATATACTACCAACGGCTACGACTACCTATGGTGATACTACTACTACTATAACAGCTACAATAAAGTCCACTGCTGAACATAGTAGTAGTATGGGGGTATTTGCCATACTCACCACGCTTAGCAGGCGGGTTGGTGAGCGCAATGCAAGATGTTGCAATGCGATTGCGAAATTCCCTTGGTCGCCTCTTACGACACTCGACGGAAAAGATATGGGGTGATGACATTCTAAGCCGGCATTACACGGCTATAGTGATAAGATAACTGATAATAGAAATATGCTCTAAAGAAAAAGGTTATATAATACTTTCATCACCCGGTTTGCTTCTCAGCGAACTACAAGTATATCCTGACGCTGTATAATAATATGCTCTTTCAGCTTCTACGCTAATAAGGATACATATAGGGTTACATTTAATTAAGTACAAATCTCTTGAGGGTGCAATCTACTCACAAAATTGAACAACTTTTGTATGAAACTTTTCTTCGAAATATGAAAAAAATATTTGGACCTCGCATACAAAAATGCTGAAAAGGTGTGTCACTTAGTATGGGAGGTCCAAATTTCTTTTTCATATTTCGAAGAATAGTTTCTAGCAATAGTTGTTCAGTTTTGTGAGTAGATTACACCCTCAAGAGATTTGTACTTAATTAAATGTAACCGTATATTCGTAGGAAAGAACGTTATGTTTTCGCCATCCGAGAGCAAAGTTCACGATTTTTTGGTGTGAAATTTTAATGTGCGGGATCCGCGGATCCGCGTTTTGAAGGTGCGGGATCCCGCAAGGCAAAAAAGAGCGCGGGATCAGCGGGATTGCGGGATCTCGCATTGCGGGATTGCAATCCCTAAACTCAACATAGATAGCGTTATCTGAGGATATGTCTCAAAGTACATTGATCTCAACATACAGTCCAGCAAAAAAGAGTAGACAAAAAATGAGGGCGCAACTTTGTATGAAATTTCAAAATTAAATGGCAACATCGACTATGAATGGCAACAATTTAGTATGAAAAGTTTTTAGTTCCATTTTATTTAATTTCTACTCTTTTTGCTGGACTGTAGCTATGGCGTTATCTGGAATTTGAAAAAAAAAACAACCAGTTTTAAGAAAAAAATAATTTTGACGTAATAAATATAAATAACATACAAAATACTAATTTTTCACCTTATTTTCATTTAAACATACTTATTATCACTAACTTTTTACGTTGAAAAGACATTTTTGAAAACTTCCTCGCTAAGAAACTTTCAAGTAACTTTCGGGTAAATTACCTGAAAATTACCTCGAAACTTTCAATGTTTCGGAAACTTTCAGAAATTTTCATCTCTAATCTAGAGGTGCCGTCATTCGAATAGGTCATTTATTTGACAGCTGTCCAAATCATGTTAATGCTATTACATAAGGTCTTTTTTTCTTTGTTGACATGTTTCCTAGTATGGGTTTGACAGCTCTATGGCCTATGTGAATGACGGTGCTATGGTCATGATTAAAAGCTTTTAATTCTACCTCTAACTAGCTTTGAAGGGACGATCTTTTTCTTTGTTTGCTCATAGTTCCATTCTATATATCTATCTAGAACAGGTTCTATTCTATTTTATAATGTTAAACCTGTTGTACACTCATACGCAAGTATTGTGGTATGATTTAGCTACCCAGGATAAGTAAAACAGATTAATATGTTAATTGTAGTTGTTGTGTGTGATCTTTTGCTATTATGCTCACGGAAATTTTATACTTGCCTATAAATAATTGCACCTTTATTCATGAATCAATATTATTATTATGTTATGATGTTAAGGTCAGGTTATGTTACCATATGTAGAGCAATCATAATCATAAATTAACAATTATGGATGTTTTCGTTTTTTTTGACATGTGCATGTTTTGATAGCCTTTGTTTGATGATTTTTCATGTTTTATTGATTATTCGCATGCTTCAGTTTAATTATGTAGCTAAGTAGAATATACTATGTAGGTATGTAGAAACTAATATTTTGATATCTAGGTTTCGGGTTTTGGGGGTTTTCAAAGTTAAGTCTTTGTCATTTGATGTCCATTGCCCCTATTAGTTACGATATTATCAGAAACCTACCTTGATTTGATTATAAAAATACCTTTCACCAACCTTAGTCGAAAATGACATCCAAAATACATAGGTGTTTCGTGCGAATTTTCATACTATTCTTTCAGTGTTTGGCAGATGTGGCGATATACGGTAGTCAACGCTCAAATGTGTGTATGTATTTTTTTAATGCTTACCTTACACCCTTCAAATAATCCTCTTCCGGCACCGAATACCTGTACGGATCGTGCGAAAACCCCACCAGCAGCGGTTCTTTGCTAAAACCCCTGACTGGGGTTTCATGGGTTTCGTAATCATAATCTATCTCTATCTCGTTCCCTCTGGAATCTTCTAGATTATATCTATGGTTGGGACTTCTATCGTCTTCTAGACTATGGCTATGGCTGGTATTCACTATGTTGTATGGCCTTGTTTTCTGCTGCAATTGAACGTAGGTGGTTTCATTGTATATTTCGTCGAATGATAAGGCTCTGGACCAGTCTGGAACAAAAAGAAATTTTATGTAAATACTTTGATGTGTTGTAGATAATATGACACTAACTTTATAAAGGGTAGTGAAACCTCATTCGGATGGCGACGCGGTAAAGGCAAAACGGTCATAATGTGTCAATTTTCTGTTTTTCAAATTTCAGTTTAGGAAAATAAAATTCATTTAACCGATCGTGTGTGGTGACAGTTGTTAAGTCAGTGATGATGATAACTGTACATTAGGGGTCCTATATTATAGTACACCCCACACAGGAGGAGTTAAGAGGGTGCTGGTGACTTGCAAGTACTAACTATGGATATCTTTCCCGTGGGTGTCGTAAGAAGCGATTGAGGGATTTGAAGGTTTTTATGTGTATTGCGATTTTAGGCGACAGGCCTGTCGCTATGATGATACACCGTCTTCTGAATGACTCTCAAACTTTTGTCAGACGTTGATATAAGTAGGCATGATGTATGTAGGTATGTAATTGATATTGATCGCATAAAATTAACATAAACATAAGGCACGCAAATTAATTTATTTATACAGTTCATAACAATAATTACATGAACATAAGTTAGTAATTAGTTAATTACGTTACATTAGTTTACACGCAGTAATTTGTAATAATTATAATTACACGCCTAAGTATATGAATGTAATAATGTAAGTTATATATTTTTATTGTTCATGTTTAAGTTTAATACCGATTGTTTTTATTTCTATTGGTTGATTGATTCGTTTAAAACTTGTGTAATGTAATGAGTATAATGTTAAAACGTGGTTATTACTGCAAAAAATAGGCATATTACCTACATCACTTACTTTTGTGAAGAGTTTGATATTATATTGCGGTATGAACCTCAATTTAATAAAAATATATTTTATTAGTCATTAATTAAGGTATGTTCGACGCAAAAGTTAAAACATTTTAAGAATTGTCTAGCTTGTGGGAGAATATATTTATTTAGATACTTTTATTAATAGTGTTTCTATATGAAAAATAATGATTCAAGAACCACACTAGTTACCTGCTACTCTAGCTAGGTAGACGTCTCTTCACGCACTATATGCCCGTAACAATATCCAACAACCCAGTTACCTAATTGCATTGCCAACACAAAAGGGATTGTTTAATGAATTTGCATTTACCGGACATGGAACGAGACAATTCGTTTCATCTGTAATTTTACAACAAGGCGAATTATTTTGCATTTGATCACTAATTTATCGAAAGACTCTATAGGTAATTATTGTCTCTACAATGTCATTTAGACGTTTTACACACATACCTAATGTAATGTCCGTTGTTGCGTTATTTTTGCGCATCGCTATCTGTTGCGTTTGAAAAATACTATTTTCCACCTTATTTCCACCATACTAATACGGTTTATGTGAAACGGTTTTACAGACGCATCCGTTAGCGCACAACGCTGCGTTGACGGAACCATTTGTCAAAATTTTTACATCTTACAGTTACATCATATTATTAAGAGAATAAGGTTGAACTTCGCATACATTAAGCAGCGCAAAAATAATGCACAAACGGACGTGGACTTCACACTTCACTAACGTAGGTAACTGAAAAATCTAGAATTTAAACACGTTCTCCTTTTAATTATCCCGACTAGCACTAGCAGGCTGGCAGCAGAAGTGGATCACGTACAGTGAGAAACTCCCTCGAGTGGTCGACACGATGAACACGCGCCTTTACTGCACTAAGTAGCTAGTTTACAATGGAGTTGAGAATAATTTTTTGGCTTAAACATAACTAGACGTAGGTGTATTTTGTCTGTGAAATGTAAAGATCAGAAACAAATATATAACCTACTAGCAGCCCGCCCAGCGGTTTCACCCGCTGCTACTTACCTGTTTTCCCGTAGAAATTGGATCTTTGCCCGTAGTAAAAAGTCCATTACTCCGGCCCGTCATGCTGAATAACTTTTACTTTGAAGCCATGGCCGTATCTCTTATAGTTTAGATGGGATGCTGGTGGTCTTCATCAGGTACTCTAGATCCTCGATGACCATGTGCCAGAAGAAGCGGCCCGTCATGGTGAACAACTGGGATGCTGGTGGTCTTCATCAGGTGCTCCAGATCCTCGATGATCATGTGTCAGCAAAAGCGGCCCGTCATGGTTAACAATTTTGTCTATGAAGCCATTGCCGTATCTCTTATAGTTTATATGGAATGCTGGTGGTCTACATAAAGTACTCCAGACCCTCGTGACCATTTGCCAGCAGAAGCGGCCCGTCATGCTGAATAACTTTTACTTTGAAGCCATTACCGTATCTCTTATAGTTTATATGAGATGCTGGTGGTCTTCATCAGGTGCTCCAGATCCTCGATGACCATGTGTCAGCAGAAGCGGCCCGTTATGGTGAACAACTTTGTCTATGAAGCCATTGCCGTATCTCTTATAGTTTATATGGGATGCTGGTGGTCTACATCAGATACTCCAGACCCTCGTGACCATTTGCCAGCAGAAGCGGCCCGTCATGCTGAATAACTTTTACTTTGAAGCCATTACCGTATCTATTATAGTTTATATGGGGTACTGGTGGTCTACATCGGGTACTCCAGCCAGATCCTCGATGACCATGTGCCAGCAGAAGCAGCCTGCCATGCTGAGTAACTTTTACTTAAAAACCATTACCGTATCTCTTATAGTTTAGATGGGATGCTGGTGATCTTTATCAGGTACTCCAGATCCTCGAGGGCTGACAAAAAGTAATCCATGTCCTTCTTTACTATGCTAGTAATATCAGTGCCAAATTTCGCGAAGATCGGTAAAGCGGTCTGGCTTATTTGGGTAATATCCGCTGTATTTCCCGCTTTTCCAGCTGCTTACCGTTTTCCCGTGGAAATGAGGAATTTTCCCGTGGTAAAAAGTAGCCTATGTTACTCAGGAATGTTGTAGCTTTCTAATGGTGAAAGATTTTTCGAAATCGGTCCAGTAGTTTCGGAGTTTATCGATTACATACATACAAAAAAACAAACAAACAAACAAACAAAGTTTTCCTCTTTATTATATTAGTGTAGACGAGTATATATCCGCAACATAAAATACTTATTTTGTACTAGAACATTAGGCAATAAAAAACTAAAATAAAACTTTTATACGCACACTTGCATTGCAATACAACTCTATAACAATAAGCGTCGACCTTAATAGTGCGTGCGTGGCAGTTAACCACCAATGAAGTGAATAGCCACCACCGTAACTACGTGATAGGAACGTAAATATTAATACCCGTTTACGGAATCAGTGTCAGAGCGATATCGTTTCATCGTAAATATCTACGTAACTACGAAAGGTACCTCGTGTGGTCTCTCTCTGTTCGTGCGGGACACCGAGTCGATCAAGGACCCGACGAACCCTGGTGTCAGAGTTTTTCAACCGCCTACTGCAAGTAGCAGGCCTCTGGTTGTGTAACGACCGCCATCATAGACAGCAACCGGGACCGACGGCTTAACGTGCCCATCCGAAGCACGGTACCATTTTGCTTTTCGGACAATCAGGTGGTTCAGCCTGCAATGTCCTAACCAGACTGGGAACAAATTCACAAAGTGAAATCGGGAATTGAACCCGGAACCTTCTGCGTGGCAGGCAGTCATACTAACCACTGCACCACATCGGCTGTCCTCTGTCAGCACCACTCGTGTGGTGCTAGCTTTGATTAGAGCTTCACCCCATATCCTTCCCGCAGGTGTCGTAAGGAGTTGATGAATATTGCAATTTGGGTGTCGTTTTCCGTACTTAGCAAATTAATAATGTACCTAGTTGTAAAACTAAGTGCAATAAAAATAAAAGTTAGACCATCGTTCTCTTCATATTTCGACCTAAACCTATTTTTATGGACTTTATGTTTGTGACAGTACTATTTTCTTTATTGTTACCGCATTTATCCACATAATATTACCTAATTAATTATGCATCCACAGACCCCAGTGTGATATTGTTTGATCATAACCGTGTCGTAATGGCATGGTGGTCATGGGATCTTGTGCATTTTGCATACAATGGACACTTGCAGTCACGACTGGTGTTGATATTATTATAATCATAGTCGTCCTAGCTGGATGCATCGAAATTTCTTCATTTACCTTGTTTTTTACGAATCAATGCTGCCAAAGAATTTTTGGCGAATTTGCCATACGTAGATATGATTCAAATATGAGATAAGATTATGTGGGATTTCAGAATAAATTGCGGAATTTATCTTTTTCAGCGTGCCGGACCTAAAGGGTGAAAACGGAACCCTATTGGGTACTGAGACTTGGTTGTCTCTCCGTTTGTCACCAAGCTGTATGTCATCATAAACCATACCATAATAGATAGAGTTTAAATTCTCACAGATGTTGTGTTCCTGTTGCTATTATAATATAACAACAAATACTAAAAATTTGAATTAAAGGGGCTCCCTTACAACAAACGTGATTTTTATTCCAATTTTATACATAGCGGTACGATACGACAACCTTTGTGCGCGAGTCCGACTCGCTTTTAACCGTTTTTATTTATAAGAATTTAAAATTTTCTATGCATGTTCGTAAAGCTTGCAGATAAACTAACATATTTTTCAAAAGTTCACAGTTTGGTTCGCAGCGATCAGCGAGATTTGTTTTGCAACTAGCCTCAGGTCAAAAGAGCTCTGTTTAGCCACAAATTATTTATTGACCATGATTTACCTACCTGGCTGTAAAATGATGCTCCAAGATTGCGTGTTGGCTTGGCAACAGTCGTACATTTTGCCAATATGCGTCAAACTTTTAGTTTGACTGAACATAGGCCAGTATAATTAGGATGTAGCAAATAGCACTCAATACACAAAAAATGTAAATGTGGATTAGCAGAAAGGGCTCAATCTACAAACATATTGTATGTGGTTTGATTCTTTCTGCTAAACTACTGAAACGACTCCCACACTGAATGAACGATTGGTGACTATAATGTTGTCAACACTCAAAAGTTAGTTTTTCGACTTGGTGTCACACATGCATGATATATGAATGAATGATGATGCCAGCGCAGTCTGGGAGCACCCGTTAAGTAGGCTGAGCTGTCTACAATCTATAATGCCAAGGATTAGTCTTGTAATCTCAAGGCAACTGAGAGAAATGTAGGATTCAGATGTTAGAACATTTAAGGCCAGACCTCGTATAGGTCAAAAAGGCCATTTGAACAAGTTGTATTTAAGAAGCCCCTCTATTTAAAAGTCGGTCAAAACATATCTTGAATTATTCGTCAATGATTTCCTCTACTACTGTTTAATAACGTTAAAGTACGGGCGTTCGAATGGGCCATATTTGACAGCTTTTACGCCCGTACTAGAAGACATATCAACAAAGAATGTATTAAAAAACAAAAACCCGACTGTGGTAATATCAAAGTTGTATTTTGCGATAAAAGTTCGCCATCTTGAATTTGATTTTTTAATATATAGCCAGTGTCACTCGCGCTGCTGAGACGAATCTAACGACACCTCGTCGACACCTGTCAAACTCCAACTACCTGTTTGGGCTGTAGCCTGTGAAAAATATATTTTTTTGTCCACATACATACATACAAACATACATACATACTCTCGAAAAACAAAACCCTCCTTCTGAGGCAGTCTGGCAAAAATAGACCTTAAGTCATGGCATTAAGAGGATTATGACTGCTGTCAAATATGGCTTATTCGAACGGCCGCATTGTAGGCACTTGACACAAAAATTGGAAGGGTACTTGACAAAGGCCAAAGCGTACATCAGTGATTATTTTATGAATTGCAGTAATTATTACCTACAGCATTGCCACAGCGCAGCACTAATCATGCATGCCTTTGTAGTGTCCGAAATGACACGCGAGACTCAAGGCCCTTGCCATGGGACAGGGTGGAACGTGAGAAAAACACGCTTTTAAATGTGAATTATGTTGTACAGTCAGCTGCAGAGTTACCTGAACCCCCGTTCCTGACTACGCCCGTACAAGATAGCAAGAAAGCAAGCCCACAAAGATCAAGCAAGCAAATACCTAACACCCAAGCATAGCGTGAGAGGGTTTACCATGCCTCATCTACCCTGACACAACGTGAGTAACAGTGATTTTGAATTCTACTATCCTCAATTACGGTTCAAAACCTGTGAAAAACAATACTGGGTACATATATAGGGTCCCGATATCATGTAGGAATTGCGATCGATAACCATGTATATATGCTCAATATGCTCATAGGCTGTCGACAGCAGACAGCACTGAACGGTTCGCAACTGGTGATGATGATTTGATGATTACAATGATGGGCATCAAGGTTTGAACGCACTAGTGGCAACTGGACTAGGGTGCATTGCACTGCACAAAACCGTGCGAAAATTAATATATAGGAATGCAGTGGCTTCTAAAACTAAATACATATCTACACTAAGCTACTTCAGAAGTGTAGCGTAGTTAAATTGCTGTCATTGCATTGCCGACTCAACCTTAACGCACGATTGCTCAGATAGTAACAATTACGGAACTCTTAACAGATAGAGCGTACTATAACAACTAAGGCATAAAAACCATTATGTCGTCCATATAAGTCCATAAAATGTATCTACTACCGGTGAAACAACTTGCAAAGGAAGTTAAAATCTAAGACAGTGAATATACGTTTATTTCTTCGGTAGCCTATCATAGGCCCGTATTTAAAAATTGGCTCTCAACTTTGAGATTGATTTTGAGATTTATATTGAACAATGTCAGCAGTACGAAAGACATCTCAAAATCTCTTTCAAGATCGATCTCACAGTTGAGATTTTAGAGTATAGGTAGGTACATAAGCAAGCTATAGAGTGTGCGTATCCCAAAGCGTATCCCTTTACGCCGTACGGTCGTTGATACCTACGTCAAAACTAGAAGAAATAGCAGTGTTGACACGTTTTGCTACTGATGAACAGAAGAGGTTGTGTTCGCACTAGTGCCAACCATTCATACCCAGTAGGGCGCACTCATAACTTGCATACATATTACTTTAAGGTTGATAGTCATTTACTCCACAAAGCCCCTTTCGTGGCAAAGATTTCATTTCATCATCGGAATAAAATAAAACAAGTATGTAATAGGCTCTATTTCTAACTTCGGCAATCGCCTACCTCAACTATACAACCTTCCTACACACACAGCCTTGCAATTTATTAGTTTAATTGCAAAAGTCCCACATAATAATGTAAACAAACAATAGGTAGGTAGGTACACCACCTATGCAAGCATTGCTTAACTTGACATTTGTATAAGAGCGACTACACCCAAAATGGTGAGTGCTCCTAAAATCTGAACAGCTTCATCTACATTAACGCAATCGGGTCAGTGGCCATGACTCTGTATATCATCTTGCATATGATATGATTGTCGGTTGACTTTGACAATCAGCTGTTCTGACGAGTAGTAGGTAAATCTTTATTAATTACTAGCAGCCCGCCCAGCGGTTTCACCCGCTGCTACTTACCTGTTTTCCCGTAGAAATTGGATCTTTGCCCGTAGTAAAAAGTCCATTACTCCGGCCCGTCATGCTGAATAACTTTTACTTTGAAGCCATGGCCGTATCTCTTATAGTTTAGATGGGATGCTGGTGGTCTTCATCAGGTACTCTAGATCCTCGATGACCATGTGCCAGAAGAAGCGGCCCGTCATGGTGAACAACTGGGATGCTGGTGGTCTTCATCAGGTGCTCCAGATCCTCGATGATCATGTGTCAGCAAAAGCGGCCCGTCATGGTTAACAATTTCGTCTATGAAGCCATTGCCGTATCTCTTATAGTTTATATGGAATGCTGGTGGTCTACATAAAGTACTCCAGACCCTCGTGACCATTTGCCAGCAGAAGCGGCCCGTCATGCTGAATAACTTTTACTTTGAAGCCATTACCGTATCTCTTATAGTTTATATGAGATGCTGGTGGTCTTCATCAGGTGCTCCAGATCCTCGATGACCATGTGTCAGCAGAAGCGGCCCGTTATGGTGAACAACTTTGTCTATGAAGCCATTGCCGTATCTCTTATAGTTTATATGGGATGCTGGTGGTCTACATCAGATACTCCAGACCCTCGTGACCATTTGCCAGCAGAAGCGGCCCGTCATGCTGAATAACTTTTACTTTGAAGCCATTACCGTATCTATTATAGTTTATATGGGGTACTGGTGGTCTACATCGGGTACTCCAGCCAGATCCTCGATGACCATGTGCCAGCAGAAGCAGCCTGCCATGCTGAGTAACTTTTACTTAAAAACCATTACCGTATCTCTTATAGTTTAGATGGGATGCTGGTGATCTTTATCAGGTACTCCAGATCCTCGAGGGCTGACAAAAAGTAATCCATGTCCTTCTTTACTATGCTAGTAATATCAGTGCCAAATTTCGCGAAGATCGGTAAAGCGGTCTGGCTTATTTGGGTAATATCCGCTGTATTTCCCGCTTTTCCAGCTGCTTACCGTTTTCCCGTGGAAATGAGGAATTTTCCCGTGGTAAAAAGTAGCCTATGTTACTCAGGAATGTTGTAGCTTTCTAATGGTGAAAGATTTTTCGAAATCGGTCCAGTAGTTTCGGAGTTTATCGATTACATACATACAAAAAAACAAACAAACAAACAAAGTTTTCCTCTTTATTATATTAGTGTAGATGGCATTAACCTATTTAAGTCTACAATGTCAATGTGAACCGATTTATCGAAATAAAAAAAAACAACAGAAGGTGGGTTGTGCTCCCGTCGTCTTGGCAGGGGCACGACCGTGTGTCTCGACAACGTCTCTCTTAATTTTGATGAACTTGACGAAAACAAGGAATTTTGTAAGGGTTGCGGGCTGCAGGCAGCGTTGCATGCATGCAGCCGCTTGGCTGAGACTATTCCATCAGTGGACGCTTCAAGACGTTGAAAAAGCGGCCAAGAGCGTGTCAGACACGCTCACAAATAGGGTTTCGTAGTCAACGTTTAAATATCAGGTCTTTCGGCATTACAAAGTTAATTTTGTTGCTGGTTTGTTTGCAGCTGTATGGTGACCAACCGCAAATTGAAAAACTTTAATATTTTCTTAATCTTAATTGGTACAGTGTTCGTTATAGTTTTCATGGTAATTTTATAATAAGAAGTATATTCCATATTTTTTTCAAATTTTCAGCATGCGTACTTTAGAAGTTACAGGTGGAACAAATTATGGCACAAAAACGCCCCTTTTAAAAGCAAATATCTCGAGACAGAAACATTTTAAAGACTTTGTTTTAATGAAATCTCACCTTAGTTTTAAAAGACCTATTCAACGATACCCTACTCAATATTACAGGTGACAAAAAAAATTTTTGCCCCCCTTTCACATGTATGGAAAGGGGGTCCAAAAAACATTTAAAATATTTTTTTCTCAACGTTTCTAAATTTGGGTCAACACGATCTATCTTCACACCAAATTTGATGTCGATAGCTACAAAACTGACGAAGTTATGAGGGCGCGGCATACAGACAGACAGACAGACAGACAGACAGACATGACGAAACTATAAGGGTTTCTAGTAGACTTCGAAACCCTAAAAATGATAACTATAGGTAGGTATCTACCTATCTATCATAGCAAAGTATAACAGCTCCCAAGGTCGTCATCAAGTACGTACCAAAATAGATCTCTCAGTATTACAAATAACCCCAATTTTGTGATAAACCTGTACATTTTCACGACTGAGCAAACTCGTAGGGGTCTCCATTCAAACGTCGTAAGATTGAAAACTAATGTTCTACTAGGTACACACAACTATTTATCACCTGGACAATAGGGTGAGGACAATAGCTCTGTAACTGTGGGTGGATGCAGTAATAGGTACTGTATTACGCCTAAAATAGTATACTTAGGTATATCACGATATCAGGGGCGGATTAAGACCGATTGATGCCCTAGGCAATCAATGTCTTGGTGCCCCCTTTTCCGTAGAATGAACGTAAAAAAGTCGTATCGGAACAACCTATCACGCTACAAATGGGTGAGCAGCCTTAAAACAAGCCGCGACTGAAAATCGGACTGAAACGCACATGTATCGCGAGCGAAGCGAGCTCGACTTTTCACGCTATAAACGGGCGAGCAGCCTAACAAATTTTTCGGTAGTGGTAAGTCGTTTTTGATGACGATGTGAGACATGATACGATACCCTAAGGAGGGCACGATATACAAAAAAAATAACTGTGCATCTTCTGGTGGCGTGATGCTCTAGGCAATTGCCTAGTTTGTCTTAGGGTTAATCCGCGACTGCACGATATCTTAGTAAATCACGATCGTTTTTAAGTTTAGCTTGCATATAAATTACTTACAAAGCGAGAGCGAATTCATGTGTACATTGCGTAACTACTAAAGTCTAACGGATTACGCTTACTAACTAATCCGTGATCTATGTAAGACCTACACTCAATCTAAATTCTATAGTATTAACAATAATCTGTTCCATATCTTTTATGTTCTTTATCTCAAAAAAACCGGAGGTGTGAACATTACGCAAACCAAACTATAATTTAGACTTTACAAAGATACACGTCAAAGGTGATAATCATATGCCCATACAAGGTTAGGCCCCTCGAAATGGGGGCCTAAATCGAAATGGCTAGTAATTAAACTCGTAGTAATGTATTTCTTACGCTATCTAGATCATGGTGGCATACTTAGTTTTTAATTATCTAACGGGAAACTGATGAAACGACGCAAAATAATTCTTAACCTAAAATGGCATAACCTAACTAAGTATTTTGATAAGAGTTATAAGGTGAAAGTATTTATACCCGCACACCCACAACGCACTCGCCGAATTTTGGATTCTTTGTATGAAAATCTGTGGAACCTCGAAAATATTGTCGAGCCGCACGCGCCTAACCGAACGGATTCCCCAGCCAGTGTTCTTTTCTCTTTTTCGTGTGGGACACCGAGTCGTTCAACGACCCGATGAACCCTGGTGTCAGAGTTTTTCAACCGCCTACTACAAGTATCAGGCCTCTGACATGGTTGTGTAACGACCGCCATCATAGACAGCAACCGGGACCGACGGCTTAACGTGCCCATCCGAAGCACGGAACCATCTTACTTGCGGACAATCAGGTGGTTCAACCTGCAATGTCCTAACCAGACTGGGAACAAATTCACAAAGTGATAAATATCAACTTTCTGATTGACCCCACCGAGAATTGAACCCGGAACCTTTGCGTGGCAGGCAGGCATACTAACCACTGCGCCACATCGGCTGTCTAATCTAAGCCAGTGCTAATCATAGACTATAATGCTGATGACGTCATATTTTTGCCGTTGTAATGCCAGTGGCAGCTGGCCTATTATTACTATTATTTAATAAAGTCATATAAATCATAAAAATGTCATTAATCATTAATCTATCATTAATGTTGTTGTAGTCGCTTTTGTTGCTTGTCTTACGTACGAACCCGGCTATAACATAACATAACAGCCACAACGGTCCACTGCTGGACATGGGCCTCCCCCTATCGGGGGGTATTGCCATACTTACCATGCTTGGCAGGCGGATTGGCGAGCGCAGTGCATGATGGTGCATTAACAGGGAACCCTGCTGCCCATTCCCTGGATGAGTATCCCTTAGTCGCTTTTTATGACACCCACGGGTAGAATTGGGGTGATGCTGTTCTAAGCCGGCATCACTCGGCATACACAGGAGATTGTCTGCGCTGTAGTTGTTTTTACGCATCCTGGGTTCTAAAAACTGCTCCATTTTACCCTTATTTCCTCTTAGTTGCTCTTAGTACCTACTTTACGTTTGTGTCACAGATGTCAGCAGAATCAAGGAACCAGAATTTTGACCGGAATAAAACACAAAAATATACTTTTTAACATAAATTGTGATTCCCGTTTCGCCTGAAGATGATTTATATAAGATTTTGATCCAAAAAACGTATCATCTTTTTTACATTTCATGAGATTCTTAGCCGTTACTTAGAGGGGGGCCTAGATTTGATTATTTCCTTTTTAAAAGTAGGTAACTATAGATAAGGCTGTCGGAAAAAATACAACTGCATAATACAACTTTAGCGAACAACGGTTAGACAAAATAGGAAGAAAATAACCTCCGTATCCGTAATAGGTAGAAGATAACTTGTTCTTCGGGGAAAGTTGTTCCTTATCACCAGCCGATTCTGAGTTTTCGCTATCGGTCTTCAGATTTTTTTTATCCTTTAGGTAAACCATCATCAATTATTATAAAATGTCTAGATCCAAGTAAACAAGTTAAACACCAAAGTATGGGTGTATCATTCAGATGACTGTATATCATCATATTCATGTTCATATATCTTTATTGCAGTTCACATGGTATAGTTCAGTACATGAAACCCTTTTTAAGTAGGGTATTGCAATAGTTGAGAGGGTCTTATCTAATTAATATTAAAATTATATTATAACAAACATAATAAAACTTAAATACTTCAACATGACTATAATTTTTTCAGCCCTGCCTACCCCGCAAGGGATATGGGAGTGATAATATGTGTGTTTAAATGTGTTTAATTAAAGTTCATTCTAGTATGACAAACATAAAAATAGTTTTAAGCGTCTCTACATTAAATTGAATTTAACCAACCGATTGTATTTTATATTGACCACAGATTCCGCAAACCGCACCAATGTTGGAAATAAATATGCAGGGTGAACAGAAAACTTTGCATGCATTTGACCTTGAAACTGAACCACTTTTCCCATGGAATATAATGTTGGTAAACAAAAACATAAATTTTGACTTCCCATACAAAGTAAGTCAGCTAGTGGTGAATTTTGTATGAGAGGTTAAACTTTTTTCGCGTTTCCTACCATTAGCTCCATAGGGAAAGTTGTTCAGTTTTATGGTCTGGTTACGCCAAAAAAGTTTTCTTTACCCACAACAAAACGTGATTAGTGTTAAAGACACTTTTCGTTGGCCTGCGATAGATGTCGCTGTTAGTGCAAAAACATTATTAAGGTTAAATTATCGAATCGGTGTTACCTACACATTAACGAACAAGAGCGCAAAAATATTCAAAAGAAAGTGAAATCTGATTAACTTACCTAGGTAATTAGCAATTCACAAAAATGACTTGCATTTTGCCCACGTCTGTAACTTTGAAATATTTTTAATATAGAGGTAAATATAACTTGATTTATCTACACTAATATAATAAAGAGGAAAACTTTGTTTTTTTGTTTGTTTGTTTGTTTGTATGTAATCGATAAACTCCGAAACTACTGGACCGATTTCCAAAATTCTTTCACTATTAGAAAGCTACAACATCCCTGAGTAACATAGGCTACTTTTTACCACGGGAAAATTCCTCATTCCTACGGGAAAACGGTTAGCAGCAGGAAAACGGGGAAATAAAGCAGATATTACCCAAATTAGCCAAACCGCTTTACCGATCCTCGCGAATTTTGGCACTGATATTACTATCATATAAATGACGGACATGGTCAGCCCTCGAGGATCTGGAGTACCTGATGAAGACCACCAGCATCCCATATAAACTATAAGAGATACGGTCATGGCTTCATAGAAAAAGTTGTTCACCATGACGGGCCGCTTCTACTGGCACATGGTCACGAGGGTCTGGAGTGCCTGATGTAGACCACCAGCATCCCATCAAAACTATAAGAGATACGGTAATGGCTTCAAAGTTAAAGTTATTCGCCATGACAGGCCGCCTCTGCTGGCACATGGTCATGATGAGTAACTTCTGCTAGAATGGATTAATGGACTTTTTACTACGGGCAAAGATCCCATTTCTACGGGAAAACAGGTAAGTAGCAGCGAGTGAAACCGCTGGGCGGGCCGCTATTATCTATATGAAGATCATTTCTCTACAAACTTCCCGCACGACGTTGCGATGATTTACCCATCCGATGTTAATGATGATGGACCAAATACCACTATGGCAACTACCGGGAGTAACCGAAAGGGTATAACAAGCCGAAAGGAGGTCAAGGTACTCATGAAACTGAACAACTTTCCCTATGACACATTAGTAGAAATATGAAAAAAAATTGGTCTCCCTTAGTATATCGATCAGCTGATCAGCAATTTTGTATGGGAGGCCTAAATTCCATTGGTACGGGGTTGTTCAGTTTCATGAGTACTTTGACCTCCTTTCGGCTTGTTACACCCTTTCAGTTACTCCTAGGTAACCACCATAATATAGCCACAACAGTCCACTGCTGAGCATGGGCCTATTGTCATACTCACCACGGTTGGCAGGCGGATTGGCGAGCGCAGTGCAAGATATTGCATTTACAGGGAACGCTGCTTCCGTTTACGACGACGGCGGACGGGCAAATACCTTACTTAGTGAATCAAGTTGAATCTGTTGCGTAAATATAAAGCCGGTTAAAAACTTATTATAACTCACCGTAACGCCACTGGTTGACCGAAAGGTTTACGTAAAACAATACAAGTTGTAAAAAAACACTGTAAATGTAAACACTGTAAACAGAAACTGAACAACTTTTCCAAACGAACATAGGCCGAATAATAAAAATATATTTTACCTACTTGAGAGAATGTGTCACTTTACACACATAACATGCGTTTCGACGTTGCGCTGTGTAACGCATGCTTTAGGACGATACAAACATATAAGTATAAGTATGGTTCATGTGAAATTGTTTAAAAATACTTCCGTCAACGCAGTGTTGTGCGATATTTTTTCGCTAACTGTTTACATAAACCGTAGATATTTATATGAAAATAAGGTGGATCGTATTTTTCAAACGCAATGAATAGCGCTGCGCAAAAATAACGCACAAACGGACGCTATGTGTGTAAAGTTCCTTAACTTTTTATAACACGGACATCTTTTTGGATAAAAGGATTGCGTAAGAGAAAGCCGCCTTGCCCGTACCGTAGTCGGTTGATAATCTCAGTAGATCACCGTAACGCTACCGGTTGACCGCTAAACGAAAGTGTTTTGCACCAGCTCCATACACCAACACGACACGATAAATCTGACAGCATAATATTTTATAAAAATCTCTTAGATCAAGAAATGCTTCCGAGCGCCGCGAGTCTATTGCTTACATGGTTTGCACCGGTTCCATATAAACACGACACGATAAATCTGACAGCACATTTTATTTGGCAAACTCTCAGATCAAGAATTGCCTCCGAGCGCAACGAGGCAATTCTTAGTCTAAGAGCAAATTTTATAAATAGGTATAAAACGAAAAGATAACTAGGTAATTGTAACCCTGACTTACCTATGAATCCTATGTATGATGTATATGTTGCAGGGATATTATAAAAGACGTGATATTGAAATTTATATACCTAACTAACATAAAAGTTATGTTACGGGCGTGTGTTCGTGATTCAGACGTGATTTTTGAATAAAATATATTTGACCGCCAAAAATATTTTTATCAGTGGTTTATAATTGCGGTTGTCATAAAAAATAACCATTGGTTTGTTTTGTTTCTCGGGTTGTTTTGTACCACATCTAAACGCACTATCTACGACTTGAAATTATGATGTTCATAAAAACACTTGCGTTTTTTCAATGCTAACTAACATTGTTAAAATAAATATTTTAGAAATATTTTAGCCCCATTTCTTGACGTTATACCTATTAGTGTAATTGGAATTCGCCAACTAAATATGGTTTTGGATTTATTTTATAAGCTATTTGCAGTCACTTTCTAGATATTTTCTTACGGCTTAAAACGACATGATGAGAGTGAAATCTCAGTCAAAGTCTAATTCGAAACATACCTCATATAAGGTGTCGAGAAATAAACTCGTCATGCAAAAAACATCCTAATCAAAAGAACGTAAAGTGCTTTAAAATAGGAATGACCTATGGGTATATTGACATTTAATACTATAGAAAGTTAAAAAATCATTCTAATAGACATAAATGACAAAAAGATAAAAGTAAAATTGATTCCTATCATCGTTGACATTCATCTCATTTCACTCTGAAATATTTTTGCCAGTTACGTCTTAAATTAAGATGAGCGGCGAATTATGAATGCATAGTTTTAAATTACAAACTTATGTGATATTATGTAAGCATTTCTTCATTCATATTTTATCATCAAGATGCTACAGAAAGAATGATACGAGTATTTTAGTTGTCAAACGGGTACGGAACACCTGTCTTTGATTTCATAATAGCACACGAACAAGGTTATAAAAAAATAAGTAATAGCGGTCATGTGTCCCATATTTTGGTATTTAGGAAATGATATATTTTAGTTTCTTTTTGTAAAAATAATAATAATTACCTACTTGGAATGTATTTTTATAGGTACGTCTCTCCCATGGCACCGGCAAAATATCGAATCAAACTCTTTGCCGGATATAAGGTACATAAATCTCGACTTATGACTCAAACAAAACCGCAGAAAACCGACCAACTAAAACTACAAAAAATGGTTCAAATCTTTGACCTCGCATTTCCGCATCACAAACAGCATTTTTGATCCGCTCATTAACAGCAGATTTGTATGCAATGCCAGCATTCCATGGACGGGATTACCCATTTGTCTGCAGTACATAAAACTCTTGGTTTTTCAAACCGGGTGTAAGAGGCGGTGTACCGAAAACTTTGCAGGTATGTTTAGACCATGAAAATGAACATAATATTTAACTATAGAGTTTATTAAGAGAATGTAAAAAATTCGTTGCCTTTCCCTATTCTTAGTTTGACTTCCGTCTGTCAACTTCAGCTTCTTTGTATGGGACACCAAGTCGTCCAACGACCCGATGAACCCTGGTGTCAGAGTTTTTCAACCGCCTACTGCAAATAGCAGGCCTCTGACATGGTTGTGTAACGACCGCCATCATAGACAGCAACCGTGACCGACAGCATTACGTGCCCATCTGAAGCATCTTGCTTCTCGGACAATCAGGTGGTTCAGCCTGCAGTGTCCTTAACAGACTGGGAACAAAATCACAAAGTGATATTATCACCTTTGTGAGTGACCCCACCGGAAATAGTCAGTTAACTGATCTGGAGATTTTTGTATGAGCTCGAATTATTTTGTTTCCCAACATTGGCCCCATAACAAAAGTAATTCAGTTTCGTGTTCGATCATGCCTGCAAAGATTTCAAAACATTGTCCCCTACACCTTGTATGTGTTTTATGTCATACCTACGTACTCTCTTGGTCATATCATAAATATTAACCAGTTAAGGTGCGACGACCTCACGTGACGATCATTTTGGCAGAAGCACCTTAATTATAAACTTGCACGTGCCAGAACAGATGTATCAGAATTACTTCTGCATTTATTCGTATAACCATTGAATTTTCTTAGTAACTGTATTAAAAACATGATGCATAATCACTGCCCCAGACTGAATCGAATGTTCGTTGAGTAAAATGTTTAGGTATGTTTAATATCTAATTTATGGATTAAATTACATTTACACTACATTAAAAGTAAATAAACTGAAAGAAAGATTATGAAGAAAATCAAAGTTTTGGGTTTATAAGTTCTAATATTCTAGGTTTCTCTCTATCTCTCTTTAAAGCTATGCGATGTGTTTAAATTGTTTTATTTAATTTTTCCTTTACTAATCTAAAAGCTCTTTATAAACTCGGAGTAAAATAAATATACCTACAAACATACAACGACCTATATTCTGTGATCCGTGATATGTTTTGATAGGTATGTATGTATAATAATTTCAAAGTTAAACAAAGCAAGAATCCTCTGGGTCTTGTGAGCACAACACCAATTAAACTTTACCCAAAAACGTGTTTCAAAATCGAAGACTTATTTATAAAATGTTCACAAAATGAGGTACTATCAGCAGCACATCCAACCTGCTCCTTTAAGGGTTCAGTTATGCTGGTTTTCTTATCATCGGTATGATAAATCAGTCTCAGATGAAAGGGGTAAAAATAGAGACATTTCAGAAGAATCACGCTCGACCTTTTAGGATTTTCGCGATTGTCACTTGTTACAAAGCCATTGCTCGAATAGGTACTAGAACGCAATATGATTCTGAGCCGATTTGAATGCAAGAAATATGACGTTCGTGGCAATGTTAATTAAGATTAGGCTGTAAGATTTCCAAATAAATAACTGTAAATGATTAATCATGAAGTACCTTATTACCAACCTGATTGCCAAAACATAAATTTTATTGCATCAGGCTCAAGAATATGTGATGACAAGTTCAATTAATGTATCTTCAAAACACTATTTACATCTGCTCGAGTACAATACGTCTTCACTCAGTTATTTATGCAATCTGGTCTTCAGATGACCTTTCATTTAAAGTATTGTAAGAATCTGGTTTGGTGTCGACTCATGGGTGAAAAGGGCAATATATCATGATGCTATAAAAGGCAGTACAGTTCAGATTTCCAGTTGACAAAAGATCAAGAGTTATATTACCTACCTTTGTAATTATTCGAACTGTATTTAAGTTTAAATTTCCGCCTTGAAAGACTTCTTGTTGGACTCACTATCGGACCCCTCTTTCACTTTCGCATAAAAGTAAAAATTTTGACGTGGTGTGGTTTAAACTCTATACGTAGTTTTTTAAATATTTTTAGCGGCCATGTGCTTAGTACCTACATCATAGAATCCCTCCTACCAACGTTTTACTTTCATCTGATCAAAAATGAGAGCAGAAAGTTCAAGGAAGTAAGGAAAGGAAGAAAGGTAACGTCGTGGGTCGTCTACTTTTCTGTACCAAAGTTCAATTCAACCTTTTTCAACCTTTAAAACTTGGTATGTTTTACCTGTCGTCTGCACTATAGGTACTATGATCCCTTGATCTTTCGCTGCCGGAGGTGCATCGAAATATCACAATTTACATAACGATCAGTAAAAATATATTTTTCTTATCAACGAATAACTCAAAGATGCACAATTTTAAAGAAATTTGACCTTTTCTACGTTCATAATCAAACTCACCTTGACTTTCTATAATAATAGTTATGTAGATGTTTGAGCACTCAAATATGAAATACAAACTTTTAGCATTGACCTTCACATACAAACAACAAATATTCTTCTATTTTTTTAGGTAGCCGGCAAATTAAATATTTTCATACAGAGTGTGCAAAAAAAAAAAAACATTTAAAATATTTGTATTGTATTTTAGGAAATGTTGTGCGTGTAATATGTATGTCCCTATGGGTTTCAGCCGCCGCTTTGTATATGTTATAAATTTTGTTAATTTGTTAACCATAAAAATCTTCTAAGGTCCCTTGAAATGAAAACTCCTAAGCTGATTTTGCTGTGCTTTCTAGTTTAGTTTGTCATTCATTTAATAACTCCTTTGCTTTTTAAAACGAATCATCGTGATTCATTAGTCTAGCAGTATTGCTACATGTAGTTTTTACACCTTCTCCTATAAAACGGACTTTCTTTTTCAGTATTTTTTTAATTTGAAGTATTTTTTGTATTTTCATTAAATTTTATTTTTATTAACATCCTGTATGATGTACTCCGTAGGTAAGGTAATCTTATTTCATTCTTTATTTGGCCCCAAGGCTTTCGGCGGCGATTTGGTTTACGTGGCATTACGTATTATATTGCACAAGTAATAAGTACGCAGTATGTACGTATTTAGGTATTTAGCTGACAAAAGATGCTTTGTGGACTTGATTAACATCAAGGTCACTGACGATTGGCATCTTTTTTTTAGCTTTGTTAATTATT
This sequence comes from Phthorimaea operculella, assembly GCA_024500475.1. Lineage (NCBI taxonomy): Eukaryota > Metazoa > Arthropoda > Insecta > Lepidoptera > Gelechiidae > Phthorimaea > Phthorimaea operculella. The sequence continues at coordinate 520,602 of JANFCV010000155.1, read as the reverse complement.
TTGAAAGTATAAGGTGAATACTAAGAGTACAGAAAAAGGTACCGGTACTGAAAATTCATAATGAGCAAGTGATAAAATAAGGAACAACTTGCCCCAAGGCACCTCCGCATACTAGGAGGCTACGTACGATAAAAAAAAATGGGATTAGGCAGGTAAATATAGACTTAACATAATTTTTCGTTGCTTGATTGACTTTATGACTACTTACATACGGGGTGTTAGGGACGGTGTAACGAAAACTTTGCAGGCGTGCTCAGACCATGAAACTGAACAACTTTTACTATGGAGCCAATGGTGGGAAACGAAAAAAAATTTCCGACCTCCCATACAAAGTCAGTTAGCTGATTGTGAATTTTGTATGGGAGGTCGGAATTTTTTTTTCGTTTCCCACCATTGGCTCCATAGTAAAAGTTGTTCAGTTTGATGGTCTGATCATGCCTGCAAAGTTTTCGTTACACCGTCCCTAACACCCTGTATTGACCAGATTTCATATGTTTGTACCTGCTATAGTGTCTGCTAAAGTTTATTGTTGATTATGATTAGGTATGTTACATAAGTATTTTTCAAGGGTCCATCATATTGCTGTCAATTAAAGAAACATTGATTTGGCAGTAATAAATTAATTGACATGGCATTTGATGTTCGTAAATTACCTAATACGTAGAGTAGAGTAATTCAAAACAAAATATTGCACAATTTTATGATTTAAGGGTCAAATGTATGGCGGTCGCTGAGTGCGTGTCGGACATTATCGTCGTACACATTTATCTTTGTGCAAGTAATAGGTATAATAAAAAAGTACTACTATTTAAAAGCCAAAAGAAACAATCAAATGGCTATATTAATTTAATAATATTCATATCCACTAAAAATAAATGGTATAGAGGTAGGCGTTTCTAGAACCCACAAAAAAAAATAACGCTATTCGATAAGAAATGAAGCCTTTTGTTTTAATATTAATATGTCTATTTCACTAATTGAAGAAAATATTGTGTACTTTGTAGTATCTATTTCATTTCATTCATGAATAACTGATAAGTAAACAAATGTTTAATATCATTATTGACATAGGTAAGTACATGCCTATAGTGTCAAAACCATGCAGGTCAAAACACACTAAAGGATACGGTTTCCGAATTTCAGATGTTTTAATATGACATCAACCATGTTATTTCATACTACGTCTATAGCCGCTGCGAACGACCGCACATGACAAGCTTGCACCTTAACACAGGTTAGATACTTAATACTTTTTATAACCATAATCATCATTAAGAATTTCTGAGTTTTCAAGATCAACGTAAAATACCTCTACACACGTAATAAACATGTGACGAGCAAGGTTAGAATTGAAAAACATAAAGTACAGCCGCTCCAATAAGTCCTATTTGACAGCTGTCAATCCCATGCAAGAAGACAATATTAGCCATCCATGAAAACTAGACCTTATGTTATGACATAGTGCTATGGCATTAACATGATTTTGACAGCTGTTAAACAATGATCGAGCGGCCGTACCTACCTAGGTAGGTAGGTATGTAAAGTTCTTTAGATTTTTTGCTTGTTTGGTACTGCAGCACGTCAAATAAGTCAAATTTCTAAACTGTTGCACGTTTGCTTTACGTACCTGCCTATACATAGATAAATATAAATTGCGATATCGCATCGCAAGCGTCTGTCAAAATATGTATGAGATTTTCCGTCAATATTTGCGTTGCGACGTGATTTTGCAATTAGGTATATAAAATTACACGAATCGTTTAGTCGCGGAGTTATGTCTTTCAAGATTTTTACGCGAGTTGTCATACCCCATACCATATTCCGTAGGTGAGTAATCCTCAAGATAACCTTACTTCCTAGTGCCTTTGCATATGAATAAGGATGTGTATTTATTTACCAAACGATGGTGATCGTTATGCGCCGCATAGAAATGTCTCATTGGTTTTTGTTAGCTTCTTGAATATGAATAGCTTCTTAACATCATTTGACCATTAACAGCTATTGCTGAATATGATTCTTCCTCTTTTGAGTGAATGATGTTAAACTTACTGTCCATTTCCTGAATTTTTTCCGCAGTTATTTTTTAAGACAACTAGTAGAAATGGGGTGATGTGGTGATATTCTAATAACCATCAGCGCCGCAAACAATACACGACAGTGGCTATACAGGGAGTAGCGGAAAGGGTATAACAGCGAAAGGAGGTCAAGGTACTCATGAAACTAAACAACATTCGCTATGAAACATGGGTCTAAAGAAATGTGAAAAGAAAATATGGATGTCCCATACAAAATCGCCGATCAGTTGATTGATTTCTATGGGAGGTCCAAATTTTTTTTTCATATTTCTACCCATGAATTCAAAAAATGATGTAGGAGAGAAGAGAAAATGAGGATATACTCGTATGTACCCTCTTACAAGTGAGAGAAGATGAGGATATACATGTGAACATCTACGTCATATCGTCGTCCCCTGCAAAAGATTGACTTTGTATATTGGATAAAAAAGCTTACATTTTTTCACCTAACTGCTGCTGGCTTAAACCTTTGCATACCCAGATTCTAAAACCTCAAAACGTTCGTTCTATTTTTGCAGACTTTACAAATGTCCAATGTGAATACCTGTTTGGACAAGTCTCGTTAAAAATAACATCTGCGTTGTTTTAAAAGCTGCACTTTGAAATACAATAATTAAAATCAACATTGTGCTTCCTTTGCAGGGATTAAATGGTGCCGTAACTAGGTACAGCACGGTTTGTTTTTTGTTCGATTCCGGTAGATGGAAATGTTTGTTTATTTCTATCTTTCCTAATGGCAATCATCGATACTTACGTTATGAAGACATTTATGTCAGCGGATAGTAAGATATTTTTCTGGTTTCCCGTACAAAACTATCTAGGTATCTAATCTACGTTAATTGTGTTAACGTATATAAGTGAGTCTATAAATTTGAAATTATGAAAAACTTCCTGGCCGAATATTTTCTACAATTGTCAATGGTGGATCCTAAAGTATGCGAAATAATCTGATGGCTCATGTTATGGGCCAGCACTACTCTATGCGGACAAACGAACGGAAAAAACTAGGAAATTACCTACAATGTGGCAGACAATGTGCAACGCTAAATAAATAGTACGCTACGCCGGTGGCAGACCTTGACAGTGACAGACATGACATGCTTTGACAAGACGTCACTATTATGCTAAAAGCCGGTTTAAAAAAGGAGAAATACCTATTTGTATTAGAAAGAATAGAAATATGTAAATTTCAACGAAACAAAACCTTTTATAACTTTTCATAATAAAAAGCAGTCAGCTGATCGTCCTAGGGGAGGACAATTTTTGTATTGTTTTCTGACATAGTCGTCCAGTTTCACCGTCTACTAGCATGCATCCTGAAATATTCGGAAGGCAGCCCCATACATACATCCTGTATAGTACCTAATTGGCGGTCGTAACTCTACCATGTCAGAGGCCTACTCGTACTACTGCAGCTGAAAAACTCTGACACCAGGATTCATCGGGGCGTTCGTCGCCTTGGTCTCGAAAAAGAAGAAGAAGTAGGTACTTAAATAATCTGTAGGTAGAGTTAATCAGCTGTTTATAAGTATGTATGTCTGCGGTTCGGTACCCATTCACATGTATCTATCGAGGGTCAATGTCGTTAGCACCGTAACAAGTTTGCACAGAAGAACAATGGACGCCATAACTGTCTATTTAGTGGTCATAATCGTAAACTTGTGTGTGTTTTGGTTGTGTATGTCTATATTATTTTGTTGGTAAGTGTTAAAACTTATTCGCTGTACATTGACGCTGGTAAAAACATACATACCACCCTTTTGTGCGTTATTTTGGGCAGCGATATCGCATGCGTTAATGAAAAGGGATTTTCCAATTTATTTTAATACAAATACAACGCAGCACAGCGCTAGTGGATGCGTCTGTCAAACTGTTTGACATTAACCGCATTATTATGTATGAAAATAAGGTCGAAATTCGTATTGTCATTCATAACGCATGCGTTACGTCCAAATAGAAGTCAGGTGTGTTTCTCGCTTTAAGTCGAGCAAGCGATCTTAATTGACATATTAAATAAAAACGATGCGATATTTACTTGATCTATATAGTTAGTCATTCGACTTAAATAATATGTATAAGGAAAAATACCTAATAGTTTTGATAATAAAAAAGTAATTTAATACATAGGTACATAAGACAATTTTTATCCTATCAAGATTTCAGTATACAGGCCTGGCCTCTGCACGTTATTAGAGCCTGGAAAACTGTTTAAAGAATACTGCCACCCCTAGTCCACTCAGGGTGTTTCGTAAAAGGCGATAGAGTTTTTGACCTCGGCTGAATATCTGTCGACTATAGTCAACCGCATGGTGGCGACCTACAATAGCATTCTCAAAGAGGGTTGACGCTAGGCAGGCGGCCGGCCATAAAACATTGCCAAATTATTTTTTGCTACTTGATTTTGTGGTCTATAAAACATGCTGCGCAGACCCCTACTGATTTGGGATAAGGGCAGGAAGATGTTGCCTATTGTGCATATGGTTACCTAGCAATGTATGCGAAATCGGGTATTAGGGGAAGGTCAGCTCTGCCGAGCAAAAAGAGTACCAGGGTCTCAAGTCTGCTAATTGAAAATCGTTTCACTTGGATGTCGATGGCATGTAACACCTTATTTTAAAAGATTGACAGAATGTATTTCCATTTACTTGTCATTAGGGCATAAGGATAGGTACATGCTGTGTGGTTAGCCTGGCCAGCCCCGAGGCAGTGCCTTTATTTAATTATTTTTTTATCCCGCCCGAGCCGCGTTTAGAGTAGGAAGACAAATTGTTATAAAAAACAGAAAATTTTACACTACAATTTTTCTCTTTTTTAAGTTTGAATGAGAATGTGACTTTCTTAAAGAGAATCTTGTAATTCCTACTGAGAAATAAATACATTGATTTTGATTATTTTGATTTTGCATGTCAGTTGGATGGTTTTGGTAGATTTCGTATTCTGCTAACAGTTTTTAGTATGGAAATTCACAGTGAAAATAGAATGACAGTAGAGTACCGCTGGCATTACACTGGCTAAAAATTAGCAGACCTGAAGCCCAGAGTCACAACTTCGGAGTTTCGATTTTGGAATTCGCAAAGCATTTAAATTCAGGACCACTCGGAATTCAGAACTGTTGAGCAAATAAATTTGCCAAGGCTGAATGAGCCCTAAAATCTGCACAGATAAACAAGCGAATCGTATCATTATTCCGAACAATCGATCTCGCATCGGGACCGATTGTGTAATCGAGTCGGAATTGCGACCGATTACAGAGTCCACCGTTCCGATGCATTCAGGTTGAGATGCGTACCTTCTGTCCCCGATAAAAAAGTCTATTCCTACAGACATGTTCTTTCCCAAAATCATCATCTTCCTGCCCTTATCCGAATAACTTGGGGTCGGCGCAACACGTTTCGTTGAACACAAAATCGTGTTGCAAAAGGATTTGGCTGAATTTTACGACCGGCCGCCTACCAGACGTCAACCCTCCTTGGGAATGCTTTTGTGATGGATTAACCGCCACCATACGGTTGGCCCTGGCTGTTTGGGTAGGGTTCATCCCTCGACCGCCTCTTACGACCCCCACGTTAAGAGAGGGGGTGGTGCTATTCTACTCTGCTGGCACCACACGGCATCCCAAAATGTCCTATCTTAAAGAGATACGTACTCAGGTACTTTCTCCGAATGTTCTTTTCATAAAATGTCTTTTTCTTCTTTTTAAGGAAGCCCCTTTTTAAACAATCGATTTCGCAACGAAACAGGAATTGTGTTATCTTCAGTAATACAACCAATTACTAACCGAGTCCACTGTTCCGATGCATTCGGAATGCACCCTTACAAAAAAGCAAACTGGTCCATTTCCAAAATATCCATCAAGAAAATTATATTTTTTCGTAATGTTTCCCAAAACATCCTTCCTGTTATGTCTCATCGTTTTAATAAAGTCTCTTTGCCAAAACGCCTCTAGTATTTTTTAGATCGTTGTTTGTTCCCCTAAACAAACTAAGTCAGGATTTAAGAATAGATTTGTTGCCGTTCGTAGTACTTACCTTTCAGAGGGATTTAAAAATGGATTCGTTAGTGTAAGTAAACAGAAGAGCATAACACTGGTATAGGTGACTTCTAGATTAGTTTTAAGCTGCTTATCAATGTCGTAAGTTTGCGAAGCGCTTTGAAACTTATTAGTAGTAACTGTAACTTAAAACGAGTTGTACCTAGGTATGTAACAAGCTGTATACAGGGTTATTTTTTAGTCAGTGCGCAAACTTTGTAGGATTTTTCTACTCGTGATTCTGAACAACTCTTACTATGGGGCCACCTGCGAAATATAAACATTTTTTTTGGATGTTCCATACATTTTTGCCGAGTATGAATATTTTTCTATTTATAGTCTTCGATTTAGTGTGATTTAATAAATCGATAACTGCACATAAAATCCTTTTAAAACTTACCTTGGCACAAAACCGATGGCACTAAACACACTATCAGGCACGCATTTCTCATAAACCTCGCAGTTTCAAAGTCCCTCCGACGAAATCCAAAAAACTTCAAAAACTCCATAACTGTTTCGCAAGATGCCAAAAATAAAAACTTATCGTCTCAAAAGTACTGGCACACATCAGCATGGTTCACTTCACAGCTTTAAAAAAACAAAAAGTTTGAAAGAAAAATGTTTGAAAAGTTCGTTCGCTATTTGAATTTGGCGCCGGCAAAAGCGCGGGAAGACGCGCGCGACGCATGCGCGGTCTGCGTACAATGATGCGTCATTTTTTCGCCTCCGATGCGCGCAGACCTCCCGCCATACAACCATGATCCATGATACAGCCTTTGCGAGTACTGAACTAAACTTCGTGACCATTTTCTGCTCGACGAAATGCTAACTCTGCGCAAACGGCGGAAACTGATCACGTATTCTGCCTCCAATTATTATTGTAAACGATGCAAAATTTCACAATCAGCCGCTTGAAACTCGGTCAGATTCAGATACCATACATTTTTATGGAGATTATAAAGTTTTTATAGTAACGTGAATGCTATGCGGGACACCGTTAAATCCGAAGGTTAATCCCGATATTTATCGACATTTTATGGAATTCTATGAATTTAGTTAAGTCATTTCATTTGAAGGCTTTACGTTAATAATTTTAACTGTATTATAGTACTAGGTATATTCACGGAAGAGTCGAGTGCTTGAAGTGTAGTGCAGTGCAGCTGATAGTATCTACTTTACCTACCGTTCCATTTTATGATATTCTTATCAAAAAATTTAGTATGTTGGTACGAGCGAGTGTGTACCAGTAGGTACCATCTGTAGAAATAGAACCGAATCTTTGAACGTAAATCGATAAGAGCTAAAATATCGATGTAATATTTTTTGTTTGTTTTTTTACATAGAGCATAGAGCACAATGAAATTGCAAACTATAGTGATAATATTCATAATTTTACTTTTCTACATCGTTAACACTATAGATGGTTACAAACATCTATATCATAATAGAAAAAGAGAGTGCTGTAACCGTGGAAGAAATACAAGACATAGAAACCAAAATAAAGACAGGAAACGTTGTTCCGGTCAAAATTGTAGAGTAAGAATTCCACTTCTACCGGCTCCAATATTAGTAGTTCCATTAGTACCAGTGGTTCCAGTATTCCCAGTCCCAATTATTCCAGTGCCATTGGTTCCAGTGATGCCTATATTTGGTTGAAAAAGCTGATGGGACCCTAAGGGTAAAATTGTGTGAAGTGAAAGGTATCACTCTACCTAACAATTTGTGAGTTTTAATTATGTAGCAAAATAAAAGACATCTTTTTGCTGTGAAATTATTGCAATAATAAAACTTATCTTTCCAAATGGATGGGTTGTTCTCGTACAATCACATTCCTATCGTAAGCCTTTGTAATAATGATTGGAAATCTTGCAATCATGATTACAGAAATAGTTAAATTGGAGATCTGTACCTTTAGTCTTAAGATTATGCCTATTTCAAAAGTCTTTGTTACTATAAATCCAAGTTAGGTTTATAGGTACCTGCCTGGTCCATAGCTTACTCAATAAAATTCTATAATAAAAATATATTTGATGTGTTTTTGTTTAATCTTATAAATGCTATGTAAGTATGTGTATTGTTTTAATAATAGGAAATATTGTTTCATGCAATACTTGTAAAATAGATACCTATAAGATGGGACCCATCAAAATTATGCAATGAAATGTATTTACGCAATATATTATGCTATTTTTTAAGCTTAGCGTATTATTCATCAATTGTTCTTGGTGCTGATTACTATGAAGGACCGATATGGGGCATGTTTGCTCCTCAAAAAGTGAAAATAGTGACAAAATGTGACAATATTCCGGGAAATGCTTGTTTGAAATTACCTACTAAACAGGCAAGTAGGGGAGACCGAGGGGTATTGGATCAAAGGGGTGTTGGATCAGCTTTGTTTTCTCGAAAAGTAGAAGCGTTAGCGAGCAGACTATAATGCAATTGTGCCTCTTTCTGCCTCTTGTTGACCCCTAAGTTAGCGTCCCTGACAAATAGCGCGCCGTTTTGTTTTTATCGGAACATCGTAAAAAAAATCGTCAAAAGTAAGTTTTCTGCTCTTATTTGTCAGGCTAATAGTTTGGAGGTGCTTTTATATTTTTATTTAAGTTTTATACGATATGAAACCTTCAAAATTAAGGATTCATATGGCACCACTGGGACGTCTGGGTTCTCTGTGGTTTTATCTCAGTTTAATGTTTTTGTCAAACTGGCAGGATTTTTCATACCGAGGGGTGTTGGATCAGCCTGACCCAACACCCCTCGGTAAAATTTTGTATGGTTAATTTCATAGAGTACAGGAGCACCACGCGTGTTGTGCTGGCCGGGTGTAAGTTCGTTATACGTACGTACAACCGAATACATTATTGATAAACTTTTCGATTTCATTTTAATTTTCATAATCATTTTCTCTTTCACTGTCACTTTTATTTTCATTTTCACTTTCACTTTCACTTTCACTTTCACTTTCACTTTCACTTTCACTTTCACTTTCACTTTCATTTTCACTTTCACTTTCACTTTCACTTTCACTTTCACTTTCACTTTCACTTTCACTTTCACTTTCACTTTCACTTTCATTTTCATTTTCATTTTCATTTTCATTTTCATTTTCATTTTCATTTTCATTTTCATTTTCATTTTCATTTTCATTTTCATTTTCATTTTCATTTTCATTTTCATTTTCATTTTCATTTTCATTTTCATTTTCATTTTCATTTTCATTTTCATTTTCATTTTCATTTTCATTTTCATTTTCATTTTCATTTTCATTTTCATTTTCATTTTCATTTTCATTTTCATTTTCATTTTCATTTTCATTTTCATTTTCATTTTCATTTTCATTTTCATTTTCATTTTCATTTTCATTTTCATTTTCAAATGACTGACGCTTATTTATTATTTTTTCCTTTTTCACCGTGAATTAAAATGCGATTTAAAAAAATGAAGAATTCTCATACTAACTTTTTCCCGCCATTTTGGGGATTCGGGCATAAGTTTCTGAATCTTTTCGTTTTTTGTATACTTAACCTAGTATACACGCCAAATTTCAGCGTACTAGCTCTTCAGGAAGTTCCCGAACATTTTGCTGATCATCAGCGAGTGAGTGTGTCAGTGAGTGACGAAATCGTTGTTTTTTAGATATACATAAAATCAAAAAGTATTAAAGCTATGTAATTGAATTATTGCATGTTTAATAAGGTTACTATCGACAAGATATCCTGAGAATTTGATCAATATGGTATATAGAAAACTAGAGTTATGAGAGTTCAAAAAACTACGAAATACTTCTAGAAAAGTTAGGTAGTTATCTGGCGCTTTGCTTGGCTCGTCTTGGCGGGGGCACTACTGTGCCCCCAGTAAATTCTTTAAAATGAATTATTTAGTTAACTTTGAGGTCATCCATAAAAAAATTCAAATAAGCCTTTATTGAAATGACATTAACATAAAATGATCCAACACCCCTCTGTACCTGATCCAACAGTCCTCGGTATCAGGGGTGTTGGATCAAAATGTCTTGCTCAACTAAAGTTGATTTTTTATAAAAGACTTTACACTTACACTTCTAAAGTGTATATCATTTTAAAGCTTATGAAATTTGCTATCGATTGGTGTAATCAAATACGAATTATCTTTATAGAATTTTGTGTTACGAAGCAAAATGTCAAAAATGATCCAACACCCCTCGGTCTCCCTTACAGCAGAAACACCTCGAGCTAAGGGGATTCCACCATTTAAAAGGATCACCATTACACAGTATTTTAAGAATATGTAGCCAGTAATAATTGTAGGTCGTTGCACTGTGTTAATTCTTTAAGGTAAAACTTTCACAGTAGTGAATACCGGGGGTAACAAAAAGGGCTATAACAAGCCAAAAGAAGCTTAGGTACACATGAAACTGAACATCTTTTCCCATGGACCATAAGTCGAAAAAAAGGATCAATCAGCAGCTGACCGGCGATTTCGTGAGATCCATTGTTTGTTCACTCACATCTCGACTCACGTTCCATGTGGAAAGTTGTTCAGTTTCATAAATACCTTGTTCTCCTTTCGGTTTTATACCCTCTTTGTTACTACATGTATAATTCGAAAAATCTTTGCAGGAATGCAGAGCTCGACTGGCAGTCGAACGAAAACCCTGCGAACCGCCTGCCTGGTGGTACCTGTACTGCAAGATGATTGTCACACGTCCCACAGTCAAAACCGTGACGAGAACTTTCCACCCTTACTACAAGAACGTAGTAAATCAAGTCAGGAGCTGGAAGAAGAGATTGATAGAGACACCACGGCAGAATAGTATTAATTTATTTTCTCGTTGATTAGTCACTTAGCTAAATTTAATTCTTTAAAAAATATAACAACAATTTATAAGGCGTTTTACTAGAGACCCCAAAATGAGCTGATGACAGGAACTTTCTAGATAATCGGCAAAGTATGGAGGGCCAAAATATTTGCCTCGTATTTTGACTAATTACGTAGGAAAAATATTCCGTAATACCGTCCGGCCATGAATTTTCAGTATTTCAGTGTTGGTCACTAGTTCCGCCTAAGGTAAGTACTGTCTCGAAAGGGATGCTAGGGGAAGACTAGATCCTTGTACTCACTCACCTGCCCGCTATTCTATTGTAACAAAAAGTGAGAGCCTGTAAAATAAATCTTGTCGTAGTTTTTTCTTCTTTATTCATAAAACGCAACCCTTGTTTTCTTACTATCTGCAACCCAGTGAGCATGCAAAATGGTTGCATGCCTTGAAACATGCCTTTGAATTTCCCTCCATTATTAAATGGCTGCCGTGGTTGTGTTTGTGTCCAAGATAAAGCATAAAATGTGCTCTTGTTGATGAAAATGCATCTTTTGTTTTAATATAAAGGCTTTTTGTTAAATTGTTAACATGTAGAGATAAGTACGTATGTCAGTACTTAACTACTTACTTTACATCAAAATACCTAATATCTAGGTAGGTAAAGTGACAAGGGATTTTCAGCGCTGCAATTCACACGCATTTAGTTCACTAAGATGAGGAATTTCACATACCTAGTTAAATAGAACATAGGTAGATAAATATGATAGGTAGGTAAAAATATATAGAAAGTGAAGTAAAGAACGTGCAAGAAATCTCTGATGCCGTATTGAAGGGAGTAAACTTAAAATCACTCATGTATCATATATACATGATACATGTATCATATATACATGAGTGATGACTCATGTATCATATATAGGGTGTATTTTTATTAGTGGCGGATCCGTTAAGGGTGTGTTCTGTCAATGAAACTGAACAACTTTCCCCAAGGAACTTAGGTTGAAATATGAAAAAAAAATTTGGCCCTCCCATACAAATTGACCCGGCCGGCCAACACACTTAGTATGGGAAGGCCAAAATTTTTTTTTGTATTTCGGCCTATGTTCCTTGGGGAAAGTTGTTCAGTTTCATTGACAGAACACACCCTTAACGGATCCGCCACTAATAAAAATACACCCTATATACATGAGTGATTTTAAGTTTACCTACTCTACATTATGACATTTACGTATGATTTTGATTATCCACGGATGTTGTCATATTTCATGCAATCTGAAGAAAAGAACAAAAACATAAGACAAAATCCCATTTGTACAATTACCAATCGTACAATTTTTGTTTGTTTTTCATTATATTTGTATTGTAAAAATCCATTTAACATCCACCATAAAGAAACATTAAGTTCTTATCTTAGGCTCATGAAGTAATCAGCCGAAACTACACTCCACGATCCTTTTGTGATTGCAAGGGCTCAAGTTGTAGCGAATTCTGCCCACTGATGGCCCGTAGTGGGCCATTATGTTAGGCCTACTCTGATTAATCGGTACAACTCCTTTGATTACGTATGTTGCGATCAGGGTTTGTTCCATTGTTGGGATCCGATTTGCTGCTAGCGTCCGATTTATTCCGGCCCCGTGTGGTAGCGGCTAAGACTACTGACACCTCTAGTCCACTCAGGGTGTTTCGTAAAAGGCGACATAGAGCTTTTGTTCCAGCTGAATATCTGACTATGGTCTGCCGCATGATTTTGGTGATACCACCTGCAATTCCAAAGATAAAAATATAAAAGATAAGAGGGTTGACGCCAGGCAGGCGGCTGGTGCATGATTTTATGTTCAAACAAAACATTTTGGACCGGCCCAAACTGATTTGGGATATGGGCAGGCAGATGATGATAGGGGCAAGCCCTTATCCTGGAGGGATCACTAGACTAGTCACCAGAGGTCGATTTTCACGGTGGACTATATATAGTAAAAAAAGTCTGCCTATATTACCTATATGTTGCTGGCTTAGAATAGCATCACTTCTACTAGAGGCGGGCATTAACGGTGACTGAGGGAATTGGGTAAACGTCTTGCACACGTTTGCAAATGGAGACTTTGGCTTTAAATACTTATCAAACGGAGATGGCTTTTGTCCAGTTGGGTTGTTATGGTTGATAATGACAATGATGATATTACCTAGTTCATAGAAGAGAGGGAACCGAAATGGCAACATTATTGTTTATTATTGCGTCTTTTTCATACTACATGCCATTTGAGCAAGACGTCAACAATAATTTTGCCATTTCGGGTGAACTTGATTTCTTCTGTGAACCAGGTAGTATTTTATTGTCTAGTTTCTGTCAGATAGCAGTGGAAACAGGCTCTTAAGCTTCCCGGGTAAGTAACTAATAGCCTAATTGATGGAATGAAATGGTAGTGTAAGGTCACGGTCGTGGAGTTTTGCCGTTTTACGCCATGAAAGGAGTAGCCCGTAGACAATGTGTAATTGTTGATTGGTATAATACCGTTGAATTAACACGATTAAATGAACTTGACTTACTTGACGTACGCGCCGCATGATTTTCCGGTGTTTAGCTAGATTCGTTTTTAGGGTTTCGTAGTCTACTAGAAACCCTTATAGTTTCATCATGTCTGTCTGTCTGTCTGTCTGTCTGTCTGTCTGTCTGTCTGTCTGTATGCCGCGCCCTCATATCTTCGTCAGTTTTAGAGCTATCGACATGAAATTTGGTGAGAAGATAGATCGTGTTGACCCAAATATAGAAATGTTAAGAAAAAAATATTTTAAATGTTTTTTGGACACCCTCCCATACAAGTGAAAGGGGGGCAAAAAAATTTTTTTTCTTCTGTTATATTGAGTAGGGTATCGTTGAATAGGTCTTTTAAAACTAAGGTGAGGTTTCTTTGAAACAAAGTCACTAAAATGTTTCTGTCATGAGATATTTGCTATTAAAAAGGGCGTTTTTGACCCATAATTTGTTCCAGCTGTAACTTCTAAAGTATAAACGCTAAAAATTTGAAATAAATATGGAATATAGCTTACAATCTGAAGTTACAATGAAAACTATAACGGATATCGTACCCTTAAAGGTTTTAGAAAAAATTGAGTTTTTCTATTTGCGGTTGGTCATCAATCATCATACTGCTGCTAACAAACCAGCAACAAAATTAAGTTTAAATATGAAATATGAAATATGAAATATGTTTGTAATGCTGAAAAACCTGATATTTAAACGTGGACTACGAAACCCTATTTGTGGGCGTGTCTGACACGCTCTTGGCTGGTTTTTATTTACCTCAAGTTTTTACAAAATTCTATTCAAATATACTAAATATGTACATGACATACACATGACTGACACACGTCGTCGCTTCCACTTTTGACTATCATAGTTTTTAAAATAATTTAGGTCCGCATTTGTCTTCTCACCTGTTGGCAAGTGATGATGCAGACGATGTTTGGGCATGCTTGCCTAGGTAGTGCCTGTTCACTCTTGCCTTGAAGAGGCCCAAGTCATCATCAGGTGGTCAGTGGCTGTCGCAAACCGTACCTATTATCGTTCAGTGCATTTTTCGCTATATAAGTCTTCTTTAGATGCGTGATGCGGGCTTGCCACAGCGCCTGTGGAAAATCACTTAGTTCGTAGGAAAACGTAACAGTGCGATACTATGATAAACAATTCACACAGGAACTTTACCGAACGCTTTCTTTCGCCTAGGGCACAAGCTCCACAGATAAGACGTGAGACGTGAGATGTCGTCACAAGCTCCACAGAGGAGACGTGAGCCGTGAGATGTAAGATACCATCTGTCAGGGGCTAGCTCCACAGAATAGATGCGCAACGTGACATCTGTCAGACAAGCGATCGTCAGCCATCATCGATGGGACGCGCGTCGCGCTGTGTAGCCTTGTTTCTTCTCTTTAATACATTTTACATGGGAACGGTTTCAAGTATCGCGATGTCGCACGTCTCACGTCGCCATTGATCACTTGTTTGACAGATCTCATCTTATGTGTCACGTCTCACGTCTAGTCTGTGTAGCTTGCACCTTAAACAAGCGATCATCGGAGAGACGTGCGACATCGCAACGCATGAAACTGTTTCAATATAAAATGTATGAAACAGGAGAAACAAAGCTACACACGTGAGACGTGAGTCGCATCGATAGATAACTGCTGGCGATCGCTTGTCTGACAGATGTCATGCGCGTCTTTTCTGTGGAGCTTGCCCCTAGGAGAAAGTTTCGTGCATTATTTAAAGAGTCCTTGTTAAATAATGAATTATACTAGTGAATGAGTAATTGGTGTTCTGAACGTAAAAAACTTCTCTTCGGACATTATCGTAAGTTGTTTACTAAACTTAAGGAAATAGACCAACGGTAAATAATGGAACGTTTATTGACATATCTACCTTTTGCCGTGAAAAACTCATTACTCCCAAGGGAACGGGTAATACCGCCGGGTAAGCCTCTACCTTAAAATACCTACCATAATGAAATAATAAACAGGCACGTGAGATTAAAATATTACCTATGTTTTATGGATATTTTCAATTAATACTTACTTAATATTTTTACTGTATTCCATTAACAATTTTACTACTAAGTACCTAAATAAGTAGGTAGGTACCTACCTATAAAGTAACATCTTAAAAGTTTGGTCATGTTCATGCAAGTAAGTTTTCTTTCTTTATTTTGTAGATTATATCACTATAGGTAGGTACTAGAGGTACTTATTTTTGTTCGTATAATTATGTTTTCAAAACCATATCAATCTATTTTGTTTTTATCAAGAGATTTGCAGGTTTTCTTCGTCCCAAAGGGTTTTCATCTTGAAATCTATGCAGAAGCCTCTATCTATCCCAATGTAGTCTCTTTACCTAACAAACCTAACTATGTACCTATTATGTTACGTGGTCAACAATAAATTTCTTCACCTACTCAGATATGCAGTGTTCTACTGCTGATAGCAGCTGCCCAACCTGAGTATACCCAGCCTATGGCTCCAAAAAACCAGTTCATATACAACAAGCTGATATCTGTGCCTCCTGACGAATGGGCCATGCATGACTGGGTGCCTGAGAAGAACCGCGCCTTCAACGAGAAGGGCCTTCCTGTGGGGAAAGGGGAACTTGAGGATGTACAAGTAAGTCCCAGAGTAGTTCAGCATTATAAATATTAATACTTATCTAATCAGTCCACTGCTGGATATGCACCTCCCCTCTCTTACAAATGTTTAACACTTTTATAGTACTTCATGGGAATAACTCTATTTTCTACTCATCTTAAAAGGTAACTTAGATAACTTAAATTACATGGGACGGAGCGTTTCCTACTCAGCCTTCTTCTTCTTCTTCCTCGTTCCCTCAATGCTGAGGATCGCGACCACATGAGAGCCTCCTCAATTCTAAGCGATTGTAGCTTTTGAGGACTGCTCGATATATGCTACCGCCCACTGCATTCTTCACAAGATCCAGTTGGCGCCCTGCCCTGGGCACGCTTCCCCTCCACCCTACCCAAAATAATTTGCCTCTAGGCTATGCTTAGATGATCGCATAATGTGTCCGAAGAAACCGAACGCGCGTTCCTGGCAGATTTTAGAGAGTCGCTTTGTGATTATTGAGCTCATTCAATCAATCACCTGCCAAATTAATTGAGTATGGCATACAACCTCATAACCCATTCCCATAAGTAGATTGTCAGGGCTGTTGATTCATAATGTCTCTTTTCGTGTGGGACACCGAGACGCCCAACGATCTGATGAACCTTGGTATTAGAGTTTTTCATACTTCAGGAACACCTTTACGTGTTGCAGAATTCTCGCCGACAGAGACCCCACCACGGGAAACTGCGGCGTCACCGTCACGGTCGCCGACACAAGCCTGCAAACTACAAAGACCTACTCAAGAAGCACATCCTCGCAGATAGGGAACATGTGATCGAAAGCAAAAAACCAAGTAAACAAATGAGGATGGCAAAGCGACGGCGTCATGGCAAAATGAGGAAACATGGCAAGGGGAGCAGGCGCTACGGCACTCCTGAAAGAAAAAACGAGGTGAAATTGTTTCCCAAGGATCTTGGTAATGCTGAGGTACGTGTTTGATCTGACTTTCATGCAAATATTTGTAATCCTACATTATTTATTACACTGACATAGGTAGTTAGTACCTGCTCGTTTGTACATGTTGCTGTTTTTGCTTAGCATGTGGAAAAATCTTCCGCTTCTGGATCTACGTTCGTTTGGTTAGATCTAGACTGCTGAAAAGATATACTCGTAGCCGTTTCTGAGGCCAACAAGTAGAATGCACTCCACAAGTCCTTTAAGCCATCAATGACCCTGCAGGCAAGGGCGTAGAGGTTACATAATTGTGCTCTACTTTGGACGTTAAAGGTCTGTAGGAAGAATTCCAATCTAATCCAGTCCTGCAACTTTGAGTTACCTATGGTTTCGTGATATTTTTTGCTACAGGAGGCCAAACTGCGATTCAATAGCGACATCTGCAGTCAGACCTCGATGTCTGACAAGCAACTGATCCTCATGCCGTGGTGGCACTACTACTGCAACCAGTTCGAAGATAGAAGCGCGAAGAATAACTTCCATGGGAAAATGTTCATGCCCCAGTATAGACAAGTCTTGGAAAACCTCAAGTATTATAAGAAGTTGATGGAAGAAAGGAATAGAGTAAAGGATATGATGTCGCAAATAAAAGTGACGTAAAAGTCCTAGAACCTAGCTCATCTTTACTAGCAATACGAGCAATTTGACAGGTGGCAGATCCATACGTCATAATAGATAGAAGAGATGTCAATAAGAAAAAAGGATATCATGTCATCTTATTTATATTTGACATAGTAGCTGTCAAATTGTTTAATAAAGGTTCTAGTAAATAATGTTTTCTTGCTGTTTTCTATTCCTAATACTGTACCCCACGGTCCCGGGTTGAAGTCCCGGCAGTCGCCAATAAATTTATAAATTTTCTTATTTTCAATTTATGAGAATACTATAGCACTGTGAGTGCATTAAAAATCCCAATACACGTATATATCAGTTAACCCCTTAAATTATAGTAGTGCTTATAATACAAATCGTATACCACGGCAAAATGTTTGGTAAAACCACAAATTAGGGAAACTTTACCAGATGGCTCACTCAGTACTAGCGACGATTTTGACGCTTACTGAGTTTAACTGGATTTTCAGGGGATATAAGGTAACTAAGAAGATGGTTGCCACGAACGTCATATTTCTTGGATTACAATCGGCTTTGAATCATATGACGTTCTTGTATCAGATTTTATTCTTATACCTACTTCGAGATTTTTTACAGTAGCAACCCAGGCTATGTAACAAGTGACAATCGCAAAAATCCTAAATAGGGTCAAGTGAACTTTCTGTATACTCTCTATTTTGTGGTAAAAGCACATGGGCGAACCACTACTGGCGCTGTTTATAAAATCAGTGTTATCAGTACTCTGACTAAAATTTGCTTGTAACTATACAAGTCAAGTGGGTTAATAATATCCATACGAACATGTTTTGCAATAAACCTGATTGGCTAAACACTTGTTAAAAGTAATATTGTTCAGTAAAACAATAACAATAACAGGTTGTATTGTATCTATGAAACAGATTATATTGATATGATACAAAGTACATGTTGCGCCGACCCCATGTAGGTAATTGGGATGAGGGCAGGAAGATGATGATGTTAAAGTACAGTAAGGTATATCAGTTGATTTTAGTTAAACAAGTTTCAGTAAAAACAATCTCCTCCAGACCAACAAAACATGTACCTGCGTACAATAATGATTTGGCGCTCATATGCCCAAATATTATGTTTACCTACAGTTACAGTTACGGGTAAGTACCAAAGTTGAGAAGTACCTACTATGGAAGTTTTAACTCGTGACTCTAATGTTTTGAAAACAAAAAGGTTGCATTTCCTGCACTCATTTGATACTCTATAACAAGAGAGTAAGATCGTGTGAGGGTAAAATCTTTTGCATATCATGGAACTTATTGAATTGGTGAGAAATATTGATTTTATTGATCCTAAAAAGTCAATCTCCCTTCTGTGGGCAACGTCTTTCCGATCCCTGTATTTTTTCACACCAGCCTTTTGCAGTTGAGAAATATTACTTACTATAAGTGTTATTTTCGAAATAGACAACTTTGTAAGTATAAGCAGAGTCCTAACAATTCACGATTATTGTTGCAGATAATAATAACACTGCAAATTGCATCCACATTCTCAAAGAAGAGGCACCGGCAACACGACTCAGAGCCAGACGAAAGCATCGAAAACCTGCTCTACTTCAAAGATTGCAAGCACAAAAATGAAGCGACTGTTGTACCAGTAATGTTGAGTGTTACTGAGCCACCGCCGCCTCCGCCTCGGCGGGATCCCGTCTGCCCTTGTCCAAGGATGTGCTGTTCCATGTGTTGCGACTGCACTGGTCCAGAACCGATGATCGGCCGACAGCTGTCTCCACTGCAAATGTCAATGCAATCTCTCCAGCAGCCTCAGTCTCCTTCGCAAATGATGTCCCACATGCAGCAGCCACAAATGCCGCCAATGGTGCGACCGAACAAACGAAAACCGAACATGATGGGACGCCCAAACGCACAGATTCCATTGCTCCCACCTATCGGCAGTAGAAGAGAGCTAGGAGGTTTCACTAGAGAGAATATAAAGAACCTAATATCACACGACCAGGACATCAAGAAGATACTAAAAGATCTGGTAAGAGTGACGATGACTAAGGTGGATTTGGTGGAGGCTGTTAACGCTAGGAGGAACATGGAGTTACATAAGTACACCACAACGACTCCCATTACAAGAGACGATGACGAGGATTATGTAGACTAATGGACTTCACATAAGAATTTTTTTTAAGTAGAAATATTGGTGCATAAGTAGGTACAGCTGTGAATTTCGTACAGAGTAGGTAAGAAAGTGCTGTTTGATTATCGTACTTGTAAGTGATTTGCTATCAGCAAACTCGTGCTAAAATGTGCTTATATTTTTTTTGGTATAACAATCAACGTAACATTCGCTACTTTGTGTAAGTACGTACGTAAAATTTAAAACGTGAACGGTACCAAGAAACTTAACAACTTTCGGCGAGAAACACACGTAACATCCGTTTGTACGTCATTTTAGCGCTGCGTATCGTATGCGTTAAGAAAATACGAATGTCCATCTTTTTTCCATACGTATACCGGGAGTAACGGAAAGAGTATTACAAGCCGAAAGGAGGTCAAGGTACTCATGAAACTAAAAAACTTTCCCCATGGAACATGGGTTGAAATATGAAAAAAAAATTTGGACCTCCCATAGTAAATCAATCAGCTGATCGGAGATTTTGTATGGGAGGTCCAAATATATTTCGACCCATGTTCCATGGGGAAAGTTGTTCAGTTTCATGAGTACCTTGACCTCCTTTCGGCTTGTTATACCCTTTCTGTTACTCCCTGTATATGGTAGGAGTTGATGTCAAACGGTTTGACAGGCGCATTCGTCGATGCAGAGTTAAGGTGAAAATAAGATGAAAATCTGCATTTTTCCAACGCATGCGATGCGTTAGCGCCCCGCACTCCATTTTCCTAATTTCTGTTAGCGCTGAGCAAAAATAACGCAGAAACGGACGTGTTGTGTGTGTCTCGTCTTGCACTAGGATACTAAAATACTTTCCAAGGCTAGGATCAAGTTATTTTTATTTGTCGATCATTTAAAGATTAAAGATTTTTAGATAATAATGTAGTATAGTACCTAATAATTAGAAAGCACTTAATTATAAAATAATATCAAAACTTGAAGAATGCTGTGATAGATAACATAACGTATTTTCTAAAATAAACGTTGAGTATTGACCAAACGGGTATTTAAAGAGAAATGGTTAATTTCAGAAATACGAACATTCTGTACTTGATAAAGTTTATATTTATTTCATTGTTCATGTTCTAAAAAAAGCTTTTAAAATGAATGACTGCCTACCTAGCTATAAATATGACGAAAAATTTATGCCATTGGCTCCATAGATTTGAACACAATATTGTGTTCAAATCTAGGTGAGGCCTGTTGTGGCTGTTCAGGTTATGGTGTGCCCATTTATCAACAATAATGTTTTCAATTAATATAGATGTCTACCATAATTTTGTCAATTCAGGATCCATTCTTTGTCTGCGCAAGTTATACTAATCTACCTACAGATATGCGAGAAAACTTTGCCGGAAAATTTGGGCGTTGAAACTTTTGTTGGACAAAAATTATCATGTATTACGACGCGGTGTCCAGGGAAGCTAAATATTACCAACGGACGGTACATTTTGTATGCAGATTTGTAGCACGAGTTTTCACGTCTCGCTGTACCTACCTACTTATTACATAAACTGTGAATCAAAAATAGCATTATAAAATTCAAATACTCGTGAAACTATACGTCTTTTTTCCTAAGGCTTTTTTTCGAATCATGGAGCAGCATATTTACCTATGTTGGATAATAAGATGTATTTTGACCTCTCGAACAAAATCCTCGATGAGCTAACTCACCATCTATGGAAACTCGATAATTTGCGTAATTTTCTAAAACCATAGTGATAGTTTTTCAGTCACACCAAGTTACATGGTCTGGTCATGCTCATGCCTGTAAAGTTTTCGTTTCACGATCCCTTCTTCTTCTTTTCGTGTGGGACACCGAGTCGTTTAACGATCCCTTACACCCAAATACTAGGGTTCTTAAAAAAAAGTTAGTAATTGAGCGTAGAAAAAGTTAGGACTTAACTCTGTCGGTGTAAATCGACAGGCTCTTTAAATACCTACGTTCAAACCCTAAAGGGCTCACGTGTTTTAGACACGCCTATTGTACAATGACGTAGGAAACATTGTACCTACTTACATATACCTATTTGACCAGCTGTAAACAAGGGGTAAGGCAGTAGTAGGCAAGTCTCGATCTTCGTGACGTAGACCGCTTGCTTAGGTAGGTACATTAGTAACTGGAGTAACCTATAAAAATCTATTTCTTGAATTCTTTCTACGAAGTGACCGTAAATAGCTCACATTTTGAACTTCCTACCAAAATGTCCAAAGTCCTACTAAGCTCCCATTAAGAAAGTCTTACCTCATCATAACATCCGGCTACCGATTGAACGCATACTATAACCACAGCCATAACTAAAGATAATCTTTAGGTAGGTCAAAGGAGCTTCGTCAAATAAAACTGTATTATTTAGGTACACTGGAGTATTATAGGTATTCAATGATAAAATATATATATTTTTCGTGATGTCACATATCTTTTACGTCGTCCATAGGTATTTTTTCCGTCGAACTGAATCATTAGGTAGATGTTGTGTTGTTGTTGACGATTGTGAATTACATATGGGATGACCTTTAGTGCCTATTACCAGCAATGTAGGCATGCTTCGAGCAACCCAGTCCAGTTGAGTCCAGCGTTCCTCCAAGTTAGCATGCGTCCCGCGACAAAGATTTTCTCTACAGCCTTATGTGTGTCAAACAAAAGTCATCACTTGTTTTGATAAATTCCGCACGATTTCCGTCTGGGAAAAATAGAAAGGTATAATAGGAAAGTACCAACTAAGGCGAGAAACACACGTAACGTTCGTTTGTCATAAACTGTAACTGTATTGAAATAAGGACGACATCCGTATTGTGTAAACGCATGGTTACACAGCGCTAATAATGAACTTGTGTTTCTCGTCTAAGGCAAATTTTAACACCTAAAATCTCTGTTTAGCAAAAATATTGTGTAAAATCTGATAAGCTTAAAGTATTGTGGAACTTTTTGCAAGTTAAAATAGAAATTAGCTTTGTAAGCATTTGCAAAAGCAACAAAATACAAATTGCTCCGAAGACTCTATCTTGATACAAAAATTACAAACTCTTTTCCGTGTTCATGCCTCAACTGAGAAAATTTATTATTTGAATAAATTTTTATAAAATATAGGTCAAGTATAGTTAAATGAACATATATTTTTGGAAAACTCGCAAATCCCATCTGCGGAAGAAAGAAAACAATGCAAGTTTTTCAAAAATTGTATACCTACCTAGTACGGGAGGTAGGACAATTTTATAGGTCATTGAGAAATAAGTACAACTGCAATGTTGTTGCAAAACTGGTTACAACACAGAACGAGATATTTTTGTACAAGTCTATTGCAAATAAATGTTAATTGAAAATTGTTTGAGGTGCCTGTGGCAGCATTACTAGAGAAATGGAACAGTAACAATTGAATTTTAATTTCGTAGACCTCCTTTGCAGACCTCCTTTGCATTTTCTGCATCGTGAAATTATTTTTCCGAGATTGCACCGGACTTTGGTAGGTACTGCCAAAAACAGCAAAATCTGATAAAGAACGTCATAATATGATTCTGAGCCAATTTTAAATCCAAGAAACATGACGTTCGTGTCAACCACCTTCTTAGTTACCTTGACTTTCCCTGCGATACCGGTTATTTCCAGTTAAAATCAGTAAGCGTCAAAATCGTCGCTAGTACCAAAGAATACTAACTATAGCTAACTAGTACTGAGTGAGCCATCTGGTTAGGTGCCCCGGCCGCCGTTTTCCTAATTTGTGGTACCTACTACTACTACTAGTTGAAAAGGGCTGCGCATGACCGCGAGGATACAAGATAAGTATAGAGGTCCCAAACATGAAATAAACCTATAGGTACCAAGAGAAAATTACATGCTATCGTAGGAAAATCAAAATGCGAAATATTTTTTTACCCTTATTAGGTATCCTATCCATAAATAGATCGTTGTCCAAATATTTCGATTTTTAAATAAAATAAGATAAATGAGTGTCTATTTTACGTGGGAAGCCTCCAAGTGCGTAAGCATACTTCCCATTACAACCCTTTGGGGAAACATCTTAGGTAAATAAAACAAATGTTTTTGCATTAATCAGGGATTCTTAAAATGTACTGGACATTTACCCTTTGGGGTGGGTGACCTCTTGGGGGTCAGTAGCACGAAGAATCAGAGGTCTGCCGTAGATCGGTTTAAAATGTATCAGGCCACCAGCGCCTGTTACAAAATTCTTTTGCTTCATTCGCGACAAGCATACTAAAGTAAGTATTCGTTTTCTTTTCTTTCTTTCTTTCAAAGATTTTTCATTCAAATTGGAAACATTTTAAGAAACACTGGCGTAAATCAACATTTTTCGGTCACACCTTCGCATTGTGTATTCTTTGTAAATATTTGTGAAAGGGGTTAAAAAATAAAGGATATTTTGAGTTTTCCGGTATTTATTTGAAATAACCAACTGTATTTTGAAATAAGTAGAGATCGTGAAATACAAATTGTTGGTGGAATCAACGCCACCATAGTCGGCAGTATTCAGCCGAGGTCAAAATCTCTACGTCGTCTTTGACGAAACATCCTGAGTGGACCAGAGGTGGCAGTATTCTTACTATAAGAATTTTTTTTTTCACTCACGGAACAATTTCCACTTACGAAAATAGATTACAATACCTACTGACACACCTGCAGAAAGTTACGAGACGGAACCAGCCATCAAGATGGTGGATTCTTTGATGTCGACGCAGCATTGTGCAATACCCAAGTGCAATACGCAGCGTTAACGGATGCGTCAAACTATTTGACGTAAACCGTATTAGTGTGAAAATAAGGTGAAAATAGATACGCATTTTCCCAATGCATGCGTTACGCAGTGCTAAAATCCCGCCTTATTTACAGGTACGTTAAAAAGTTCCGTCACGAAACTTTCCGTAAGTGATTTCCGTTTCCGTGTTGCTCTTTTACTAACTCTTGAATAGGTATCTAATTTTCCAAACCCGGATCGTAATTTTATAAAACATTTTCAGTGTCGTCGATAGAAACAGTTTAGGTACCTATACTCATAAGCCGGTTGTACACGTCATAATGTAGGAAAAAGATTTACACACGCGTCATTCATTTTACATCTTTTAACAATAATAAAAGAAAAAGCTTTTTTTAATAAGATTAAATTTATTTAACAGAACGACTAGATGTGTTAATATACAATTACAAACTTACGTGCAATATTTAAAAGATATTTAAATAAGCTTTTTTGTCAATAATCTCCAAAACTAAAAGACCGATTTCAAAAATTCTTTCACCACTCCAAAGCTACACTATTCCTTAGTAATAAAGACTTAATTTAGTACGGGAAAATGTCCTTTTCTCATAGGAAAAAGGCAGGCAGCAGGTGAAACCGCTCGGCTGTCCTCGAGGTAGTTTTGCATAAATCAGAACGTAAACCTACTTATCAGACCATCAAAAGCTCATACACATCCACTCGTATTAGGAATTACCTGTGTTGATTAAAAGCTCTTTTCGAGTGGGCCTCCAATAAACCACCGAACTACTTCATAATCAACTGATTGCAGGACTAATAACTTGATACTGGAGCACAGAAGTGAGAAATGGTAGACAGAAGTGGGAAGTCGTAGATCTATTATATTTATCTTGGTGGTTTTCCCTTTGGTCTTTCCTTTCCCATGGGTGTCGTAAGAAGTGACTAAGGGATTTCGGAGATGATGTGTATTGCAATTTTCGACCACAAGCTGACAACCTGTCACTATGGTGATACACAGTCTTCTGAAAGACTAAAAAACTTTTGTCAGACGTTTTGTGAATGGCTATTTTAGCCGGTTACTGCCAACCCGGATAGGGATAAAGGCGTGATATATGCAAGTATGTAGCTAAAGGTTTGCACTTCTATTTGAAACGAGCATTCAAATGTAGGTATAGTAATTTGAAGGTAAACTTATAATCTTTCTATTTTAAAATTAATGCTATGCTAATTTTACATGTAGTAGTATTTATTTTTTACTTACGTTGTAACCTATATTATTTATCAAGGACATTGGATGCCGTCTGAGGGAGAGAGGTTGCGACCCCCGCTCCGGGTCGTTCCTGGTGCAGAGGCTGTCCATTGCCATTCAACGTGGTAACGCGGCGAGTGTGATGGGCACCTTTGCGCCGGGAATGTCACGGGGCGGGATATTCGACTGACCCCTTTAGCTTTAAGTTTTACTTTAATTCGTTGTGTATTTAGCTCTTCATACTTTAATCAAATAAACAAAAAATATTTTATCATAGATTGGTTGAACTACCACACCTGCGTTATTGTCGTGGAAAAATCTGCCTATTCAAAATTAATATGATAAATAAGGTGTCTATTTATGCTTTCCTTTGCTTTTATATTTTACCAAAGCTTGGGACATTTTATTGGACATACTTACTACCTACGTAAATACCAATCTTAATAATTCACTTGCCCTAGACCATATTTATTTTTATGAACATCCTTCAATCAATTCCACATCACTGTTTACAACTAAGTAAGTACGTACCATATCCCAAACTTTCTTTTCTATAATCCTGCAAAAGTTTTCCTAGAGTGGGACGGCCACACATCCCGATATGTTTGTCCCTGTCACACAGTTTTCATGTCGCAAGTGAAATCTGCGCTACGAGTGGCCGAGCAGTGTAGGGCGTGAACGTAGAGTTTATAATGTTTAGAGTGGGCGAGCATGTGTTTTGTTTGATGATAAAGATAAAAGTATAGCCCAGTTTATTGCTAAGTAGGTAAATACAGATCTATGCAATTAAAAAGCAAATTGATTCGGCCAGGGCATGAATCCGGGACCGTGAAGTATTGCCCCAGCTTAGCTAAACTAACTAAGTAACCAGCGCCGCAACTGCGTCTACCAAAGTACGTCTATTATGCATTAAATTCTAATACAAAGTAAATGACATAGCCATCATAAACTTTCTGGTATTTACATCTTTGAAAAAGCCTGTACCTATTACGATCATAAATTACGATTTAGGTTTTTAAGATTACATTTATCGATCATTTTAAAGTGTAAGGCACTGAAAAGTAGGACGAAATAGAGAGAGTTGAACTTCCATGACATGAAAATGGTTAAACGTTTAGGCAAAGGGTTGTGAATTGTGATTACTTGTAATTATATGTAATGAAATGAGCTATCGTTAATGATAGTAAAATAAGTGACTGGCATCCAAGAAAAACTCTTTAAATTTAATAAGAAAGCTTAGTTGAAATTGAATAGGCAAACACCAGTCAATGTCAATAGAAATGATCAAATTCGAGTAAGATCCTCAATTTTCGTTCATCTACATCAGGGGTGGCCAAACTTCTTAAGCATGTGGTCTACTTATTAATATACAATACTCGCGCGATCTACCCGGCACAATCTCATGCACATAGAGAAATTCTCGTACATGAGAACTTTTGTACGAGTATGTGCATGAGATTCCAAAACGTAGGTAATCCGAAAAACCTTTCTCTGCATTTTTTCTGATTCTTCTTTGAATTTCTAGAATTAGACTACGATCTACCGAAAAAGTCACCGCGGTCAACCGGTAGATCACGGTCGACGTCTTGGCCACCCCTGATCTACATCCACAACTTTGAGTAGGTATCTTAAAATGCTTAAAATAGTAGTATCTAGGTGGTTGAAATCTTCTTTCTCCTTTGGTTAATTATTTCTTTAAAAATCAAGAAAAATGTTGTAGAAATGTAGGTACGTATCTCAGAAAATATAAAAACAAAACATCGTTAATTATTATAATATCTGAAACCGATACTCCAATCACCCTTCACTAATTAATAACCAAAACACTGTAATACGATACATTTTTCCTTTCAGTAAAAAGGTGTTTCAAAGAAATTAATTATGAGTCATTACGTTAACCCTTTTGTTATGATATTCACTATTATTCACTGCTGGTCTGAATCAATACATTTCATCAACATACAGTATAAAAAGAAATAGCTTTTTTCGTTTCTTTGTCTGTCTATCATGAAATTCGGTAACTCCTCCTAAAATAACACGCAAACAGATAGTTAGATAGAGTGATTCATATGTATAACACATGCCGGGAAAATGCATTTTTCTCGCGGGAAAATGAGTTGCAGCGGTTTAAACCGCTAACGGGTCGCTAGTAGTTTCATAAACGTACAAAATGTTGAATGGTTTGGTTTAGGTTAGGTTTGGATAATGATGGACTGCTAACCTGTGTAATAAAAGTATCACTACACATTTTTATAAAGAGAGTTACAAATGTTTTTGGGACATAGCAATACAAACTGATTTTACAGCTGTTCACGGTCTGCCTTCTCCGCAAAGGACGTACGCGTGACGAAGTATGTAAAAAATAAACCAGCAATGAATTTCAAACTTTCCTTCAGGTGTATAGCGTCCCACGCAGTCGCTCTACGTGTTTCTAGCTCTATGGGCATCGTTTAAAAGCCGGTGTCCCGTCCGCTATGGCGCACTTGTTCTGACCCGCACGCGCTCGCTTGTCCTGAATTACGGGATCCCGAATTTCAAAACTAGTACCGCACTAGTTGTTCACTTTCTTTGAAACAGTGAGAGACTAAACAAGACGGTAAAGATAAGACGCTTGCAGTAGTTTCAGACCAGGATTCGAAGTAAGTAACTTTTTGAAACTTTTGCGAAACTTTTTCAAGTTTTAGTTCTAAGATGGTAGTGAGATGAGATGATTATGGATATAAAGTTTACAAAAACTAGAGCAGAAATTGTTAATTAAGGTTTTGTGGAACTTAGAACAGAGTTTAGAATTAGGTACCTGAATTATATGCCTAAGTAAAACTTGATAAAAATGAATTCGCTTTTGACTGGGTCTTGGATAAAATACTTACAAAAGTTGTTACTACTATCCAAAAATATTACGACTTCATTTAGAGTTTTTCTAAATATTAAAACTTAGAATTACTAATAATATAAATGTTGGACCTAGGTACATTGGTGCTGTTTTGAAGTATTGAAATATGACGTCATATTTCAATGCTTTCATACAAAATATCGTAACAAGATGTTTTAAAAAGTAGCTCATTTGAAAGTTTAGTAGTTGTGGCGAATTTGATCTACAAATTAAAAGTGCAGCAAGCGTTAGGTATGTATGTTATGTATGACCTTTTCGATAAATTCGCACTTTGATTTGCACACAGTCCTAAACAATAATGATGTGAAAATGTTTGACAAAAAGTTAATACGATTTATACAAAAAACCGCTTTTCGTAACCGGAAAATTATTGCTGACGTTTCATATTGGCGTCGAGATAAAACATCGAAATAAAATACAACTCATTAATTAATTACAATATTTGTAATTGTTTAAATGTTACACAAAAACTTCAGGAAACTTTTCCTATCTCATCCAATCAACTCTAAACTTCAAGTCTGAACTCTGCATAGGAGCTCTCCGACTAATCTGACTAGATGACGACAAGATGCTAAAAAGTGATGGGGTGATGCTATTGTAGGCCGGGATTTGAGCCGACACCACATAGGTACTAAACTTAAATTGCTAATGGTACTGTATACCGTGTGGTGCCGGCGTACAATAACATCACCCCATATCTTTTCCGTGGATGTCGTAAGAAGCGACTAAGGGATTTGAGAGTAGATGTGTATTGCAACTTTAGGCAACAGGCTAACAATCTGTCAATATGGTGATACACAGTCTTCGGAATGACTCTCAAGCTTTTGTCAGACGTGGTATAAATGGCCGTTTTTACAGCCGTTTACGCTCTGCCTACCCTGCAAAGAATATAGGCGTGTGATATATTATGTATGTACTGTATATTATTATAAGGATAATCCCAAACACAATTTGATCCTAATCGCGAAATAGCGCAGTATGAAAACTTTCTAACTTTCCGCTTTCACTTTCAAAATTTGATAAATGGGTTGTTGATATAATTAGAACCGGCACTAACTATTGGGACACCCTCGTTAATTTTAATTAGCGATTATCAAAATTTTAAATTATAGATCAATCAATCTTCACGGATAATATTAAAAGAATTTATCTAAAATCAGGTACTAAATTAGGTACTAACTCTATTACAAAAAGTACCGTTTAAGAAACTTAATTATAAAACAACCGACTACAGTAATTTCAAAATTACATTAAAACCCTACACTTTGCATTTATAAAATTTCAATAATTATAGTCAGTGTCTGTCAGCAAATCTAACGACGCCTCCATTGTCAACATCTTTAAAGTGGTTTAGGCCGTAACCTGTAAAATATAATTTAATAGTCCACATACATACATACCCACACTTAACTACATACCTAACTACTGTAGAAAAACATAATTATGCTTCTAGGGCAGTCGGGTAAATAGTATGCCCACGGGAAAATGGGAAGCTAGCGGTGAAAATGAAACCCACATAAGCATAAAAAAGAATTCATCATTTATTCATCAGAAAGATCATTTGATTAACTTTCATTAATTTAAGTACCTAGTATCTAGATATAATTGTTAACAATTACATAATTTCAATTAATGTAGGCATAATCTTAATAATTCATAACTTTGCCAATCATAATATCATAACTTTAATAGTTACAGTAACTGTATCGTAACGATTCTACGGAATAATGTTTGAAAATAAAACTCATAATGTTTATTGCTCATCATAAAGCAGGTGTAATATTGAAATAGACTCATTTGAAACAATACCTACAAGATAATAACACGTTCCTTCAATTAAACATATTAGGTATACAATCTGTTACAAAATAAGAAATCAAGCCGAAAGCGTGAGGAAACTTCCGCTCCAAAGAGTCTGTTACAAGAAAATTTTGAAACATTTCTGAAAATGACAAAAATGCATATATTTTATTAAATTACACTTGCAATGCAGCACTAATTTTGACAATTCAAAGTTCAAATATAGTTGCGTACGTGGCGCAGCGCAATTCGGTCTATATTCTTGGCTATTAGGTAGGTATATGGGTTTCAGTCATCATTAAAATAAATTCAAGTCAACCAGCAATGTATGCCGTATCGAAATTTGTTCGCCAGTAGTAACACTGACCTAGACTACCGATGTGATTATTTCAGCGACTGATTATATATTATAATGAATAATATTTATTTGTTCATTCTGTAACAAGTTGTATTATTTTATTATTCTTACGATCATTTTATAAAAGATAATTGGAATTTACCGAATCTTACCCCACTGAGTCCTAGATTTCTATTTCGATTCAGGTATGAATGTTAGGAAGGTAATCGGCATTAACTTCTAAAGTATGACGCTGTAATAGATAACCTAATACTAAGTACTTCGCAACAGCAGTGTACGCAGATAATTTAGGAAGAAAATAAATTATTCTGTCAAAAACATATTTTATTATCAGACAATATTTGTTGTCTAATTATAAGAATATCTTCCTATTATATTGTAACTTCCTTCGATGTTGGTACATCTAAGAAAAGTATGTTTATATTTTTTATCTTTTGCGATCTGGTTTCTTAGAATGCCGTTAGGGCTGCAGCCCGTGAAAACGAATTACTTTTCTACATACCTACATACCCACATGTAATACTCTCGAAAAACAAAACCCTCCTTCTGATGCAGTGGGGTAAAAATTAAGTCACTTAATGCGTTTTTATGGATTGCGTTTCTCCTGAAGCTCAAAATGGATTTTGTTGCGCTGTTTTGGAGTTAATCGAGATTATTAAGAGGAAGGTCAACATAACTAATAAGTACCGGGAAAATATCTCATTCCCACAGGAAAATGCAGCGGGTAAAACCGCTAACGGACCGCCAGTACTTAGTGTAAATGAATTATTAAATAGTTTCAACACTTGAATTATTAATAATCCAAGTGATAGGAACCATTTTTTTCGTAGGAAATATTTATCATGAGAACCTCCATATTCTTAACAAAATGCTATTTATTCATGAAAGCAGTAAACATGCATAGGTAAAGCGGGTGTAGCAGACAATTTGCCTAAGTGGTCTATTTGTGCTTGCGACTGTAATGACATCTATTTGTTTCTTTCTCTATAGACGTGGAAATCTGTGGAACAATACATAGCCCAAATCTGACAAGATTTTCAAAAGTAGAAACAAGAATAGACTGGGAGGTACTGACAGATTTTGCAAGTGATTTAGTAAAGAAAGTTACTAATATTTTCATAAATTGGGTTTTAATAAGGACCAGGTACTTTTGGTCAAGCCATGGCAACCAAGAGTGGTTACGCTTAACAGAATGAGCCCCGCGCGCCGTTTCCCTAATCTGTGGCAATGAGCCTAAGAAGTTCCCAGTTTTTATACTAAAGTAATTGAAGGTTATAATGTTTGAATATGACATCAAAGATTTCCACGCAAGATGTCATATCATCGTTTACAAATTACAACACAACCCAAAATTCCGCAATGATATGACACTGTAAGTATAAGTACCTACTGCTACGGTTTCTATCGACTTTGCATATGACAGCTAACACACCGTATTTTGATTTGATTCTAAATAGGTAGTTTGTTTTATATTGCTAGGATTGTTAAGTAGTATAATGGTTGAGTATGAATTATGTGCATAGCGGGATATTTTGCTACTGTGACATTTCGAAACAGGAGGAAAATAATTGTGTGGGAAGACGAGCAATTTGCCTAAAAATAGGTTATATTGTTTATAAAATTTATTGATATTCTTGCGTTTCCTGGCAGAGAGACGCGGTTTTGTTTACAGCTATAAAAGTGTTTTATTCATATTATCTTTACGGGGTTGTTCGTAATAATTTTATTGGACCTGTACAATAAAAATGGTCTAGCAATTAGAATTTATGACAATACTTTCCATTATTGCGAATCTTAGCAAGTATCCAGCAAAATTTGATGAGTTGTAGATATGTTGATAACTTTATACTAGTTTTTTATACATTTTGAGACTATCGTTTAATACTTTTAGGCTCTGTTCAAACCTTAGTTGTGATGGCGCGAAACTGGGTAGGTACTCCTGATTGGTACAAATTGTTAAGCAAATATGTTCCGCTACCAACGTACTGCAAAAATACCGCTAAGGTTTAAATAGGGCCTTGCTTAGGTATACCTAGGATAAAATAGGTAAAATACCTATAAATAGTCCTGTTTGTGATTGACAGTCAATCCTCGTTTGACCTTTTATGCTGGGAAATGAAGCAACAGCTGAGCCAGCTCACGTTTTTTTAATTAATTATAATACCTGAAACTTTTACTAAAGCTGAAAAAAGTTTCATAAACTTGTGACGTGATTTAAAAGCAATTACATAGTTCTATCCAGGATTGAAAATGACAGAAAACCGCTACGTTCTCGGGAAATTTATGTTATAAACATATAGCAATCAATACACTGCTAAATGAAGGTCCGTAGTAGGGTACACCTTCAGACACGATCTCTATACTCTATCCGCGCGATGAAGATAATATAGCGCCCTCTCAACCGCACTTTTGTATGCAAGTGAAAGGGACAAATGATTGCCCTTCCAGGTAAGTGGGCGTCAACAATTGTGTAAAAACGTAAAGATGCGTTTACATGGCTCTTTGGTTAAAGAAGAGTCATAAATATTTTTTAACTATTAAATTTGGTTTTCTTTGGTCTATTACAATATTTAATAAGTAAAAATAATTTTAGGTAAATACATCTGTGTATGTTTCACAGGAAATAGTCCAAAACACGCGCTAGGCCGTAGGAGAAATAAAACAATCGATATAAGAACAAAAGAACGCGTCCGCTTCGTGCAAGCCACAGAAGTAGACTGAAATTGCACCGCCATGTAAACGCACCCTTGCCTCGTTGCGCTTATGGAAAAGCTTCCACTACTCAGAGCCTCCATATATTTGAGTTAAGGTAGCTTTTTCTGAAGCAAAACGCTAAATATGTCATTGGAAAACCTACCTGAATTCAGAAAATTGACGCCATTTTGAAATTGCCATGTCACATCGCTAGGATAAAGAAAATTCTAATTTCAAAATTTCTTTTAATATCAAGTACGAGTATAATCTTGTTCAAAGTCGTAAGGTGTCAATTAAGTACATAAAACATAATCGTGTATCTATACAATGACAATAGGAAGAAGAATTTTGATTCAAAGATAAAAGATAGTATAAAATCTCTTGGATAGCTCCGGTAGATTCATAGTTTTTCCGGCATACAAGAACTAGGATGAAGTCATGTTCAAAATATTATGTATATTTATTTTAGTGCATGTGAGTTTTTAGGGTTTTGTAGTCTACAAGAAACCCTTATCATTTCGTCAAGTCTGTCTGTCTGTCTGTCCGTATGCCGCGCCCTCATATCTTTGTCAGTTTTAGAGCTATCGACATGAAACTTGGGGTGAAGATAGATACCGTTGACCCAAATATAGAAACGTTGAGAAAAAAATATATTAAATGTTTTTGGACCCCATCCTATACAAGTGAAAGAGGGGCAAAAAAATTTTTCCTTGTAACATTGAGTAGGGTATCGTTGAATAGGTCTTTTAAAACTAAGGGGAGGTTTCTTTAAAAAAAAGTCACTAAAATGTTTCTGTCTTGAGATATTTGTTTTAAACGGGGCGTTTTTGACCAATAATTTGTTCCAGCTGTAACTTCTAAAGTATAAACCGTAAAATTAAAAAAAGGAATATAGTGTACAATATGAAATTACCATGAAAACTATAACGGACATTGTAACACTTAAGGTTTCAGTAAAATAATAGTTTTTCTATTTGCGGTTGGTAATCATACAGCTGCAAACAAACCAGCAACAAAATTAACTTTGTAACGCTGAAAAACCTGATATGTAGGCGTTGACTACGAAACCCTATTCGTGATAGTGTCTAACACGCTCTTGGCCAGGTTTTTTATTTTATTTGGTACGGTACCATCATTAGAAGATCAACCAACCTAAGGGATCAATTTGTACTAGTTTGTATGTTGCTACTTATAATTTATACAATAATCTTATACGGCTTTTTCATACAGGTACTTAAGTTACCCAGTATTAGCAGGTATATCAAGGTGCTGCAGATAGTACCTACGCTTCTTATCTAGAGGCGATGTGGCGCAGTGGTTTGGTTAGTATGACTGCCTGCCACGCAGAAGGTTCCGGGTTCATTTACAAAGATGATATTTATCACTTTGTGAATTTGTTCCCAGTCTGGTTAGGGCATTGCAGGCTGAACCACCTGATTGTCCGGAATGCAAGATGGTTCCGTGCTTCGAATGGCCATGTTAAGCCGTCGGTCCCGTCTGTCTATGATGGCGGTTGTTACACAACCATGCCAGATGCCTGCTAATTTCAGGAGGCGGTTGAAAAAACTCTGACACCAGGATTTATCGGGTCGTTAACGACGCGGTGTTCCACTTCCACACGAAGAGAGAGAGAGAGAATCTAGAGGTACAGTCAAGCCAGTTTGAGCAAGATAATAGTGTTTTGCCTGATCTGAGCTGAAGACTTAGAAAATACTGTTTGTTAAAGGTTAGGTGTGAGGTCTGGGTTGTCGCGAAATGCTCGTAGAAGCTCGCTGCCGCGCACGTACCGCGCAAATACCGCGCTTTATTGCAAATTTAAGCGACAGACTGAAAACCTGTCACTGTAGCCGATACACGACAACAGCTAAAACGGCCCTCAAATATTCGTCAGAAGTGACGAAAAACACCGTATTTTTACGGCCGTTGACGCTCTGCCTATCCCGCAAGAGATAAAGGCTTGATGTATGTTTGTATGTATCTAAATATTAGAGCGATAGTAATGGATCAATGCTTAGATTGTGTAGAAGTAATCGCAAGTGCGTATGAAGTTAACATTCGGTACCTGCCACTAATGGGAGAAATATTCTTAACATCGTCACAAACGCTCTCGTGGTAACTCTATGTGTCTTATTTTCGATTTTTTAAAAATGTTAATAAACTCGTGATATCCTAATTCGTATCTTATTTGTAAGGATCTGAGTTGCGGTAGTTTAAAAACAGTTCAAATCCGGAATGACACAGAGAAATTGCTACCGCTATTCAGATTGACAGCGATCTGAGTAGCGGTAGGTATTACATAAGCGCTGACTCGTTATCGCTAACCAATGGCAATCATTTTGCATTTTCTGGTATTATCTTCATCGCGCGGATAGAGTATAGTTTTCGCCATCCGATCTCTAGCAACAGCGGATTGCTAGAGATCGGATGTCTTATGGTTTATTATTATGGGGCCATGCTGCGGATGTAAAAAACATTTTTGTTCTGCAAAAACGGGCTGTTCGAGCAATTTATAAATTAGGGCCTCGAGACTCCTTAAGGGGAAAATTTAAAGAGATCAACATATTAACATTAGTGTCACAATATATTTAAGAAAATTTAGTGTATGTTAAAGCCAATTTTGACACTTTCAAGAAAAATTGTGATCGACATAATTTTAATACTAGAAATAAAGACAAACTAGCTGCGCACATAAGTAGGCTTAGTAAAGTTTAAGGGAAATTATATACGCTTTTATAACAAGCTTCCAAAACATATTCAAGACTTACCATTAAAAAATTTAAACCAGTAATAAAACAAAAACTGTACAAGAAAGGTTATTATGATATTTCAGATTATATGCAAGATAAATCTCTATGGGAGTAGTTTTCCAATGTTTAAAATAAATTTCACAGACGAATCAGTTAGAATTATCTACTGTAATTTATTATTATTTCATTATTGATTCAGCCGTTTTTGGCTTTTTACTGTTTATTTATTTTTAAAACTTAGCTAGGGTAGCATAGGGTCTAATCGATTGTAAATTTAGAATAGGAGCACTTCTGGGCAGGTTTTTGGGGGGTTTTCCTGTCCAGGGGGTCAGCTAATTTTAAGCATGTAACTTTTTTGTTTTATGTTATCTGAATTTAATTCTTATTTACATGCCGTGTGGTTAGCCTGGCCAGCCCCGAGGCAGTGCCTTTATTTTTATTTTTTTACCCGCCCGAGCCGCGTCTATACTAGGACCGCAAAATTGTTATAAGGTAAAGAAAATTGTGTCATTCAGTTTTCTTTTTTTTACAATGACTTATCATTATTTTTGTAATGACTATCAATAAGTGATATTTTTTGTATCCAACATTGAATAAATGCTTTTGTATTTGTATTTGTATTTGATTAAGGCATCGGTCCATCTGGACAGGGGCGTCCAACGCTACGCTTGCCGAAGCGTAGACACCGTAAAGGTGCAAGTTCGTGAGGTGCGGCCGATGCGGCTTTAGTCGTCGTATGGCATGGCAGTGTATGGCGCCGCGTTCGAGGGGTGCATGCGACAAAACCGTGCGGCCGTGCGCCATACACTTACATTTATACTACAACTATAGTCACCGTTTCATTTTCTTCATTCTTTTTTGGCTCCCCGAAGGGAGCGCATCTATGTCGGTATCTTTATTTATCCTGTTAATAATATTTAAAGTTTATACTGTTAATAGTGCCCAGCCTCAAATTAGGACCCGCAAACCGGTCGTCCTTCTCCACCAATAAAAAGCGTCATCATCATGGTTCTATCTTTGTTCCCTCCACACATCCGTCTGCTGCCTCCCGACTGAGCAGCCAGAGGCCTCGCTTATCGAGACAGTCATCAAAAAACATTCCTTAAAACTTTGAACCCAATCGTATTCTTGCGGATCTTACATCTGAATTACTGGGTAGAGCATAAATTTGTCCATTCTGATGTCCAGGGCTGATAACCTGACCCTTTTAAATGAACAACTTGAAATCTTCTGTTCCAACCCCCCAACTTTGACTGCAATATTAGAAAAGTTCGCTAAAGGTTGAGCGCCACCTTTCTTAGATGAGCGACTTTTTAATCGTGTTAAGGGATAGCAGATAGTTTTGTGACTTCAAAGAAAAATTTAGCAAAGGGCGAACTACCTCTATAATGTGTTCGCCGAACAGAGAGTTAATTAAGCGCATTTTCAAGCTCACTTTTTACGAAGCGGAGGATGGTAACGGCTTAGGTATATCAAAACGGCATCGCAAAACGCTGCGTCGAAGGATGCGTCTGTCAAACTGTTTGACATAAACCGACTCGTAATACAATAAGGGGGAAATCGAACAAATGATACACAAACGCATGTTACCGTGTGTTTATCGCTTTAACAGATTTGTGCTCTACTACCTACATTTTCGACATTAACTAAAATTAATCACATACCTCATAATAATTTGACAATGTTATTATCAACCTCCATATAGCGATTTGCAAATGTTATGCAATTAAATTAAGTGCCTAAGCATATTAACATTAACAACACTCATGCGGATTTGACATAAAACCTTTCCACCCACGCAAGGTGGCTATTCAGGTAAATTGAAACTGAAATCGGTATAATTGTTACGCGGTTCTCACATATGCACCATGATTTTTCGGTGTTCTGCCGGATCCGGTTTCTGACAAAAGGAGTTTACAAAATTCGGAAACCTTCGGAAACCGTTAGCTGTTACGATATCTACGATCCGCATCACAGTTTGTTACTGTTACCGGCATGCGAGCAACAATCAGCTGTTCCTTACATTTTGCTTGAGTAGGTAGCTGTTTTTTTTCGTGATTTCGCAGATAGCCCCGTAATAAAAAGAGGTCAAATAGATAACTAGCCTAAAATCACCAGGTTGAACAAATGCCCGCTTGCCA
Source organism: Phthorimaea operculella (assembly GCA_024500475.1). Taxonomy (NCBI): domain Eukaryota; kingdom Metazoa; phylum Arthropoda; class Insecta; order Lepidoptera; family Gelechiidae; genus Phthorimaea; species Phthorimaea operculella. The sequence continues at coordinate 482,228 of JANFCV010000155.1, read as the reverse complement.
GTAATACACTGTAAGCGTGTACATGTATAATTTGTATTTGTATACAGTCCCATATTTTTTTTTGTATTGGTGTACTATTTTGAATAAATACCCGACGTCAATTCTGAACATTTAAACTACAAAAAAAGCAGCAGGTGCTTTAAATAGTACATCACGTACCAGCTTTTACTCAAGTATTTTTTACGAACAGCAACTTTATCACCAGAACTTTTATAAAATTCATTAAACACCTAACTTACCTTACCCTAAGGGACAAACAAGGGAAGGTTACACCTTTACGAGTCTCCCAGTGCAACTTAAAAACGATTACCCTTGTAACTATAGCAGTTTGGGGGTTATTTTGCAGCATATTAACAGAAATGGGTTTCATTCTGTGCGCTCCATCCTAAAAGACAACTAAAAGAAGGTAAGATAACAAAACATACACATGCAAGCCACAAAAATCAAGAACTTGCACAAAATATGAAATGACACCCACAAAATACAAATTCAAAATAGCATTTAAGTAAGGTAAAAACGTGATACAAAACTTATCCTTCCCATCTAAAAAGTGTGTAACAAACTAAAAAAAAAATAACTGCGCAACTGAGCACTGGAAAATATAGGTTGTCTTCAAAACATATTTTGTTCCTCCCATACGAAATGGTGTTTGATCACATAGTTAATATTTTATCACTTTTTAAAAAAACCTATTACATTGCCGATATCGGAACTGCCGATAATAATTATCATCCTCTGTTTTAAAACGTACGTAAAAAGTTACGCCGTGCATAAAAATAGACCGAAAATGTTACTAGGATGTCAGTTATCCTTTTGAATTCCGATCAATGGAGTTCCAAAATAAACTATAATACTAGCCAAGGAGCCAGGTTTGAAATAGAAATTCACAAATGCAGTAAACTGTGAAATGCCATCGGAAAGGTAAATACCTAAGTTATTCGCAATCAAAATCTTAGTCGGAACTGACATGCAGAGCTCGCATTCTGACTTCAAAAATGAACCTGTTCAAAGATTTACAAAATGTAGACGTTTTCACTGACTGATCATTTTTGGTTCAAAGTCGAGTCTAGTTCAACATAAGTTAGGTCTTCTTACTGAATATCAACTTTCGACCTTCCCTTTTAAAGGATCGATTAATACTGGTTTTTGTTATAAATTGTATGAATCCTTAGTTTAAATTGAACCCTTGAAGGTCTAGATTGACAGGGCTGCTGATGTAATCGCCAGCATATCAACTTACCTATTTAAGACATCAACTCATGTAGGTTTCGCTTAGTATTTATTTACACAAATTAGGGAGACAGCGCGCGGGGCGTCTTTACAGATGGCTCACTAAGTACTAGCGACGATTTTGACGCTTACTGACACTATCTGAAATGAACTGGAATCTCAGAGGAAGTCAAGGTAACTAAAAAGAGAGTTGCCTTAAACGTTATATTTATTGGATTAAAATTGCCTCAGAATCATAATACGTTCTTGTTTCAGATTTTGCCATTTACTTTGAGATTTTTGGTAGGTGCAACCCTGGCTATGTAACAAGTGCCAATCTCAAAAATCCTAAGAGTCGAGTGATCCTTCTATAAACTCTCTATTTTGTCGTATTTGAGGTTAGGTTGACGTGATGCTGTTGCACCTAAATCAGGAGATCTGAGACGACGTTTCAGTATTCACAGACCAATTCTCGGGTGGCTACCGGACGTAGTCGTGTGTGGTAGTGATAATCAAATCCTTGGCGTGTGCATTTGCCGGACAATGCATTTAAGATGCGGTTATCACACACGCTGCACGATTTTCCGGCTTATCCCGCGCGAGAAACTCATGATGTGTCAAATCGTACATACCTTGGGAACCATTCAAAGAAGTGAAGACTTTTGACATAAAGAGAAAATCTTTGTCGCGGGTCACATCGTCACATGCTAGCATAGATGTTTGTCAAATGTATGTGCATTACGCAGCATATCTCGCGTGCTAGAAGACGTATTATGTGTCAAATCGTACGGAATTTATCAAAACAAATGAAGAATTTTGACGTAGGATATGTGTAGATAAAATCTAATCGCGTGCTAAAGGGCTAGTATCAGAGTTTCTCAACCAGTTACTATGTATTACCTACAAGGCTACTAGCCGGCCGGTGACAAGGTAGTGTAACGTTTTTTTGCTGAAGGATTTCGCGAAATTCCATACAAAAATCGCTGCCACATTTAATACCTAGTGGCTGTCACAGGTATTCATTCGTATGGTGGCTGGTTGCGAATCTTATATCATCCTGTGCATGTACAATATTCACCTAACCGAGGCCGGAATAGCCTAAAGGCGGATCTGTACACCGGAAAACACCTGAAGTTCAAAGGAATAACGTGATTTTCGACTGATGAATCTCCGACTATAAATGCCGTTTATTGGTTTCGAAATGTTGCCGAAAAAAGTCGGAATAGCAAACTGGGTTAAGTTACCGGAAATAAACTCCGGGAAAATTCGGGTTTTCGGTCAAAATTTTATTAACCGGATAGAGTCATTATCGCAGAGCAACGAATATCTAAAGTCCCGTTTGAGTTATCGAGTTTCGTCTAAAAATACATGATCGAAAATCGAAATAGAAAATGACAAATTATTTGTTTCAAGGGACTTTTTGTTTTGTAAGACATGAGAATGAGACTAAGATGAGTGACGTGATACGTGCGACATCGCGTCGCTCGAAACCATTTCCATATAAAATGTCATGTCTGACGACTGCGCATAGACATACAAAATCAACAATATCAAACATATTGTTTTGAGAGTTTCTATCGTAAATCTGAGATTTTAGTCACAAATTAAGGAGACGACGCGCGGGGCGCTTTATAGCTCTATGGCTCTCTCAATACTAGTGACAATTTTGACGCTTACTGGAATGAACTGGAACCTCAGAGTAACTCAAGAGAACTCAAGGTAACAAGAAAATTGCAATTTGCAAAAACAATCGCATTGTTACCAAAACGTCATACAATTCTGAGCCAATTTTAATAAGACGTTTTAATATGACGTTCGTGGCATCCAACTTCTTAATTACCTTCACTTCCCCTGAGATTCAAAATCAGTAAGCTTGAAAATCGTCGCTGGTTCTGTGTGAGCCATCTGGATAGGCATCTCGCGCGCCGTTTCCCTAATTTGTGCCTTAAGTTCTTCTGAGATTTCAGTTCATTCCAGTGTGCGTCAGTAGATAAGCGTCAAAATGGCTAGTAGGTACTGAGTGAGCCATCTGTTAATTCGTGCCTTGTTCTGTATTCATAGGGCCAAAAAATCGTTTGATGAAGGTCTTTTACGTTTCAAATTTCAATGTCAGGTTCAATTCAAAATATTCTTTTATGTTGCTTGTGTAAGGCTTCATTCTGTACTTCTGCTTAATAAAAGAAATTCTTACAATTCATTATTACCTTTCGCTTACCTACCTACGACTAAGCTAATTTTACAACGAAACAATAGCAGGGCCCCAAGTCTGCTACTCCATTGCCGCAGTGATTTTCTATACTAAAAACTGTTAATAGAATACGAAAATATCAAAACCATCCAACCAACCTGCCATCGATACACGACTGAAACGATTTTTATTTGGCAGTTTTCGCCCCAAACTCCACAGAGAGGACATAGGACGTAGGGCATGACGCTTGACATTTGACATCGCGACGTTTCCATACAAAATGTACGAAAAAGTATTGACAAAGGCACACACAAGCGTCGCCAAAGCGTCGCATCTATGACAGCTAGCGTCAAAAACTAAGAAGAATATTTTGACGATCACTTGTCTGTCAACTGTCATTCTTACGTCCTATGCCCTTCGTCTTTTTGGTGGAGCTTGCGCCTTCGGCTCCTGACGAATTGAAAACTAGATTACAATAAAGTGTTCTTTACTTACCGAATAAGGTAAAATATTAGTGACCGATAGCGAAAGCTCAGAACTAGTTGGTGATAAGGAACAACTTTTCTCAAGGAACATAGGTCGAAATATAAAAAAGAAAATGTAGTCCAAGCATATAAAATTGCAGATCAGCTGATTTCAGCTAGTATGTCTGAATGACTCTCAAACGTTTGTCAGACGTAGTGTAAATGGTCGTTTTTTGGAGCCATTTACGCTCTGCCTACCCCACAAGCGATATAGGCGTGACAAATGTATTTGTGTAATGTAGTATGAAAGAATTATTGCGTGTGTGTTAGGACGCAATCCTAATTTAGCTAATTCTATCCTAATCTATCCTTGTTTAGTTCCAACCTATACAAATCCGTTATCCGTAACAGCCACAGCAGTCCACTGCTAGGCATGGGCCTCCCTCGATCGGAGGGTATTGCCATACTCACCACGCCTGGTAGGCAGATTGGCGAGCGCTGTTCAAGATGTTGCATTTACAAGGAACGCTGCTGCCCGTTCCCTGGATAATTATCCCTGAGTCGCTTTTCACGGCACCCAAGGGCAGAATTCGGGTGATTCTATTCTAAGCCGGCATCACACGGCACAGCTATACACATACCAACTTTTATTCTGCACTAAATGATTCACTTAAACGTCTAACCCCGTTCGATTAGCGCTGTTATTTTAGAGTTTATGTGCACTCGCTACTGATAATGGTTTCATAACATCGACGCAAAGCGCTCGCCTAGCCGCAGATCATTCCGGAATTAGGTTCCGGTGCACGTATGTTTATGAACTAGACCAGAGTCTATAATGCTGTATCACTTGTGCACATAAAGAATGGATCACGAGTTGACAACATTATTGTTGGCATCCTGTTCATTGATCATTTAAGCGGGTTCTTCAATGGAGGCTATAACGCAGCTTTGTGTTAGGCGTTATACACCCTCCGGCCACATGGACGGATGAAAGGTGCCTTTGACGCGACGTGGTGCGCCGTCAAAATGACTGGTTTTTATGGAGATGCCAGAAAGACTGGGCGGCACGCCTAGTTGCGCCCCCTAAGTAATATGAACGACGCACTACGACGCCGCTTCCCTCGGTTTTTATTTTGACACAAAATAACAACATTAATAATAACGAAAGATTTAAATAATAGGTATGTCATAAATCGGCCACCAGTACGAGCTTTGCAAGTTGTCAAGTTTTAAGGGTTGGTTCACTTTGACAAGGGGCAGCACATGTGCCACATTGATTTCCGGTATTATGTTGGTCCGGTTTTATTTTATAAAAGTTGTCGTATAATACCGGATGTAGGTAGATGCACACATGGTGCTGCGATCCCGCCAAGATCACGCCAAGTGGTTTGACCATAATTTATATGCCAAATATCATAATTTGTTGGTTTTGTGTTCACCGCTAAGTAAATATCATCATCTGCCTGCCCTTATCTCAAATAACATGTTTTGTTAGAGCACAAAATCATGTTGCAAATGGATTTGGCAATGCTTTTTGACCGGCCACTTGGCTCACGTAAACGCTCTTTCAGAACGCTTCTTCTTCATCCTATCATGGGCTTGACCATAGTCGACAGTTATTCAGCCGAGGTCAAAAACTCCTCGTCGACTTACACGAAACACGCTAAGTGGATAAGGGGTGGCAGTATTCTTAGCCGCTGCCACACTAAGTAATACTATCAGCCTTATTTTTGAATTCCTGTATATGATTCGTAACTTTGCAGATATACCCTGCCTTTACAAAGGGGTGACGACTAAAATGTAGTTGTTTTGTTGCAGTATCAACAATGGCCTACGTGTGCTTCACCTTCGCCTTGATCGCTGTGCTCGTCATGTCACAAGGAGTCACCGCCAAACGTGAGTGACTAATACGCTAATACCCTAACAAACTTACTAACTAACTCCGCTGGCTCAGCGACCCAAAATGGATCCTAACCTCCGCAACGAGCCTTCGCCACTGATCTTTGTCTTGCGCGATCTCCTGCCAGTAGAAAAGTCTTGAGACGTGAGACGTAAAATGGCATCTGTCAAACAAGTGATCGTCGTTGACGTGACGATCTAATTTCACTGACACTGGCTGAATTGCTTATTGGCAAAAGCCATAATCAAAAAAAGAAGTGATCGTCGGACAAGTAAGATGCGTGACATCGCGAAGGCGGCGCTTAAAACCGTTTCCGTATAAAATGTATGAAGCAGAAGAAATAATAATAATAGAAATAATAAGCTACACACGTAACACGCGCGTCCCATCGATAACGGCTGACGATCGCTTGTCTGACAGATATCATTTTGCGCGTCGCGTCGCTCGTTTATTCTGTAGATTAAAGCTGAAGCGACGAGTACCGAAGTACCGAAGACGAAACTTCCGGATTATTTCACCTTCAATTCGGATCATCAGGTATGGAACCTTCCATACGACTACCTTTTAGGATAGGTATAGTCCAGATGGACTATGAATGCGAGGCTTCGGTCTCTCGAGTGTCTTGCGGCAATTCTTGTAAGTTTCGTCCTCTACGATAAGCCACTTGTACCCATTACAGGGTAATCCGTATTCACTTGAAGACGAAAGGTTCAGGTATCTTTTTGTCTTTCTGCACAAGGAAGAAACGAAAATTATATCAATGACAAGTTTCTAAGAATTAATAATAATTAGGAAGATGTTACACCAAGCACAGAACGTATCAAATCATTGATGCAAATTGTATGCTACGCCGTAGCATTGTCTACGAATGTATAACATTTAGCCCGAGCGGCGACTGGTCTCATCCATACCTCACAAAAGAATAGAATAATTTAGCTATGTACGGGTAGAGGAGAGGAGCAGTTTAGTAAAGCTTATAAATCTTGGTCTGCCAGCTGCTATCTTGGCACGTTTGGCGGAGTAGCTAAAAGTATGCCCTCTTAAAAGTAAAATATCTCATCGAAGAATAGAATGAAAATATATCGTACCGATAGCTTGCTTGAGTCTGCCTACATATATACTGGTCTGCCTGGCCACAGCCTGGCAGATTTGTCCGACCACTTTTACTTTTTAGTAAAATTTTATCTCTTCGAATAAAAGAATAAAAATATGTCGTACCGATAGCTTGCTTAAGTCTGCCTAGAAAAATACTGGTCTGCCTGACCACAGCCTGGCAGTTTTCCAGATACGACCACTTTTACTTTTTTTTGAGTAATTTTTATTTCTTGGAATAACAGAATAAAACTAAGTTGTAATAATAGTTTATTTAAAGCTGAACACATATCCCTTGGTCTGCCTGAGCTCAGTCCGGTAGTTTCTCCGATGCGATCACTTTTCACTCTCAGTAAATTTCAATTTTAAAGGACCCTGACTTTGTTTATTAGTCCCGTCAATAAAATGAAAATTTGTCGGTGTATAGAAGTGAGATTTACAGAGCTGTAATCTCTCAATGTCTAGATGAAGAATAAGTATGTTAATTTCAAGAATCTACAACTTCAGATGTATTCGTAGTAATTATTTCAAAAATACAATACTTGGGAAAACATTTTCTTCATCTGGACATTGAGAGATTACAGCTCTGTAAATCTCACTTCTATACACCGACAAATTTTCATTTTATTGACGGGGCCCACTCCCTAATAAACAAAGTCAGGTTCTTAAAATTGAAATTTACTGAGAGTGAAAAGTGATCGCATCGAAGAAACTACCGGACTGAGCTCAGGCAGACCAAGGATATGTGTTCAGCTTTAAATAAACTATTATTACAACTTAGTTTTATTCTGTTATTCCAAGAAATAAAAATACTCAAAAAAAGTAAAAGTGGTCGTATCTGAAAACTGCCAGGCTGTGGTCAGGCAGACCAGTATTTTCTAGGCAGACTTAAGCAAGCTATCGGTACGACATATTTTTATTCTTTTATTCGAAGAGATAAAATTTTACTAAAAAGTAAAAGTGGTCGGATGAAATCTGCCAGGCTGTGGCCAGGCAGACCAGTATATATGTAGGCAGACTCAAGCAAGCTATCGGTACGATATATTTTCATTCTATTCTTCGATGAGATATTTTTTACTTTTTTAAGAGGGCATACTTTTAGCTACTCCGCCAAACGTGCCAAGATAGCAGCCGGCAGACCAAGATTTATAAGCTTTACTAAACTGCTCCTATCGCTACAGCCATGTCTCATTCTATTCTTCGATGAGATATTTTAACTTTTTCAGAGGGCAAACTTTAGCTACTCCGCCAAACGTGCTGCGCCGCGGCAGACCACGACCAATCCGAAGTACTCGAGCTCCTCTACCCGTACATAGCTAAATTATTCTATTCTTTTGTGAGGTATGGATGAGACCAGTCGCCGCTCGGGCTAATTGGAAAGGGTTCCTCAAATGAACATAATTTATGATGTTATTACTTGAAAACTTACTTGATATTATGAACTATTACGTCAACAAAACTACCAATTTAATGGATCAACTTATACTGGTAATTTGTAATAAATGTATGAAAAACCAGTGTAAAGTGATACATAAATAAGTAGGTTTATGTGCGGCTGATTGCGCCCGATTATAAATTGTATAAGATATGACTCATATCATTTTGATGTCATATAAATATTAATTATTCATAATACGAAAGTGACTCAATCGACTTAACTATACGCATTGTGTGTTTCACACGTAATAGGTAGTTCTACTATTATGGAAGAATATTTTTCTGCCTAAATCATAACAGCATACCTAATAGAAATTACTTATTTGTACTTACCACAAACCAAACCTCGTGTGTATAATATGTACCTAGGTATTTATTTGTGTGCTTAATACACGCGACTATTTAGCATAAGCATACGACCCCTAGCCCCGGGTCTTGCCGATATTTAAGTAAACAGACACAAGTTTATAACCAAACAGACCAACACCAAGTTTGCTAATAGCTAAATTAAACAGTTAGGCTGAAGCACACATTGTCCTTTAGGCTTAAGATGTGAACTGTAGAAAGACTTATGTTAGGACACGCGCGAAAATACTTCAGACGTGTCAAATCGTATGGATTTTATAAAAAATAAGCGAAGATTTTTTACATAATGGTATAAAGGAAATTGGTAGAAGCCTGCTGATCGTAAATTAACAAAATCTAGGATTCTAGGTATTTAAATGAACCACATTTACTATGGGGGCCATTTACGAAATGACAAAAAAACACTGTTGTTCTGTAGAAAAATCTAATTTAACCTAACAGATGATTTTTACTCGTGATTTCACCTACCTATGGCCTGATAAAAGTTGTTCAGTTAGATGCCTTAATTCATTAGTTTGAATAAATGCCTACACTACATACCGGTAACACACTGTATAATATCGATAAAAATGAATCGTTTTCCAACAGAATTCGACTACTTTACTTCCTCACAGCACTTGGTTGTTGACCCGGATGTTGCGATTTCAATTTCCGCTGATTGGTTTCATAGTTTCTTTTTTATCTTAAAATGGCAAAACCGAAAGAAAGCGCTAGGTGCATTCCAATTTTAGCATTTTTCAAAAGTAGATAAGTAGGAAGTATGTAGGTTGCAAAACTCTGATACCAGGGTTCATCGAGTCTTTGGACGATCCGGTGTCCCACACAAAGAGCAAAAAGAGAGCCTAAGGCGAGGAACACACGCAACGTCGGTTTGTGCGTCGTTCATTCGATTCTCCACCCTACCTGCATATGAATACGGTTTGCGTCAAACGGCATCGCACAACGCTGCGTTGTCTGTCAAATCGTTTGACATAAACCGTATTCGTATAAAAATAAGGTGGAAAATCGAACAAACGACGCACAAACCGACGTTGCGTGTGTTCCTTAAGTCTGGAATCGTAAACCCTTTCGAGTTTTTAAAACCTTCATATAAGAAACTTTCTATCATGTTTTTTTCTTGGTGGGTTTCAGACAGATCATATTACTTACGACGGAGCTAGAAAGGTAGAATTGTAGAAAATGTTAGAAAATAAAAACAGCCAACAAAAACATTAACAAAGGCCCATCGCATCTCATCAGCGAACAAAACTCATACACCTACATTCTCTCCCCATTATTATTTTTACAATACGCATTAGGTCTGATTAGACCTTTTCTGCCCGCTGCAAATCACACCTGAATAGCTCTTAATGTGTGGTAGAATTAAAACCACTGATCCCAAATGCAGGAGAACACTTTGCTATCTGTTTGAACGTCATGGAATTTCCGATTGATTGAGATAAGATGAGATATTTGTGAAGAAAATCTCTGATTTCTTTGAATACAATGAGTCTTAAATTCCGAGACTAAACTTTTTATTTCGTGTGAGATACCGAGTCAAGGAACGAGCAGAAAAAATAGATAAATTCAAAACTAAACTGCCTATCGTATTATTGTATAAAATGCACATAACATCGAAAGATTTTCAACTGCGTAAGTTAAGTATTCTCCTACTGTTATGTTAGTTGTTCCAATATAAGACTGTAGATTACATTTTCCTGGGTCTGTTATAAGGTTATCGTAAACACGAGTGCTCCAATTCTTCGTAAATTCGGCAATATAATTAATTTAATAGGTATTAAGTATTAAAAGCTTTTCATAAGAGAGATTTTTTTAATCTCGTATTATTTATTGGTTATTAAATTGGAATTTTGGCAGCTTAATTCCACAAGACGTGGGTACGTCAAACGTGAAAAATACACTTGGATTGGATCATAATTTTACCAAATTCGTCAAAAGAAGAAGGAGGGTTCCTGATATTTTGTGATATGGTTTGTCTTGTCTTGTATTTGTTAAACAGCCGTATAAAAATGCTGCCAATAGAGTGAAAATTTTCTTTTTCTTATTCAGAACGATTGAAAAACTATAATCCTGATAATAGTACCAGGAACCTACATAACACATGATTGTGTAAGGGTTTGTTAAGTAGAGCACATGTTTTTTGTGTTAACGAACGGACCACAAAAGGGGTTGTATCTGTCATAACATAACCAGTTCTTGACTCAATCTAAAAATAAGTAGAGCTAACTAAAATTGTTAAAAACTTGCGGAATTATTTGAATTTGACGTAATCGATTTTGATGTCATATTTAACGTTCGTGATCCATTACAATTCATAGGTCATCCATCATCTTCCTGCCCTTATCCAAATCCCGTTATTCCCAACGGCCCCCACGTATCGGCCCCCGAGGAGCCCGTTGGGAATTTTTCTTCCCAACGGCCCCCAAATCTATATAAGTTTGAATTCGGGGGCCGTTGGGAAGAAAAATTCCCAACGGGCCCCAAAATTATGCAATTCTTATTTTATTTCGGGGCCCGTTGGGAATTTTTCGTCCCAACGGTCCCCAAATCTCTATAAGTTTGAATTTGGGGGCCGTTGGGAAGAAAAATTCCCAACGGGCCCCTCGGGGGCCGATCCGTGGGGGCCGTTGGGAATAACGGACAGTTGCAGTTGGCGCAACATGTTTTACTAGAATACAAAATTATCAGCAAAAGGATTTGGCTATGTTTTTTGACCGGCCGCCTGGCAGACGTTAACCCACTTTGAGAATAAATGCTATTGTAGGTGGTATCTCCGCCACCATGCTGTTGACCATAATCGAAAGATATTCAGCTGATCAAGCTGATGTCAAAAAATCAACATCGCGTCGCCTTTTACGAAACACCTTGAGTGGACTAGAGGCGACAGCATTCTTAGCCGCTATTACACGGAACATCAATTCATAGGTACTGGAAGGAAATTGGAACAAAACTCGTATAGTAAAATAACGCACAAACGGACGTTACGTGTGTTTCTCGCTTATTCTGTGCCCACGTCACTGTAATTGCAGAGTGTATTCTAACTCATTCTTTTGTCTGCGGTGTGTAGTTCGTCAGTTTCGTCTCTAATCCCGTATGCCATTTGGGAACAAAACGCAACATGGGAAGCTCTGGGTGCTTTACACACTAAACGTGCGTTGGTGCGTTATTTTTGCGCAGCGCTATCCGGTGCGTTTGAAAAATACGATTTTACTCTCTATTTTCATATAAACTCGATTTTTGTGAAACGGTTTGACAGAGGCATCCGCTAGTGCAAAAATATCGCATAACGCTGCGTTGTCGGAAGCTTTTAATTAACAATTTGACATAAACCATATTATTTGTATGAGAATAAGGTCGAAATTCGTATTGGCCCTACGCAAGCGTAAAAATAAAGTCGAAACGGACAGTTATGTGTGTAAAGCACCTGAAACCATATCTTTTATTCTGTGCTGAAACATTGTCGACGTGCATGCCATTTCCTGCAGTTCCAATTACCCCTTTTAGGAATTCCAGGTTGTTCTAATATGAAGACTCGAAAACTTCCCGTGCATTTTGTCCCATTGCGAAGAAAATAAAAACTTCATACCCAAATTCATAAGATTCACTCGACCCTATTCAGGATTTTTGCGATTTTCATCTGTTACATAGCCAGGTTTGCTATTTTAAACATTCACAAAATAGGTATAAGAATATGAAAACAGTAAAATCTGATACAAAAACGTCATATGATTCAGAGCCAATTTAAATCCTAGAAATATGACGTTCGTGGCAACCAACTTCTTAGTTACCTTGTCTTCCCCTGAGATTCCAGCTATTTTCAAGTCAGTAAGTGTCAAAATCGTCGGTAGTACTGAGTGAACCATCTGTATGGTGCCCCGCGCGCCGTTTTTCTAATTTGTGCCTGAATGGACTGAATGAATATTTTTCTTACATTTATTATCATGTTGCGATAACTAGGTACTCAATTTGTGATACAGGTCATAGGGTCATCGTTTATCTTTCTAACATGCCAAAATAAATAAGGGAAAATCGTGATTTACTTTACTTATGTTAGTGGTACTGATAGAGGTTCGGACAAGGACATTAATTTTTAATGCTGAAAACGACTGTACCACAAAACATATATTCTAGGTTGTCCCCGAAAAGAATACACTGAATGAAAAAAAATGCTACTGTAAGAAAGCTAGATTATGCCCAAGTAGCATTGGTTATGTTTGACAGAGGAAATTCGCTTTATCTCTAAGTAATAACGTGTTTCAGTAGTTACATAATATGGACATACCTACATATATCACGCCTATAGATATCCCTTGCAGGGTAGGCAGATCGTAAACGGCGGCTGTAAAAACCAGCCATTTGCACCACGTCTGACAAAAGTTTGAGAGTCATTCACAAGACTGTGCGCATATCTCCATAGCGACAGGTTGTCGCCTGAAATTGCGATACATATCATCTCTCGAATCCCTTAGTCGCTTCTTACGACACCCACAGGAAAGATATGGGGTGATGCTTTTCAAAGCCGGCACCACACGGTATATGGGCAGGCCTCTTAAATTAACTAGTGTTTATTTAGATGCCGGCCTACCAGCAGATGTTCAAATGTTAACAAACTTTGAGCAAACTTAGCTTTACAGCGGCGAACTTAACATATGCAATAGTTAGAGGCAGGCAACATAGTATGAATTATTAATGGCAATCGGATCGGAAAATCATGTATTCAAATTAACTGGAGACCTATTTAAACGTCATACGATTGTAAGGCGCTACCTCTACAGGCGCGGCGTAAGATATGAGTCAAAGACGTGAGACATGAGACATCGCGACGCTTGAAACCGTTTCCATTTCAAATGTATGAAACAAAAGAGACACACGTGAGACACGCGTCGCATCGATGATGGCTGACGGTCACTTGTCTGATGTCTCCTCTGTAAAGATGGCCCCTTATACAGGGAGTAACGGAAAGGGTATAACAAGCCAAAAGGAGGTCAAGGTACTCATGAAACTGAACAACTTTCCCCATGGAACATGGGTCTAAATATGAAAAAAAAATTTGGACCTCTCCTCATAGTAAATCAATCAGCTGATCGGCGATTTTGTATGGGAGGTCCAAATTTTTTTTTCATATTTCGACCCATGTTCCATGGGGTAAGTTGTTCAGTTTGATGAGTACTTTGACCTCCTTTCGCCTTGTTATACCCTTTCTGTTACTCCCGGTATTTACACAATTTTATTGCACATACCTACACGATTTTTAAAATTATGTAGAGAGGTCAAAATTTGCGGTCACACGTTAATTGTTTCAAAGTTATAAGACTTACAGAGTTCAACTAATTTTCATATGAAAGAATGTTTAATTGGCTATCTGGAAAGTAAAATTCCATCCACAATATATAAAATATATTTAACTAAAACTTGATTTGAAACCTGAAATCGGGGGTAAAATACGCGTTCTTCGCGTGTCACACTCGCGTGTTCCAAAATTCAAACACGTGTAGAATTTTATCTAGCTGGACATGATGGAATATTTTACCTATTAAAATAATCCTTATATAATGTAGATTTGTAATAAATTATAAATAGTACAATATTTAACTGTGTTCACCGATAAAACTGTCGTTTTATGTTGGTCATACGTTTTTGTGTTTTCTGAACGCGTGGTCTTAAACGACTCGTATGTTGCAACTAAGAGAACTATTAGCTAGGTCTTGTTTCTTCCTTCTGCCAGGAACTCTTCGTCATCTCAGGAGAGGAAACAGGTGGCTCCTTGGCACTCCCAAAATAAAATAGGAGGTTTTCAGTTTTCGGGTCATATTTTTTATACTTGCGTCAGGTCCTTTTCCTGGGCATGTTTTCTAAGTGAAAGAGTTATTACCAAGAAACTATTCTTTGAACATAATGTCACATATTTTGTTGAGATTTAAGATTTGTTTATAAATTTTGATCATATTTAATGGTTTACGAATAAGTCACAAAAAACATAAAATTCGGTCCTTTGACTGGCGCCATTTGACTGGCATTTTCTCCAGTCAATGGACATTTCTTACCAGTCAAAGGACACATGTTATTTAATTGATTGGTTTTGTACTCTTTGTGCATACTTTCGTGTTTTGTGGAGTGTCTACAGAGGTGAATAGCACCACCCCATGTCAGCCCAGTTTCTGTGGATATTGCTGGTGCCCAATGGTCGTGAATATTAAGGGTTTCTAGGAGGTGAGCAGCACCGTTTGCCGTGTTGATAGTCTGAGTCACTCATCAATTCTCATGTGTTTGGTTAGTTCCTTAGGCTAGCTGCGTTATGTCTCAGGCTGATTGAATTATCTCTCAGGGTGAATGTGTCATCTTTTAAGCTGACATCGTCGTATTTCAGGCTGGCTGTATCGTGTTTCAGGCTCATTGCATCGTCTTTCAGACTGACTACGCTGTGTCTCAGGTTTATTGTGTCATGTCTCAGGCTGCCTAGTGTTGTCTTGGACTGGCTGCATCATATCTTAATCTGATTACATCGCCTCTTAGGCTGACCACGTCGTATCTTTAGATTAGACTGACTGCGTCGTGTCTCAGGCTCATTGCGTCATTACTCAGGCTGACCGCGCTATGTCTCGGGCTGATTGCATCGTCTCTTAAGCTGTATGTGTCGTCTTTCAAGCTGACTTCGTCGTGTTGAGACACGACGAAGGCCTGAGGGTTGGCCGCGTCGTGTCTTAGGCTGATTGCATCGTCTCTCAGACTGACTACGTCGTGTCTCAGACAGCCTAGTAGTCACTTGGGCTGGCTTCATTTTGGTGCTCGTTGTACCTACTAATGTATGGTTTTCTACCTATGTAGAGTTGCACAACTTTAGTCAAATCACCATAGTTACAGAATTACACGTGTGCCTGCTAGCAAGACGTTTCTTCATGTATAACTGACTGACTATACACTGCATTATTACGATGAAATTTCTGCATTTGATTGCTCTAGTTTTGCACAAAACCTACAGCCATTATACGCTTCATTGTGTTTCAGCTGTCTCCTTCATGTCTCAGGCTGGCTAATTCTTGTCTCAGGCTAGCCTCGTTATGTCTCACTGACTGCGCTGTGTCACAGGATGCCTAGTAGTCACTCAAAATGGCTGCTTCTTATCACAAGCGCACTTTATTGTGTTTCAGGCTGGCTGCATCGTTTCTCAAGCTGTTCGCATCTTACCTCAGGCTGGCCGGGTCGTGTCTCAGACTGACCGCGTCATATCTCAGGCTGACCGTGTCATGACTCGTTCAAGCTGACTTCGTCGTGTCTCAGGCTGGCCGCGTCGTGTCCTAGGCTGATTGCATCGTCTCTCAGACTGACTACGTCGTGTCTCAGACAGCCTAGTAGTCACTTGGGCTGGCTTCATTTTGGTGCTCGTTGTACCTACTAATGTATGGTTTTCTACCTATGTAGAGTTGCACAACTTTAGTCAAATCACCATAGTTACAGAATTACACGTGTGCTTGCTAGCAAGACGTTTCTTCATGTATAACTGACTGAAATAAAATATATTTTACAAAATCTATGTACTAGCGCCATCTATGATACTTTGCTAGAACTAACTGAAGCTAAGGGTTGCCTTAAGATCACTCATTACGCTAGCGGCTGGATCATCACTACTCAACTACGACGTTCAATTACGTCTCACAAGATGGAGTATTGCGTGAAATGTACAGAAGGCATCAACAACCGAAGATTTTTAAAGTGCAAAATATGCAGTAACTGCTACCACATCCAATGCACGAATGTATCATCACCGCGCTTTCGATTAATGCAAGAGAAAGATAAATGGAAGTGTGAAAGTTGCTGTCGTGACATTAATAAACAAAAAGACGGCAAGAAAAGATCACAGAGCACACCGAAGAAAAATAAGACACGGGAAAGAGTTCAAATAAATATACCTACGAATAACTCTTTCCATTCGCTCACAACGGATGACAACTCTGACGATGAAGATGGCGAAAGTGACACGCCTAGTCCAGTTCAGCCCAATTCACCCGAACCAAAAGACTATTTCTTAGAAAAACTCCATGAATTAGAAGAAAAAAATGCTTGTTTGCAAATTGAGACGGAAGCGGCTGATATGAAAATTCAAGAAATTGTGTCAGAAAATTGCTCGCTGAAGGCTGAAATTATAAACTTGAGAAGAACTATTGAACGATTGCAAGAAGTATTCAAAGCTCCATTAACTTTTACATCACCAACGAAGAATAAAGTATACAGGAAGACACGACATGAAAGTAAGGATTGTACTAGTGCTAAATTAAACAAAACTGTCGGAGATGAACCCTTAAGACCAGTAGAAAAAAACACTCTTTCAAGAGCAACACAAACAACCGAGACGACACCAACGTGCGGAAAGCGTCAAAGAAATATTTTTGTTGTTGGGACTCAACAATGTGTAGGATTGGCATCAGAACTACTACATCAAAGAAAATCCAATAGTAATAAATTTGAAAATTATAAAGTATCGGCTATGATCAAACCTTTTGCAAAGTGCCCTGACATTTTAAAAACGTGCTCTACACTACATACAGGCGTTAATGATCATGTGGTAATTTGTGTCGGAGAGAATGATAATAATCCGATTCAATTGTCCATGGAACTCTGCGCTTCACTTAAAAGTTTGGAGGAATCAAAAACACAAATTATTGTTTTAGGTGTAAATGAAAACAGATATTTGAATGAGAGTAAATTGAACAATTTAGTAGAAACTCTTTGCAAAAACACGACTAACTGTAAGTTCTTAAAGTATTCTGATGTAGATAAAAAAAGTTACCTAGAATTTATGTCAAAAAAGATAAATTTGTTAATTGACTCGTTAGACTATGACAAAAAATACCTACCATTTAAGTTTAAAAAATGTCGTCAGGGTGGCATTAATAACGTTTATTCAGAACATACCAAGAACTCTCCCAATAGTAACGAAGGTGTAATTACGGAACCACCACCAAAAAAGGGCACGATTCCATACTATTTTTCAAAAGTAGTTAAAAAATGTAACGGTGAACAAAATCAACCACAATTTTTTCGTGCCTCCCCAAAATAACGTCAATTTAGTCAGTGCACAAAAAAACTGCTCAGCTAACACTGTACGGCTCTTTCACCAAAATATTCAAGGGTTAGTTTCAAAACTGTGCATGGTAGAGTTGTGTGTTGATGAATTCAAAAGGAAAAATAAAACGCTTGATATATTATGCTTCACGGAGAGTTTTGTTAAACAGGGCAGCGAGAAAAACATTTTCGTTAAAGACTTTGTGGTTGCTTCATCCTATTGCCGAGTAGGGAAAAAACGCGGTGGAGTATGTATATTGGTACGAAAAGGAATTGATTTTAAACCTATTCCTATATGCAATGAATTGGCTGCTGATAGAGTTTTTGAATGTTGTGGTGTTGAAATTCCCTCTCTTAAATGTATAGTTGTTTGTATTTACAGAATACCCAAAAATAAGTTCTTATCCACCTTTTTCGACCGATTAGAAATAATTCTAGACAAACTTACGACAAACTGTAAAAAGAAAGTTATTCTAGCGGGAGATTGGAATGTCCACACTGAGCGAGAAAGCAAGTCTAAAGAAACTCTTATAAGTATTTTAAATAATTACAATTTGAAATTACAAATTACATCACCAACTCGTCAAAAAGCGTGTATCGATCAAATTGCAAGTAATATTCCAGAAGCGAAAGGCAGTGTTCATAATTTACAATTATCGGACCATAACACGGGTCAAATTCTAGAGTTTATTATAGAAAATAAAGTTACGAGACCACGATTCTGGTATGTGAAAAAGAGAGATTTTAGCCAAGAAAATATAAATATTTTTATCAAATGCTTATCTAGCCTTTCTTGGTCTGAAATTTATGAAAAGATGACCTGAATAGTGCTTTCAACATATTTCATGACCTGTTTCTTTTATTCTATGGTCTGTGTTTTCCTGAAAACCGAGTAAGAATAAATGCAAACATGACTAAACCTAAATGGATAACAAAGGGACTTAAAAAATCAAGCACTGTTAAAAGAGATTTACGATTCAATTATTATAAAATAAAACAAAATTAAATAAGATGAAATATAGAAAATATAATGCACTACTAAAGGCTTGCGTTATTAAGTCAAAAACAAACTAATAATAAAATAATATCGAACTCTAAAAATAAATGTCGTGCCACATGGAGAGTCATTCAAAATAATCAAGATGACACAAACATTAACTCTGGGATAGAAAAAATTCAAGTTGGCAATGTGTTATTGGATGATCGTGTAGAGATTGCCGAGGCTTTCAATACATTTTTTATTCAATCAACAAACAACTCTAATAGTACTGCTCGCTCGAGTTACCGAAGTGATATAAGTAGAAACATTAGTAACAGTCTATTTCTTAACCCTTGTACTGAGGAAGAGATCATTAAAGTTATCAAATCATTAAATAACACTCTATCAGTAGGTTACGACGGGATCTCTACGTACATTTTAAAGATGTGTATAGGGCCAATAGCAAGCGTACTGACACACTTAGTTAATATGTCTTTTGAGCAAGGCTGCTTCCCAGAAAGACTGAAGCGTTCCATAGTAAAACCACTGTATAAAAAAGGGCAGAAAGATTGCATGGACAATTATCGACCGATTACATTGGTCCCAATTTTGTCTAAGGTGTTTGAAAAAGTTTTCCACAAACGACTTACTGATTTTCTAAATAAACACTGCTCAATCACCAGAGAACAGCACGGATTTCAAAAGCAGAAGTCAACAACCCTTGCGTGTTATACATTAGTACAAAAAGTAACGAAATACATAGATATGAAAGTTCCGATAATAGTAATGTTCCTGGATATGACGCGGGCTTTTGATTATGTAGAGCACCGGTTATTACTACACAAATGTGAAAGGTACGGTATACGTGGGCTAGCTTTGAATTGGGTTGAAGATTATTTAAACAATCGTTTACAGAGCGTTGAAATATGTGGATTAAATAATCAAAAAGAAGCTATTTCACACAACTCTACATTTCAATATAATAGAGTCGGCGTCCCGCAAGGATCCGTTTTAGGACCTTTATTATTTTTATTATATATAAATGACATTCCTGACATAACTTCTAATCAATTAATTTTATTTGCTGATGACATTTCTATTATTATTCCAGACCATGACATTAATATTCCTTATACTAATAACATTAATTCTACATTGACATCTATAAACAATTGGCTCATTGACAATAATCTTAAAATTAATATTTCTAAAACAACTTACATTCAATTTCGTAATTATAAAACTAATAAACTTGACATAGATATACAATGCAATGGTCAAAAAGTTGATCAAGTAGATACGACAAAGTTTTTAGGTATTACGTTAGACGAGTTCCTCTCATGGAAACAACATGTAAAATCAGTCTGCGGGAAAATTGATAGGTTTGTTTACGCTTTACGGAACCTTAGAAAGGCGGCTGGTGAAGAAACTGCTATATTAGCTTACCACGGCTACGTTGCGTCAGTTTTGAGGTACGGTTTAATTATCTGGGGAAGCTCTACCGACATTAATGATGTTTTTCTAACACAAAAAAAGTGTATTCGCGCTATATGTGGAGTCGGTCCGGTAGAACATTGTCGGCCTTTATTTCGCCGCCTGCGTCTCCTAACTTTAACAGGGCTCTACATATTAGAAATAGCAACATTCGTTAGGAATAACCCGAGCTTCTTCGAAAACGTAACGCAGAACCCCCGAGTGAGAGATAGGGATATTACGTTGTTAAAAATGCCATTCTGTAGGACCGCTTTATTTAAAAAGAATTGTTTTATTAAGACAATAAAAATGTATAATAAGTTACCGCGGCAATTAAGAGAACTCCCGGACAGGTATTTTTTGTCAAAATTAAAACGTTGGCTTATACAGAAGTGTTACTATGACATCAATGAATTTATGAATGATAAATACTTGGATGACATTTTTTGATTTAATTTTATATTATTTTTGACATGAACGTGATTTGTAATTTATGATTTTTAATTTCTTTGAGTGTAACTTTTTGACATGAACGTGATTTGTAATTTTTGATTTTTAATTTCTTTGAGTGTAACTTTCATTTGATAACTATAATTTTTCTGGACATTTTGTTTTCTATTAACGTGTCTTTTCTTAAATGTATTTTGCATGCCAAATACTGGCGCAACACGCATGTGCTTATGTAATGTTATTCATTACCTACTTATAAGAACTTTGTAAACCGTGTATGCTTGCGAATAAAATATCTTTATCTTTATCTTTATCTTTACTGACTATACACTGCATTATTACGATGAAATTTCTGCATTTGATTGATCTAGTTTTGCACAAAACCTACAGCCATTATACGCTTCATTGTGTTTCAGCTGTCTCCTTCATGTCTCAGGCTGGCTAATTCTTGTCTCAGGCTAGCCTCGTTATGTCTCATTGACTGCGCTGTGTCACAGGATGCCTAGTAGTCACTCAAAATGGCTGCTTCTTATCACAAGCGCACTTTATTGTGTTTCAGGCTGGCTGCATCGTTTCTCAAGCTGTTCGCATCTTACCTCAGGCTGGCCGGGTCGTGTCTCAGACTGACCGCGTCATATCTCAGGCTGACCGTGTCATGACTCATTCAGACTGACTGCGTTGCATTACAGGTACAGGCCACTCGGGCTGGCGTCTTGTCTCAGACTGATGGCTTCGTGGCTGTGGCTGTCTGCGTGATTTCTAAGGCTGTCCACATCGTATCTCGGGCTGGCCGTGTCATGTAGCAGGCTAGCCGTGTCATATCTCAGGATGATTACATCGTCTCTCTGGCTCACTGCTTTGCCTCTCAGGCTGCATATTGGTCTCTTAGGCTGGCTGCGCCATATCTCATGCTGGTTCGTCATGTTTCAGGTAGCCTCGTGGTGTCTCTGTTGTGTGCCTGATTGGCAGCGGCGTCTTTTATTTCAATTCTAGTTAGTTAAAAGCAAATTTTAAGAGTTTCAGCTCATTTTGTCCCTTGACTGGCGCAAAATGTCCCGTTGACTGGCACCTCAAATTTCAAAATTGAATTTTGACGAAACGTGTGGTTCGATTTAAGTGATTTTTCACTAATAACTTCGAATTAAGGTCTTTATAATTATGCAATATTAAAATAACCACAAAACGAAAATAAAAAATTCGCCAGTCAAGGGACCCGAAGAACGGTTTTCAAATATTGACCCACCTATGATACACCTGACAATTATCGTTGGATGAATGAAATGTAGGTTACACTGAATACTATTACTTGGATTATTCAGTACATTTTTGAATCACGAATGAAACTGTAATGAAATCAGGCATTTTCGTTATTCCGGATAAATTGAATCTTTCAGATTTTGTTAAAAGGCTAACAGCTACATTCGCACATGCTGATCTGATGGAGAATATATGTGTCATTAATATCACTATCACAACTAGGTACCTATTAATTTATATAAAAACAAACAAATATAGCACTGCGACTGCAAAAAAATATAATTCATATTTATTATATCCAATGTTTTTCAACAATTTGGAAGTTCAAAATGTGCATGAGTAACTCAAATTAATTGTAACATTCGTTAGATCAGTTGCTAACATGTTTGACCACTATATTTGTTAACCTCAGGCATGAATAAAATGTTAGTCATGTATCTATACGTATAGTATTTATAAAGAATTTACGGCGAATAGAAAGACATACGTAACACGTAATGTTGTGCGTTATTATTCCGCAGCACTATCGCATTCTTCAGGAAAATTGTCCACGTGATTTTCAATCAAATACCTACGGTTTATGTCAAAATGTTTGTAGACGGATGCGTCTGTCAAGCCCTTTGTCATAAACCGTATTTTGTATGAGATTATGGCCAAAATGAATTCATTTACTTCATTGGCGGAATTTCCAATGTGTAAATTTTTTTTGCGGAATATCTTTGTGTTTTATTCATTCATGGTTACAAAATTAAGGTTTTGCGATTGAAAGTTGTTTAGCTTCCCTCTCTCTTTTCGCTCAAGAAAATTTTTCTATCTATTTTCTCAAATCTTGCCCATATTTTATTTTGATCCAATAAAGTTTTATTTTTAGATTAGATTAGCGTAATTCAAAACCGTTTTCGTGTCTTATCCTTCAATTAATCAAATTGTTGAATTACAGAAAGACATTCTCGTATTTAAAAACGGCTTCATTAGTAGCAATTATTGTAATAATATTTTATTGTAGAAATTGTTCGTGACTCATGTTAATGGTAATAAAATAATATCAATTTCATTAAATGACAATTTTGTACCTTTGATATAGGGCTGATGACATGTTTATTTTATTCAATGAATGCTTTTAGGTAACTATAGGTTCTATTGAGTGTTTTATTGAAAAAATAAAACTAACCCTACAGTTTCTTTATGAGATTGTTTTTTATTTCTTTTCGAGTGAGACACCGAGTCGCCCATCAACCCAATGAACCCTTGTTTCAGAGACTTTCAACCGCCTACTGCTAGCAGCAAGTATCTAATTAATTCCTAGTTATTATAGGGTTTAAAAACTCTTTGAAATTAATTCAGTAGGGCCATGTGCCTGCTAAACGTGGGTATTATGACAAATTTACCATACAGGAGGTAGAAAACTGGAGAACTAACGGCGCCACTCCCTAGTGTGCCTTTTCTGTGATTGGTCGAAAATGTAATAATTACTTTAACGGGTCTTATCGCGATAGTTTTTTAAGGTAAATAACTATCGCGATAAGACCCGTTAAAGTAAATTATTATGTGTGAAAGTAATCGGGAGTGCTTTAAAAGTTATGGTCGAAAATGTGTCAATGTCAAAGTTTGGTTACTTCTTATAGGTTATCGTCTTCTAGGCACAATTGCGCCTGCGGCCATCTGCAATTTTAGCTTTGAATTTTTCTCCCCATTGAGAAATTTCTTTAAAGCCTATCTCAATCTTATGTAATAACATAATTATCGTAAGTAAAATATAAGTAGGATTTCGTTCACATTGATTTTGACAAAAGCATAATACCTACAATCAGGATAAATGCTTAAAGCATACATACAATGGACTGCGTGTTAAACTTACTGGGCAAAGACTACTTATCTCAACTTAATATAACTTGTACCTAATGCCTGAATAAGTAGTTGAGTGACAGAGTGGGTAGAAGAAATCTAATGTAATTTAGGATATTGGTAATGTAATACGTAATAGACCTTGTAAATAATTGGTCTAAAATTTACAAATATAAATATTTGTAAATTAATATGTAATTTGGTAATGTAATACGTAATAGACCTTGTAAATAATTGGTCTAAAATTTACAAATATAAATATTTGATCTTCCTACGATGCTCAAATATCAATGTCATATTTACATATCTACATCAATCAAAACCTTTTGGAGGTGGAGGACCATATTTCTATATGTCCAATACACTTTCAAACCTAATGGGATTATATACAAACAAGGAATTCGTAACAGGCCTATATATGCAACAATATGTCTACTTTCTGACTGTAGAAAATACACAAATTAAGTTTAATACCTGAGACGTAGTACTTACCTGGTCGCACCTACTCTCTATTTAGATGTATAAATTAACAAGTTTTCAGTAGACTTATATTAAATACCTACTGACGATAAATAGGTAATTGATTAATATTAAGTTCAATATTAGTAACATGTTGACGCTTTACCTACCCCGCAAGGAACAAAGGCGTGTTATTTAATCAATACAGAAATGGAAAGAAAGCCGACAAGAAGTTCAATTTTACAAAATAAATTAAAGTAAGTAAAACATTTAAAAATACAGTAGATCTAATATTTCATGATAAATGGATCTCTTAATCTGAGGCACTTTACTCACTGAACAGTTCCTACTAAAGAGGTAGGCAGTTTGTATACCATACTCTTAATTCTATGAATCATCATCATCATCATCATCTGCTTGCCCTTATCCCAAATCGGTTGGGGTCGGCGCAACATGTTTTGTGAGAGCACAAAATCATGTAGCAAAAGGATTTAGCAATGTTTTATGACCGGTCGCCTGCCTGACGTCAACCACTAATTAGGGAATGAGAAAATTAAAAAGAACATAATTCCACTCATAATGCGGACTATCTATGTAGTAAAGTTCTAAATACTTTCTACAGATGTCACTGGATCGTCGCTTCAAGACGAGCATCAACAGGTTGAAAAGTTCACTAGGGTCCGCTAGGCGCCCGTAGCTCAGTCGGTAGAGCGGTGGAACGGTGATCCACAGTCCCGGGTTCAAGTCCCGGCGGCGGTCGCTAGTGATTTTTTCAATTTTCTCATTTTCAATTTATGAGGATAATATTGCGCTGTGAGTGCATTAAAAATTCCAATACACAAATTAGGGAAACGTTGCGCGCGTCAACCCTCTTCGGTTCTATGAATATCATTGACATTTAATTCAAAGATCTTTTTCCAATGAAAAATATGCCTAATGACTTATTAATAGAATTTGTCGATTTTGTTCGTTCCTTTGAAGAGGTGAAATGAAAGAGCCGGTGTTTTCGCAGCTTTTGCGGTTTCGGTGTGACCACAAACGAAAAATTCTAAAAGTTTCAGTAGGGACAGTTGTTTGGTTTCTATACTTTTTGTGGCCACCATCGGACTTGGCAATTATCGTAGATAAAGGTCGTTAGGTCAAGTTAAAGGTTGTTTGGGAACTGGACTCTTAACTAGGCTTGGCTTATTTAGGCGTTCTTTTAGATCTTTACTTTATCTACGTTTCAAGTATAGCACACCATACAAGGCCCCTAAAATTCAACTCATCTCTGAGATCGATCTTGAGAGCAATTCTGCCAAATGTCAGCAGTACGAACGGCATCTCAAAATCACACTCAAGATCGATTTCAAAGTTGAGAGTGGTTTATGAAGCCCCGTCAGTGGTGTCACCCTCTGCAACAAATTTTCAGGCGGGAAAAGGGCTTCTATTGCCCGGCATGTGTTATGTTATCTATACATATAATAAAACAGAAACGAAACCAATTCTGTACATGAGATAGTTTAAAAAAAGGATTTTTACTTTCAATTGTGCTCAAGATAATAAAACAGAAACGAAACCAATTCTGTACATGAGATAGTTTAAAAAAAGGATTTTTACTTTCAATTGTGCTCAAGATACAGATCTCAAAACAATAGCTAAAAAAAATTTTGTCTGTTTGTCTGTCTGTCTGTCTGTTTGTCTGTTTGTTTGTCCATCTTTACCGGGAAAACTACTGGACGGATTTTAACCAAATTTTGTGTCGTAATACCTTATTAGTCTGGTCAACATATAGGATACATTTTACCACTCGAGGGTCTGGAGTATCAGATGTAGACCACCAGAAGCACGATCAGGAGCCCGACTAAACTGTAGGATATAGATATATGACTCCATAGCAAAAATTGTTCGGCTTGACAGGACGCTTCTGCTGGCGAATAGACATCCAAGATTTGGAGTACCTGATGTAGACCACCAGGTGCACCAACAGGTGCCCAGGTAAACTATACGAGATACAGATCTGACTCCAAAGCTAAAGTTGTTCAGCTTGATGAGATGCTTCTGCTGGTGATTAGACTTCAAGATTTGGAGTACCTGATGTAGACCACCAGGTGCACTAACAGGAGCTCAGGTAAACTATAGGAAATTGAGATATGACTACAAAGCAAAAGTTGTTTAGCTTGATAGGACGCTTCTGCTGACGAAAAGATATCGAATGTATGGAGTATCTGATGTAGACCACCAGGTGCACCAACAGGAGCCCAGGTAAACAATAGGAGATACAGATATGACTCTAAAACAAAAATTGTTAAGCTTGATGAGACGCTTCTGCTGGCTTATAGACGTCGAAGATTTGGGGCACCTGATGTAGACCACCAGGTGCACTAACAGGAGCTCAGGTAAACTATAGGAGATACAGATATGACTCCAAAGCAAAAGTTGTTCAGCTTGATAGGATGCTTTTGCTGGCGAAAAGACATCGAAGGTTTGGAGTACCTGATGTAGACCACCAGGTGCACCAACAGGAGCCCAGGTAAACTATAGGAGATACAGATATGACTCCAAAGCAAAAGTTGTTCAGCTTGATAACATATAACTTTTGAAGCACTCGCGATTGTTTTCCCACATTTTAAGTATTAAACTGGGTCTATCGCGATAATATTTAGGTAAACCTCTATAATTTACCTGTGTCCCGACGTTTCACAGGACGTGTGGTCGCGGGTTGATAGGACGTTTCTGCTGCAGAATAGACATCAAAAGTTTGGAGTACCTGATGTAGACCACCAGGTGCACCAACAGGAGCCCAGATAAATATAGAAGATACAGGATATGACTCCAAAGATGAAGTAGTTCAGCTTGATGGGATGCTTCTGCTGGCAAACAGACATCGAATTTTTGGAGTACCTGATGTACCTAGACCACCAGGTGCACCACCAGGAGTACAGGTAAACTATAGGAGATAAAGATATGACAACAAAGCAAAAGTTGTTTAGTTTGATGGGACGCTTCTGCTGGTGAAAAGACATCGAAAGTTTGTAGTACCTGATGTAGACCACAAGAAACACCACTAGAAGCTCAGTTAAACTATAGGAGATATTGAAATGGCTCTAAAGCAAAAGTTGTTAAGCTTGACGGAACGCTTCTGTATTGGCATCTGCTGGGAATGCAACTACAGTTTTAAAAATATGGTTCCAACAATTAATACCTACGAAAGTAGCGTAATTGATACAATTTTTAGGGCGCTCGTGTAGATATAAGAATTTTTCAACGTAGGTATAAAGAACGAAACGAAGCGAAGTTCGAGTAGCTATAATAGATAAAAACCGGAATGAGGCTATCCGAAAAAAGACCAAAGTGACGGACATAGTCTGGAAGTGTAGCAAGCTGAAGTGGCAGAGGGCTGGTCACATTTGTCGTAGAACCGATGGATAGTGGAGTAAGCGGGTTCTCGAATGGAGGCCACGCCTCGGTAAGCATAGCGTTCGACGCTCACCGGCCAGATGGACCACTGACGCTGACTTAAAAAAGGCGGCTGGTAGATAGCGACTGGACCTGGACAGTAAAAACGGGAGATCGTGCCTTATTATGGGGTTCCTTACGTTCAGCAGTGGAATGAAATATAATAGAAATAGGCTTCTGCAGGTAGAACATTAAATTAATAATGTTTATAAAGAGATTCTTTAGGTTTTATTGCGACGTATTTTGACGTTTGGTATGGTGGGAGTAAAAAGTGTCATGTGGTCAACATCTATGAGAAGTGATTATTTTAAAGCTTTGGAGTCCGTCTGCCTATCTGTCATGAAACACCAAGAGCACGGCTTCACTTTAAAAACATGCGGAAAACTTCTGTTGGCGCATGAACATCCCTTGGCGAGACGAAGTTCGCGGGCACCAGCTAGTAATATAATATAAACCATCCTCATGAATCACTCTGTCTATTACAAATAATGGCATCAAATTCCGGTGCGTGGTTGAGGAAGATTTCACGACAGATAAACGAAAACAGCGACTTCGTTATATAGGGTTACATTTAATTAAATACAAATCTCTTGAAGGTGTGATCTACTCACAAAACTGAACAACTTTTGTATGAAACTTTCCTACGAAATATGAAAAAAAAAATTTGGCCCTCCTATACAAAAATGCTGAAAAAGTCTGTCACTTAGTATAAGAGGTCCAAATTTATTTTTCGTATTTCGAAGAAAAGTTTCTAACGAAAGTTGTTCAGTTTTGTGAGTAGATTACACCCTCACGAGATTTGTACTTAATTAAATGTAACCGTATATACTATGTATTTTGTTCCGTAGACAAAGGTCACGTCACTGCAAATCACGTAGCTGTTGGCTAAGATAGCTAAAATAAAAATATGACGTGACGAAATGACACACGGGCTACAGGTAATTGTCATTCACAATATTCTTATCACTCTGTGAGCCGTAAAACTGTGCATCAATCAGTAAAATAATGGAAAGTAATGGCGCAGGCATTTTTACATCATAAAAACGTTTTTTTAGTATTGGTCTATGTTTTAGGAAACCTACGTAGACATGCAGGATTTGAACCTCCGATCTTCACCATCAGTACTAGCGATACCTTTTCTGAGTCAAGTAATAATAGGTCTACGTTTTGCGTTGTTCTGAGTCCATTCGAAAACAATACAAGGAACTCTACTGAGTTTTATTGTGATTTCATTTAGGTACTTACTTGGCACCTACTTTCATGTAGTACATATTGTAAAGGCGTCACGTTATCACGTAGGCCAGAATTGGTGATAATCAAGTTACGTCAGAGGCCTCTAATGCCAATTTTTCCCTCTTTCCTGGCCGGGAGCTGCCTTAACGGGATTGTCATTGTAATTCATTTACGATTAATTAAATCACCGATAATTTACTTCACGATCAAGACATGTTTATTTTGAAATAACGTAGGCATTTTATCTGATTTTAGAGGTAAACGCCTATGAGGTAGAAAAGAGCAGGTAAATAGGTAAATAAGTTAGGCTCTATCCGCACGGCTACTTTATTACGCGCGATTTTTATCTAGCTTTTTTGTAACACACTGAATCTTATGCAAGTTTCCGCACTAACGCAAAAATATCGCCTGTTTTTTCATACAAAATAAAATGTCGCGCAAGCAAAAAAAAAAACACCAAAAAAGATATGCCTGTTCTCGTTTCAGAGCCAATACTTACTTTGTGTTTCAGATCCGAACTTGCGTCGATACAAATGTGTAATATCTCAACGGAGAATTCTTGGATTGTTTGTACCTATATGACATCCAAGTTATTCAGCTCCAATGTCAATTTGAATATCTTTTTTAATCTAAAATTCCGCAATTAACTACACTTAACTATACTAACACAATTGAGTTCCATCCAGTCTCAAACAGGGCCCGAAGTCTGTTAAATTAAAATTGTTTCAGTTGGATGTCCATGGCATGTCAGTTGGATGGTTTTGGTAGTTACGTATTCTGTTAACAGTTTTTAGTAGGTATGGAAAATCGTAGTGGCAATAGAATTACAGTTGAGTATCGCTGGCATTACAATGGCAAAAAATTGGCAGACTTGAGGCCCTTAGGTTAGGTTCATGAATCTATTTCTGCAAGCCCTTGTACCTGTAAATATCGAGGGTAAGCGAATTGTTGGAGTACGCGCGGTAAGCCAACTTGCTCGTTTCGCGAACCGGCGCGATTCGCCAACTCGCTTTCTGCCGACTGGCGTGATAGGCCTACTTACGCTATTCGCCGACTAAGCGATTGGTAAACTATAGCTATTGTGTACAGTCAAGTACATTTTTTTTTTAAATTTTGCGTATTTTGGGATTGAGGAATTTTGTGCGGGAGGTCGATTTTTTTTCGGTTAGCATCTGTAAGAAAAGTTGTTCAGTTTTAAAAGTTATTTAGTTTCAAAAGTAGTTCAGAATTGAAAGTTTAGTTTTATATGCTGCTTAGTTTAAAAGTTGTTCAGTTTTTATAAGCTACATTTAGGCCGGTATAGAATAGCATCAGCCCAACTCTACCCGTGGGTGTCGTAAAAAGCGACTAAGGATAATCGTCCTGGGAATAGGCAAAGTGACATCTGTCAGACAAGCGATCATCGATAACGGCTAACGATTGCTAGTCTGACAGATGTCATGTTGCGCGTCGCATCACACGTCTATTTTGTGGAGCTTGCCCCGTAGAGACAAAGCTACAATATTTGAGACGCGCGACGCGCGTCACATCGATGACGGTCATTTGTCTGACAGATGCCATCCCAAGCGTCACGACGCACGTCTTCTTTGCGGAGCTTGCGCCTTAACTTTTTCTATAAAAAGTCATTTAAAAAAGTTGTTCATGTTATGTCTATCCTTAGTATTCAAAATTTCATTTCAAACCATATTACGTTCTCGTATTGAATTTTTTAATACAGATCCATAAACTATTATTATGTTCACTGTACATTATGACAGTTTGCTAACCGCGCAGTCGGCGAATGGAGTAAGTACGCCTAACGCGCCAGTCGGCAGAAAGCGAGTTGGCGAATCGCGCCGGTTTGCAAAACGAGCAAGTCGGCGAACTGATTCCAGACCGAATTGTTGCTAGTGTTGTTGACAGTTGTACAAAAGTCCCGTAAAACTACGAAAACAGGCCCAAAGCTATTGAAAGTGCCATTGGCTAGCGACATCGACCTAATTCTGTCCTCAAACATTTGCGCCGACACCGCACCTCTGTAACCAAAGTGTCGGTTCTTTAGTTAGATTTAGTGCGGGCGAGCGTTGAACTCACAACTTGCTTAATGTGTCCAAGAGGAAAGTAAATCAGCAGGTATTTTTTATTTTGTCCTAATGTTAATTCAGAATAAATATCGTTGATAAGACCAACGTCGAAATTCGGCGAATCACGAGATTAAGGTGGAAGTGGGCAGAACTCTTGACAAGGAGGCTAGATGGACGGTAGATAAATGTAGTCACTCTCCGGCCGGTTTCGACCGTGGCGAATACTTCTACTCCTCATCAAGTCGGCGCTGATGCGCCCGTAGGTGGCTATTATAGCCGATTTTGACAGTCACCTCTCGTACACAATGTGAGCACGTGAGTTAGCCATTGATATAATTGTAGTTATTGGCGGGAGGGCGGGCCTTCAATTCATCGCGTATAGCGTCTGCTTTACGCTGCTCCTCAAAGTCACGGATTCGCAGTGGCCATAGGGAGAAAAAAGGTTAGTAGGCAGGTAGACCATCAGCCCGGTGGTGTGATGACATCACCAAGTCGACAGGATCTCTTCGGATAAGATTAGCACAGGACCGTGAGGATGAGGTGCAATAGAGAAGAGGTTTGTACCTTGCAGTGGGTGGATGTAGGCTGACGATGATGAGACTAATGGGTATTTGACCAATTGGTTAAAACATACATATGGGAGGCTGTATGCTGGCTGGTGTTAGAGCATTAGAAAGGATTTTGGGTCCAAGCAACTTTAAATATATCGATCGAGTGCAGATTATTTACTTCATCTGCTAGTCTTTATTGTTTTCATTATTATTCTTATTAATCTACATTGCTTGGTAGGCTAGAGCAGACTAACGTAGGCAAAATATTCGTCTCTGTGTAAATGAATCTTTCTACGTATTCTCATGACTTGTACCAGAGTAAGAAGATTATTCCATTCAGGTTCGTTAGGGCTAAGCCGATCTGCAGTGTGCACTGTGCATGCATGCCACTAGCACTACCCATACTATTTTATAACTTATAACTAACTAAAGCAGTCACAACAGTCCAGTGCTGGACGGGCCTCCCCCTATTAGGGGGTATTTGCCATACTCACCACGCTTGGCAGGCGGATTGGCGAGCGCGAAAACGCTGCTGCCCATTCACTGGATTCATCCCTTAGTCAGTTTTACGCCACCCACGGTTCGATATGGGATGATGCTATTCTAAGCCGGCAGCACACGGCAAGTATACTATACACGGAGTAATAAAAAGGGTATAACAAGCCGAAAGAGGTCAAGGCACTCATGAAACTGAACAACTTTTCCCATGGAACATGAGCCGCAATATGAAAAATAATTGCCCTCCCATATAAAATCGCCGATCAGCTGATTGATTTACAATAGAAGATGGCGGGCAGATGTTCAGTCAACGCCAAGTCAAAGCCAGTTGGTATGTACCACAAATTAGAGAAATGGCGCGTAGTTGTGAGTTGCAGTGTCAAATCGTATGGAATTTATCAAAACAAGTGAAGAATTTTAACATACAGGTGTGTAGAGAAAATCTATATCGCGTGGTCGCATTCTAAGGTGCAAGCTCCACAGAGTAGACGTAAGATGTAGACGTGCGATGTGCGACATCGCGACGCTTGAAACCGTTACCATAATTATACTAATTTAGGTTTTAAACAGAATTAGCAAGCTAATTACACACGTAAGACGCGATGACGACTGATGATCACTTGTCTGACAGATGTTATCTTATGTCTCACATCTCACGTGTACTCTATGTAACCTAAAGGTACAGAAATAACTCTACGTTGCATTCTACGACACACGAGGTGGCAGCCTGTTAGTGCTCGTAGCTGCTACAATGCACACGGCGAAATGCATTGCATCTATAGTACAATGTGATGTCACGTCTTCGTGGGAACTGACCTATCCTTAGTTATTGATCCTTAAACTAAATTCGTTCCTAGGTGTTACATGGAATTTCGGATTGATGAAAACCACATAACATCTTACATAATATATATTACCTAACTCAGCCCAATTATCAATGATATTAATATTGCAGCAACTAAATCTTAACCTCTTATTACAAGTACATAATCAAAGATAGTACGTGTTTAGAAAAGTATCTTCGTATTGCAGATAAAACGATGCCGACAGTTTTAGAAATGCAATAAGCGTCGATTGAAATAGTACGGAACAGGAATAAGTAATGAAATTATTCAAATACATCCCAATGCGACATGCAGGTGGTTCGTATCACAAAATAGAGAGTTTCCAGAAGGTTCACTCGACCAAGTGACAATCGCCATAGGATTTTCGCGATTGTCACTTTTTACATAGCCAGGGTTGCTACTGTCAAAAATCTCATAAGAATATCGAAGCGGCAAAATCTAACATAAGAACGTAATATGATTCTGAGCCAATTTTAACACAAGAAATATGACGTTCGCAGCAACTATATTACCTTGAATTCCTCTGAGATTCCAGTTCAGTTCCAGTACCTAAGCGTCAAAATAATCACTAGTATTGTGTGAGTGAGCCATCTGTAAAGGCACCCGACGTGTAGTCTCCCTAATTTGTGCTCGTATCATGTAAGTACTAGCCCCGTATAACATGTTTTTTGAAAAATGCAAATAAAAATGTACTGAGGTATATGCGGATGATATAGCTACAAAGAGATAACTTGCAAAATGCGGGTTGGGATGTTGTTTGAAATAGAATAATAATTGATAAAAACCGGAACGAAACACGAATACACTAGTAGGTACTACTACTACAGCCACAATAGGTACAACAGTCCACTGCTGGACATAGACCTCCTCATCTGGGAGTATGATTACACTCACCACGTTTGTCAGGCGGATAGGCGAGCGCAGTGCAAGATGTTTAATTCCATCGCCCGCTGCCAATCCCTTACCCTTAGTAGCTTTTTACGATACCCATGGGTAGAATTGGGGTGATGCTATTCTAAGTCGGCAACACACCGCAAGAATAACAAATTGGCAACAAATAATGGTACCTATAAATAATCGGTAAGCTAAAAACGTAAATAAAAATATGTCAATTCCTTCGATGATGCTCTAATTTTTCTCCAGTATATATCAAAGTCACTATTTACATAATATTTCAAAATAATGGTCAAAGCTTATGGCATTTAGGTATATACAAGGAGTTCGTAACATTCCTCCCGGCCAAAAAAACGGCAAAATATAACACAACAATTCAAATAGACACAACAAAAAAGTAAACATAAAATTAGCACTGCCTCCTAGACTATAGTCACTACCTCTTAGACTATAATAATAATTTTGTCACTGTCTCTTGGACTATAATTTTTACACATTAAAATTAAAATTATTCTGTACACAATAAAATTAGTTTGGTGAATGGTCGCCTTAATATGCCACCCGTCGTGCGCACGTCAGCCACCCTACAGATGCCGTCTGGCCCAGGGAAAACTTTAGTCACCACACCCAAACCAATGATAGCCAAACGTGTCTAGGTAGAAATGGATCCGCCGCTAAAACCAAAGACCCTCGCTCAAAAGACAATCCTGCACTCGAGACGGTCGAGGAACCAACGTGGGCAAGTATTCGCGCAGCCAACGTTTCCAAATTGCATCTGCTAACCGCTGCGGATCGTAGCGCCTAGTCGAGTAGCCATAAATGTCGCTTGTAGCCCTAAAAAAGGCACGATAATCAGTTCCATAACAGCAAGTTGCATTAAAATCCTGACATGACCTAAGATCTCGCAGAAACTCGTTCCAGGCATGGTTACAGGTTCGTGTAAAACTATCGCCTATTAATTCGTCCCATTTGACACCACTTCGCCACAGTTGCTGTAACAAAATTTTACCTCGGATCACAATTGGGCTAAGGAATCGTAGCGGGTCGAAAACGGACATGATCACCTTTAGCATTTCTCGTTTAGTCGGTTTTCGTAATCCGTTTACTATATCCGCATCCAGTTTCTTAAAACTCAAATCAAATCCGAGTACGTCTTTCTGCGGCTTCCATATCATTCCTAAGGTACGTTGAGCACTTTCAGTCTGCAATAAGCTAACTGACGGCGTCTCTGTTTGCACAGGAAGACACTCAGGTTTATTCGATACGAAACCTCTAATCTCGAATCCACCAGCAATATGAATTGCGATGACGTCGGCCACTAGCTGCTTCATCTCTTCGACGGTATCCACGCTATCACAATAGTCGTTGACGTAATGCCGCTGTTTAATGGCCAACACGGCGCGCGGGTGAGATTCAGCATAATCATCAGCATTTCTTCTTATAATATACCTTGCTGTGCACGGGGAAGATTTCGAGCCAAAAATCATAGATGTCATTTTATACGTACGGGGAGGTTTGTCTCTGTCCATCCCGCGCCACAAAAATAGTTGCGACTTTTGATCCTCTTTGTTGATTTTTACACGCATAAACATCTCTTTGATATCTCCCGTGACTGCTACTGCCCTCTCTCGAAAGCGAAACAAAACACCAACTAACGAATTCAAGAGGTCGGGGCCTGCTAGCAACTCTGTATTCAAAGAAATACCTTTCGTCTCTGCTCTCGCATCGTGAACTTGACGAAGTTTATCCGGTTTATTCGGATTTCGTACTCCAAAGTGCGGCAAGTACCAAAGTCGTGGGCCGGTCAGAATTTCACGGACTTCTTCGGCGTAATCTTTTTCTAATAGGTTGTCCACTTGCTTCGAGTAGTCGGCGGCGAAGGCAGGGTCGGCGTCCATCATCTTCTCTATAACATTTAAACGCTGTATAGCACTCTTTTTATTGTCGGGCAGCGTGACGTCATCAGATCGCCATAGAAGTCCTGTTTCCCATTTATTGCCAATTTTTCTAGATTTCGTGTCGAGAATATTCAATGCGCGTTGTTCGTCTGGTGAAAACTTATTATGGTCGTGATGTTTCACACCGAGGCTGTCGACACGAAAATAATCTTTGACTAGATCATGCAATTCATTGTCCGCTTCAGAGTGATGAATATGGTTACTGAATTCTTTATTTACCTTGCAGCAAGATGAGACAAAACCGTGAAGTACCCAGCCTAGGTTAGTCCGCGAGGCAACAGGCTCATTTGGTCGTCCTTCTCGATTCTCTCTTATCAAAATCAACTGCAGATAATCCTGGCCAATAAGAATTTCAGGACAACCGTCATATTCCTCTATTGGGACGTCCTGCAAATGTAAACAACTATCGATTAGTTTTTTTATCGACCTTTTGAGTAGGCAAACGGAGAGAGTCTACAGTACGTATTTTCGGTAGGTGGAAGGAACCCGTGGACGTATGCAGAGTGACAGAAACGGAATGGCTATCGTTCTCTCTCTTTGCTTCACCAACAGCACCCTGCAAGTTGAGGTTAACACGAGGACCCTCCGCGCCTATTTTGTCAGCTAAGTTGGAATCCATCAAGCTTATAGTAGAGCCCCCGTCGATCATTAGGCATGTGCGGATGCTACCG
The DNA here is from genome assembly GCA_024500475.1 of Phthorimaea operculella. NCBI lineage: Eukaryota > Metazoa > Arthropoda > Insecta > Lepidoptera > Gelechiidae > Phthorimaea > Phthorimaea operculella. The sequence continues at coordinate 445,898 of JANFCV010000155.1, read as the reverse complement.
GTAGGACCCTCAACAGTGACAGGTAAGACTCCTACATATCTTCGCCCCGTCTGCTCCGGTTTAGTCCATAAGTTTGCAGTAGTCTCAGTCGTTTTGTCGTCTTTGTCGTGAGACTGCTTGCTTTTGGTCCAATTCACCCAGTCCTCACGGTGGAGCAGTGTGTGATGCCCGCGAGCGCACTTGCTGCATTGTCGCTTCGATCTGCAGCGCTCTCTTCGATGTTTCGAACTAAAACATTTGAAACAAAGTTTTTTCTTGCATATCCACTCCCACTTTTCATTAGTAGACAAGCAGTTAAATAAGGAGCAGCTTTCCAGATCGTGATTCTTCTCGCAGTACGGACAGTGCGGTCGTGGCGCGTCGGATTCCCCTTGGCGCTTCTGAAAGGAAACAGCATTGACAGAAGCCTCATTGGTCGTAGTGGGCGCACCAACACTGGAATCATCATCGGCCATCGCGAGTACGGGATGACGGCTAAAGCCTGAGGAAAAGGTCTTAGATTTTAGTTGCGGTTCCATTACCCCAGCCCTACATACTAGTTCGGCCTCGCGCATCAAATAATCGGATAATGCGGCTAACTTAGGGCGGCGGGCGGCATTAAGGGTAACGCTATAATCAATCCACCTAAAAACTAAATTTTCTGTTAATTTACTAACAATTTCACTCACTAATTCCGGGCTATATAAATAATCAGTACAGTTTGTCGCTGTAATTGCAGCTAAACAGTTTGACACCTTAGTTGCAAGCATTACTAGCTCCGTTCTTGATCCAGTGAGCTTTGGTATTTTCTTTATCTCGCCGATAATCTTGTGCAAGATAAGATCTGGTCTACCAAAGCGCATTTCCAGAGTTTTCATGATCTCGTCCGCCGAGGACACGGTGATGATGCGGGCGGCTACGACTTCCACGCCTCTCCGCGTAGGCATCTTTGTAGACGAGCCACGTTCTCCTCTTCCGTGTACTGGCCTATCTTCGTCGTAGACTCGAAAGCGTGTTTAAAGCGCAGCCATTCGAGTGGATCGCCGGAAAACATAGGCAGGTCTCTTGCTGACAGGCGGCCTAGTAGCTTTTCGCCTTGAATAGGCTGTGTCTGCGGTGGGCGATTGGCTATCGCAACTGCGTTGGTGATCGCACGCGTAAGGTTGATCATTTCATCGCTATGGTCGTGTGCGACAGATTTGGGATTAGCACTGTGGTACTCACTAGCCGTGGTGGTCACGTTGACAGGCTGTGGGTCGCGCGCCTGTGTCTCACTAGCGGTCTGTTGTTCTTGCGCCGAATTAGTTTTGAGCCACTGTACAACACGTGAATGCGAAGATCTACTTGACACTCTATCGCCTTCGTCAGCTTCGATTTGCGCCCTTTGCTCCTCTAGTCTGGCTTCTATCTTGGCGCGCTCGACTGCTAGACGGCGCTCCTCTAATTGGCGTTGCTCCTCTGCGTGCTGTCGTTCGAGTTTGCGTTGCTCTTCTAGCTGTTTTTGTTGTATTTCTAGGCGTTTTTCCTCTAGCTCGGCTAGTTCTCGTGCGGCCTGAGCTTCTGCCAGCCGGCGCATGGTCGCGGCGCTGGAGCGCGTGCTCGATGATCGCGAGCACGGCGCTCTCGGTTGGTCAGAGACAGCTTGCTGGTCGACAGAATCAATAAGTGGTTCACTTACTTGGGCCTGGTCATTGTTCGTGCCCTTATTTAGTCTTGCGCTACGGCGCAATGTTTTATCCTGATCCATTACGGCAAATTAAAAGGACCATAAAATATAAATAATCGGTAAGCTAAAAACGTAAATAAAAATATGTCAATTCCTTCGATGATGCTCTAATTTTTCTCCAGTATATATCAAAGTCACTATTTACATAATATTTCAAAATAATGGTCAAAGCTTATGGCATTTAGGTATATACAAGGAGTTCGTAACAGTACCCATATATTTTTGTTTCCCATAGAGGTGCGATAACGATGAAATGGCCTATTTGTGACCCCTACTTTTCTAAAAATAGACAAAGATTCACGTATTTTCGAATTCAGGTGAGATAATTTTAGTTATTTTTAGAACAATATGATCCGGATAAGTGGGTAGGTAAAAGAGGATTTTTTGGACTGATTGATTCACGAGTCCCAACTAGATGGCTCTGTTAATTTTATATGATTGAGGGATCATCTGTCAGATTCACCAACATGAAAGTTGATGTTACTAAACATAACATCCTGCCTTTTTGATTAAAGCCTTTGTGATTTATGGCTCTTAGTTTAGAAGATGTAGCTACCTCCTTGCATTAGCAGACACGTTAAGTCAGAGCAGACCGTATAAGAATTCATCATCATAACGACTACCGATTTGGTGTGCCGTGTGGTGCCGGCTTAGAATAGCATCACCTAATTTTTTACTCCCGGGAGTCGTAAAAGGCGATTGATAGACTGGAGGGCTTCATGTGTTTCACAATCTAAGGCGACAGACTGAAAACCTCTCACTATAGTCTAAGTGATACACGATTTTCTGAAACGCCCTTAAATATTAGGTAATTGTCAAACGTGGCGAGAACGACCGATATTTTACAACCGTTAATGCTCTGCCTGCCCCGCAAGGAAATAAGGTGGGATGTATGTAAGTCGAAAGTGTAATGTCAAATGGTATTGTATAACTTTTGCAACTAATCTACCAACGAGTGAAACCCACATTTAAAGTTCACAAACTAACATTGCTACACCTAGTACATTCCTGTATATCTCCAAGGGATCCACACTTCTGGTAGAGTAATTCGTTATTTTTTATAAAAGCCTTCATGCAACATACATAAGTTAACAAAACAAGTATTAAAAAATAAAAATGTATAACAAAAACCCGACTACGCAAATTTCAAAGTTGTAAAGTCCGGTAAAAATAGGTGCTGAGTACCAAAAATAAAGGTATTAAAGTTCTTCCAAGCGGTTATTTGAAGATGTCTGCTAAATACATTTTTTCTTTTACCCTATTCACGCCAATTTAGATTCTTGGCGTCCTGCTGATAAAAAGCAAATAATTAATGGTTAGAAAGATTACAGTGGTATTAATCAATGTCATCAGTGTTTAAGCCCCCGCTTCAGTATCACTATGTAGGTAGGTATGTGCCCTAACCTGTGAAAATTGGTACCGAAGGGGTCTGCACATTTGCACAACGGCCGAAAGTAACCCCGATTTTGATTTGCGGGGATACGAGCGGTCCGCAAAATGAACTGCTAATCTTTAACACACAGACACAATTTTAATCGAATTACAAAAATACATCGCGTTTGTTTGGATGATGCAAAGCAAATAATTCGGTACTTGCGTCAAACCGTATACATATACGGCTTGACAAGCGCACGTACAACGCTGCGTCCGACGGATGCGGCTGTCAAACCTTTTGACATAAACCGTAAAAATAATACGGCTTGACAAGCGCACGCACAACGCTGCGTCCGACGGGTGCGTCTGTCAAACCGTTTGACATAAACCGTATTTGTATAAAAAAGGTGGAAAATCACATTTTTCTAACGCATGCAACAGCACTGTGTAAAAATAACGCACAAACGGAAGTTACTTGTGTTTCTCTTCTTCTTCTTCTTTGTCCTTGCCACTTCACGGTTACACGGGGTCGGCTTTCTTAACCATGGCACGCCATTTGGTACGGTCGTGTGCATCATCTTCGTGTAACTGCATGCTTTTCATGTCCCTTTGGACAGTCGTTAGCCATGTGGCCAAAGGTCTTTCCCTTCCTCTTTTGCCTGTTGCGACAGAAAGGCACTTCTTCACGACATAATCTTCCGGTCTACGCATTACGTGGCCATACCATCTCAACCTCGTATAACCTGTGTTTCTCTACTTACAAGTAATCAATATCGTTAACCTTTGATATTCTATTGTACCTTTCTTTATTTATGAACTGTTTTACACTTTATATGGGCCATGGACGAATTCATTGCATGAAATACAATTGATTGACAAAACTACAGTCATTTATATTTGAAATTCACTATTCTTTAAAAAACCTACCCACCCACGTTTGTTCTGTAGGCGCATTACACACATACCTAACATCCGTTTTGACTTTATTTTTGCGCTACGCTATTGCAGCGTTAGGAAAATATGAATTTCCATCTTATTCCTATACGGGGTGTTAGGGACGGTGTACCGAAAACTTTGCAGGCGTGCTCAGACCATGAAACTGAACAACTTTTACTATGCAGCCAACGGTAGGAAACGAAAAAAAATTTCCGGCCTCCCATACAAAGTCAGTCAGCTGATCATGAATTTTGTATGGGAGGTCGGAAATTTTTTTCGTTTCCCACCATTGGCTCCATAGTAAAAGTTATTCAGTTTGATAGTCTGATCATGCCTGCAAAGTTTTCGGTACACCGTCCCTAACACCCTGTATAAATACGTATACGGTGGTGCGTTGACGGATGCCTCTGTCAAACTGGTTATTCTGGTGAAAACTATTTTGACAGACGCATCTATCAACGCACCGTTGGGCATGTGTCATCAAATTTATATGGGGTTAAGGTGGAAATTCGCATTTTCCTAACGCTGCGATAGCGTCGAAACAAACATGATGAGTGTAAAGCGCCTTAGTTCTGAAAATTCCTATAAACCCCGTTTGATAAAAGGTGCCTAAGTAGATATTCAAAATCATGTACCTACACAAATTTTGTAACGCGATTAAGTAATTAAATTTAATTATTGGAATCTGATATCTACTTTGTATTTTATTAACGAACCTGACTTTGTACTTTATAAAAAAAAATTGGCCGTGATCCCATATAAAAAAAACATTTTTTTTATATTGTCTTCAATTTCAAACTGGATACTGTTGAACACATTCTCATATGCTCGTAAGATAACGATATTACGATATATTTGTTATTGTGATTTGAGACAAACAGCAACTTGTTTGTTTAAACCTTTCCGTAAAAAAGTAGGTTACTTTTCGGCGCAGCGGGGTTAAAATAACATCGCATTGTTTCTTTCCGACTACAACAGGGTTAAGGTATTTATTTATATCCACTTACATACATATCATCATCTTTATTTTTATCCCAATTACTTGGGGTCGGCGCAACATGTTTTGTTTGAATACAAAATCATTTTGCAAAAGGTTTTGGCTTAATTTAACGACCGGCCGCCTGCCTGACGTCAACCCTCTTTGGGAATGTTATCGTAGGTGGTATTACCGCCACCATACGGTTGACCATGGTCGGCAGATATTTTAGCCAAGGTCATAAACTCTACGTCGCCTTTTACGAAACACCCTGAGTAGAATAGGGGTAGAATTCTAAGCCGCTACCACTTACATAGGTACATAAATATCACGCCTTTATCCCTTGCGGGGTAGGCAGAGCGCAAACAGCTGCACTAAAACCGGCCATTTAAGACCAGATTCATTCAAAACACTGTGTAAATACCCACTCTCAAAAATCACCTTTATTCATAAATAAATTGTTTTGTTTCAGGTGGATGTTCTGCATTTGGCCATTCGTGCTTCGGAGGGCACGGGAAGAGATCTGACTCCTCTTTAATGGACGTAAGTTTGCCTCGAACACGAAAATTATTAGTGGTTTGACATTTAAATAGGTTACCGTTTAATTTAATAAAAATTTTAATATTCAGTTGGTAGGTCATTAATACATACCTAGTATAAAATAAAGTCGCTTTTTGCACTCGGTCGAACGAATATTTTTGCATTTCTCTGTCTGTCTGTCGTGGAATTCACTGACTCCTCCTAATCCACGCAACGCAACGAATTGTGATATTATACCTACCTACATTTGAGAGTTTTTGAAGTCCTGGTAGGTATTTGAAATGCGTTTTCTACTTTTCTGTCAAAACCTAAGTATATTAGGTAGGTATACATTTGTAAACATGTCCAATAATAAATCGGTAGCATTTTTCTTTAAAAAAGCAGCTTTGTAAGCAGTATATATCTCGTTTTACTTGTAAAGAGAAATTATAATTTGATGGTTCGTAAAACAATGTAAGCTATAAAATACAATTCGGGTCTAATTTTGTTTAGTACCTACGCAATATCTATAAACTTTGGTTATGATTGTCGTACGTAAAACGTTTTGAAACATTTAGGTTATGGTCATAACATACTTAGTAGGAGCGTTATAAAACGGCGTATTACTGTGTAGTTAGGTAATTTGGAAAAAGAAAAAAATACTAAATAGGCGAGAAACACTAGCCAGCGCTATGGCATGTGCTTTAAAATGGATATGTTAGGATAATACAAATTTTGACCTTATTGTCATACAAATACGGTTTATATCAAACGGCATCGCACAACGCTGCGTCGACGGATGCGTCTATCAAACCGTATTTGAATGGAAATATGGTCGCAATTCGTATTATCCTAACGCATCCGTTACGCAGCACAAAAATAACGCACAAACAGACGTCGCGTGAGTTTCTCGCCTAAAGCACGAAAAATAGATGGACGTTGTATTTTAATATTTCAATTATTGCCATTCAAAATCCGCGGAATTGGTTGGAGGCCAACAATTTTCATCAGCGTACCTTTGTATTTTTACTTGTCCGAAAAAACGTAGGCTTATTGTTATCGAAAATTACATCTAGAGTAATATTATAAAGAGGAAAGTGAATTTCTGTAAGTTCTGTAATTTCAAAATTCAGTCTCAACAAAAAGAAACTTCAAAATCAGTTAATTCCGAAACTGCTACTATCTTTTCTAGTTAAGTAAACATCAGCATTATAAATAAACCTATTTACTCATTTCAACAGCCAGCCATCGAGATGGGTCGCCGCCAGCTGGGGCAAGAGGAGACGCCTCCCCATCCAGGGTACCCTCACCCAGCATACAGCATCCTCACCCCTGGAGACGACATCATCCCGGTCAGGGACGGAGGTACCTCTATTTTTATTACTTTACAGCATGCTTTTTGATACTGGCATGCTCATGCGCTCAGCGCTCTACATACAAGTCCAGCCTACATACATGACCGGATCTTGACATGTGAGGTGTCGTTAGATTCGTCTCAGCATCGCGAGTGATACTGGTTATATTAATTAATAAAATTAAATTTATCGAAAAATAATTTGTCTCAGCAGCGTGAGTAACACCGGCTATAATATTAAAATTCATAAATTCAAAATGCAGAATTTTTACACAATTTTTTACGAATTTTTTGACAAATACGACATGAAATTTCCGCAGGCGGGTTTTTCTTTATTAACACATCTGTTTGTAATAATGTATAGTTTTATTAATATAAAACTTGTTTGCAGGTGTGTACGATCACGACGACTCGGCTGCGCGGGAGGTGATGAAGTACAAGCTCCGCAATATTGTCAAACATTGGGTGAGTACATTTAAATAAGAACGTGCATCAGATGAAAACATACGAACAGAAAGATTTTGAATAGATTATGCGATTTTTCAATCGTTTAATTAAAAATCGGTATTTTTTTTCATTTGTTTGTATTCGCTTACGCAACACCATAATCACGTGTGAAGGTTGTTTTACCAGTCATTACCATAGTGTAAAAAAGTTGTTTATCAATTAATAGAAAGAAGTCGATTATTTTTTCAGTAGTAAGTAAACAGGCAGAAGTACCCAATGCCTACGTCGTAGACACATTGCTACGCTCGATGAATTCTCGTAGCAAGATATTGGTATGAAATCTCAATTCCTTCAGACACACCAATATTTTCTGAAATACTTCAGGTTTGTTCTCAGTCTGTTTATACAAAGGCACACAAAGGTACTTGAGGATTCCCTGTATCCGAGGATACCCTGTACTTGAGGATGTCTGTCGCGGATTTACTCGTACACAGAAATGCACAATGTAAATTTAGGAAAATTGGTATGTTATCCTTTGTGTATGCGATGTCCAGTCACTTTTTTCGTCAGAAAATGAGTGAAAGAGTGAGTGAACGAAAATGATTTATATCAATACATAGTATAAAGTAAAGTCCCTTCCCGTGTCTGTATGTATGTTTCCTTATATCTTTAAAACCCCTCAACGGATTTTGGTGCGGTTTTTTTTCAGTATATAGAGTAAGTTAAGGGGCATTCTTTACCTCAAATTTTAACCCCCAAAGGGGTAAAAAGGGGGTTATAGGTTTGTATGGAAAATCATTATTTTTAAATGCAATCTTTTTCAAAATTTGTGATTAGATCAAAGAGCTTAAATAATTAAACACTGTTTTAGGGATTTACGATTTTTAACCCCTAAAGGGGTAAAAAAGGGGTTAAAAGTTTACATGGAAAATCTTTATTTTAAAATGCGATCTGTTTCAAAATTTGCAATTAGGTACATCAAAAAGCTAAAAAAAGTAATACGTGTTTCAAGGATTTTCGATTTTTAACCCCTAAAGGGGTAAAAAAGGGTTAAAAAGTTTGTATGGGAAATCATAATTTTTAAATGGGATCTGTTTCAAAACTTGCGATTAGATCAAAGAGCCGAAAAAATTGAGTATGTTTCAGGGATTTTCGATTTTTAACCCGTAAAGGGGAAAAAGGAGTTAACAGTTTGTATAGAAAATCATTATTTTTAAATGCAATCTGTTCCAAAATTTGCGATTAGATCAAACAGCTAAAAAAAGAAATACGTTTATGTAAAAAATAGGTTAAAAGTTGTATGGAAAATCAATATTTTTAAAGTGCGATTTATTTCAAAATTTGCGATTAGACGAAAAAGATAAAAAAATTAAATACGTGTTTCCGGGGTTTTCGGTTTTCGACCTCTAAAGGGGTAAAAAAGGGGTTAAATGTTTGTATGGAAAATCATGATTTTTAAATGCGATCTGTTTCAAAACTTACAATCAGATCAAAAAGCTAAAAATACATGTTTCAGGGATTTTCGATTTTTAACCCCTAAAGTGGCAAAAGATGGGTGCAGCGAGTGAAACCGCTGACGGGCAGCTAGTTAATCTTATACGTGCAGAATATAAATATCCTCAATCACGATTGTACCTCAATTCTTCATTCAACCTTTGTTATAAAAGGTGGTCAAACAAATTCAGTCCATCAATATCAAAATGAACCTAGACACTGTTTTTAATAATCTTGTGATTAGATAAACAAATAAACGCAAAAGGCGAATGCTAAGAATTCTTCGACCTCCAATATGTACGCTATGCAAATGAAAGTCCATATTGTTAATTAAAATAATAAAAAGAAGTCCTAAAACTAAAACACGACTACTGAGAGATCGCGCTCTAAAAAGAAAGAAACAAGAAATTTGAAATAATAACTACACACAATTGAATGCCTCTATCGTCCACAAAAGTGATACAAAGCTTACACCTTTAATTGTTTATTTACGTGGAAATTTGATATAATTAAATTCATAGTGGTTTTGTGGTGATAGCTGTAGTCGTACGCCACGTACTCCAGTACTTTGTACGTATTAAAAAAGGCAAAGTGGCATACGACTACAGCTATCACCACAAAACCACTATGAATTTAATTATATCAAATTTCCACGTAAATAAACAATTAAAGGTGTAAGCTTTGTATCACTTTTGTGGACGATAGAGGCATTCAATTGTGTGTAGTTATTATTTCAAATTTCTTGTTTCTTTCTTTTTAGAGCGCGATCTCTCAGTAGTCGTGTTTTAGTTTTAGGACTTCTTTTTATTTAAAATATTTTGGGGTTATATTGTAACTTCCAAACATCCCACTTATACCAAAGAATACTAAATATAGGTGCTCGCGTCATACTGTAGCAGATATGGAAGATATACTTAGTTCAAAACGTGAATAAGTAATTATGTAAGTAAAAATGAATATGACAAGTAGATGGTTGGTGTCAGTTTTACCTCTTAAGTAGATGTCCACGTTTCTTTTTCTATGAGGGGGGCAAGCTCCCCTCAACCCTCCGAGTCGCTGAATGGTGTGGGTTTTACTTGTAAAGTAGATGACCACGCCTCTTTTTACAAGAAGGAGGGCAAGCCTCCCTCAACCCCCCAAGTAGATGGCTAGTGCGAGTTTTACTTCTGAAGAAGATGACCAAGTTCCTATTTTCTGTGAGGGGGGCAAGCTCCCCTCAACCCTCTGAGTCGCTGAATGGTGTGGGTTTTACTTGTAAAGTAGATGACCACGTCTCTTTTTTCAAGGAAGGGGGCAAGCCTCAACCCCCCGAGTAGATGGCTAGTGTGATTTTTACTTCTAATGTAGATGACCAAGCTTCTATTTTCTGTGAGAGGGGCAAGCCCTCCTCAACCCCCCGAGTCGCTAGTTGGTGTGAGTTCTACTTCTAAAGTAGATGACCACATCTCTTTTTTCAATGAGGAGGGCAAGCCCCCCTCAACCCCCCGGGTCTCTGGTTAGTGCGAGTTTTACTTCTTTAGTATATGACCACGTTTGTTTTTTATATGAGGGGGGCAAGCGCCCCTCAACCCCCCGAGTCGCTGGTTGATGTGAGTATTACTTCTAAAGTAGATGACCACGTTTCATTTTTCTATGAGGGGGGCAAGCCTTCCTCAACCCCCCGTGTAGATGGCTGGTGCAAGTTTTACTTCTAAAGTAGATGACCAAGTTACTTTTTTCTGTGAAGGGGGCAAGCCCCCTTTAACCCCCCGAGTCGCTGGTTGATGTGAGTTTTACTTCTAAAGTAGATGACCACGTTTCATTTTTCTATGAGGGGGCAAGCCCCTCTCAACCCCCCGTGTAGATGGCTGATGCAAGTTTTACTTCTAAAGTAGATGACCAAGTTTCCCTTTTCTGTGAGGGGGGCAAGCCCCCCTTAACCCCCCGAGTCGCTGGTTGGTGTGAGATTTACTTGTAAAGTAGATGACCACGTTTCATTTTTCTATGAGGGGGGCAAGCCCCCCTCAACCCCCCGTGTAGATGGCTGATGCAAGTTTTACTTCTAAAGTAGATGACCAAGTTTCCCTTTTCTGTGAGGGGGGCAAGCCCCCCTTAACCCCCCGAGTCGCTGGTTGGTGTGAGATTTACTTGTAAAGTAGATGACCACGTCTCTATTTTCAATGAGGGGGGCAAGCCCCCCTCAACCCCCCAAGTCGCTGGTTGATGTGAGTTTTACTTCTAAAGGAGGTGACCACGTTTCTTTTTTCTATAAGGGAGCAAGCCCTCCTCAACCCCCCGAGTAGAAAGCTAGTGTGATTTTTACTTCTTAAGCAGATGACCATTTTTCTTTCTTCTGTGAGAGGGGCAAGCCCTCCTCAACCCCCCGAGTCGCTGGTTGGCGTGAGTTCTACTTCTAAAGTAGATGACCGCGTCTCATTTTTCAATGAGGGGGGCAAGCCCCCCTCAACCCCCCGAGTAGATGGCTGGTGCGAGTTTTACTTCTAAAGTAGATGACCAAGTTTCTTTTTTCTGTGAGGGGGGCAAGCCCCCCTCAACCCCCCGAGTCGCTGGTTGATGTGAGTTTTACTTCTAAAGTAGATGACCACTTTTCTTTTTTCTATGAGGGGGGCAAGCCCCCCTCAACCCCCCGTATAGATGGCTGGTGCGAGTTTTACTTCTAAAGTAGATGACCAAGTTTATTTTTTCTTTGAGGGGGCAAGCCCCCCTCAACCCCCCGAGTCGCTGGTTGGTGTGAGTTTTACTTGTAAAGTAGATGGCCACGTCTCTTTTCTCAATGAGGGGGGCAAGCCCCCCTCAACCCCCCGAGTCGCTGGTTGGTTTGAGTTTTACTTGTAAAGTAGATGACCACGTCTCTATTTTCCATGAGGGGGGCAAGCCCCCCATAAACCCCCCGAGTAGATGGCTGATGCGAGTTTTACTTCTAAAGTAGATGACCACGTCTCTTTTTTCTGTGAGGGGGGCAAGCCCCCCTCAACCCCCCGGTCGCTGGTTGGTGCGAGGTTTACTTCTTAAGTAGATGTGCAAGTTTTTTTCTATATGAGGGGGCAAGCCCCCCTCAACCCCCCAAGTCGCTGGTTGATGTGAGTTTTACTTCTAAAGTAGATGACCACGTTTCCTTTTTTCTATGAGGGGGACAAGCCCCCCTCAACCCCCCGAGTCGCTGGTTTGTGCGAGTTACTTCTAAAGTAGATGTTCAAGTTTATTTTTTCTATGAGAAGGGCAAGCCCCCCTCAACCCCCCAAGTCTTTGATTGGTGCTAAAGTAGATATCCATGTTTCTTTTTTCTGTGAGGGGAGGCCGAGTGGATGTGTGGCGCTAGTTGTACTTCTTAATCAGTCCGTGTTTCTTTTTTCGTTTTCCCGAGACGAGTCGATGGTTGTAAGCAGCAAAAGGTTGTACTTGTAGGTACATAAAAGATCTTTTACATTAATATCTTCGCCGCGTATACGCACTTAGTAGGTACCTGCTACCTGTACACGCTCGGGTTTGCTATATATATCTTTTGACATTGTTATCTGATAAAGTATACGTTTTCTAGTAAAAATATATACATTTCTGAATTATGCTATGAAAGCCCTTTCATTTGATACCCAACACGATATCACTTAAAGAAAATAAAATTTTAGTTTATAACTTTATGCACTCCAGAGGGCGCCATAATCAATTTATTGTGACAATATATAGCCTATAACCATCGCCCTGTTTAAACGCTTCTTCTGATACCTTATTTGTCAAATTCTGATAAGTAGTTTGTGAGTTATAAGGGAACAGACGAAATTATTCCACATACATACATACATACATACATACATACATACATACATAGCGGTCAAAATCATAACACTCCTTTTTGCTTCGCCGTAGTCGTGTAAAAAGAGTTCTTAATGCTGCGACTCTAATATGAAGCCCCTTTATCTATGCATAGTTTGATGAAATGACATATTTAATCAATCTGAAATCCGCAATTCAAGTATTTGCATGTAGCTCTTGACTTGTATGAAATACGATTACTCACGCAAAATATCTTTGATGTTATATTAGAACGAACTGAAAATACACACAGTCATTATTTTGACAGTAATATGCATTTACTTACTTTTTTCAGCGTCGGAATAAATATTTATAAGAGATCGCATTTAGAGATAAGACCGACTTTACGAATTTTTCGAATAAGTTTTCCGTTGTTCTGTTAGGTGATTGTGTGTAATAAACAGTTTTTAATTAGGTTCATATTTTTTTTTACAGATGGAGCAGTACAGGCGGTCACAGAAAAACGACGACGCATACATCGTGGACTCCATGTAAGCATTCGGAGCCTCCACAGCAATTATAAGCTTTTAACATGTTTGTAACATAACCCTATCGTTAGGTTCTTGTGATACTTACCCCTCGTGATTTTAAGTAAGGATATCACACAAGTATTATTTACATTTAACTATTGTCATTTGTGACAGCGCGCATGCGCTCCACATACTTCCATACATTCCTGAAACGCGGTATAGAAGTGTTTCTGCCGATCGCTATATTTACAACTTCCAAACATGTCCGGTTGGACCAGTCGGTCCTCTGGTCACAACCCACGACCAGTACGGTAGCTACCCTTTTCCCTCCTCCGTCGCTGCTCAGCCAACTGGCCTTATGATTTTTTCCAATTGTCTGGAAAGTTAAGCATTGGAATAAAAGATAATTTTAAAATATTGTTCCACAATAGATTCTTCATTATCGCCTGCCCATATTTTAATTAATATGGAGGAATTAGCTTTGTTTCACGACTGGCCGTCTTCGTGATATCAACCCTAATAAAGTTCGAGGTGTGACTATATCAGGCAGTTATCAAAAATGATAACTTCAACAACCATAATAGCCCACAGCTGGACATGAGCTTTCACTGATTAACGAAACTCACCCCGCTTGGCAGGCAGATTGGTGAGCGCAGTGTCAAAAATACCCTGAGGGTGTCTTTTGTTTTTAAACACCCTGAGTGAACTTGGTACCTACTTGTAGCAGTATTGTTGCCGTTACTTCCCGGTAAAAATAGACACTTTCAAATTTTATCTCTGAATGTGTGTATAAATAGGTACTGACCTACCTATAGGTATACTTATACCTACATTTAAAAGAATGCAATATGTAGAGTTCTTGTTGTAAGTAACCTTAAAATTTTATTGTCAATTATACTATAAAAATCATATATGTACGTTCTTATTGATACTTAATTATAATAAATGTTTTGTAGATAATAAATTATAAACAAAGCATAGCTTGTGTTAAAAATCTATAATTTCATAAAAGGCTGGATTGTTTGTTAAAACTATAATTTAAATAATTAAATACTTATTGTAAAAACTTAAATTATACCTACTGTGCTTGTAATATAAAAATGCTTTAAAAACTTTTTTGTCACACCTTTTTCAATTATTTTCTTCATTGTATTGTATCTGGCAAATACGTTTTTCATTTACATAAAATTAATATCGGAAAATTGTATTTAATTGATACCTATTCAATAAAGCATAAGTTTACCATCAAAATTTATTTATTCTGTGGATAACAAAATTATTGAATATATTAGAAAGTGACTGTCTTAAGAATACATTGTTTTATGTAATTAATAATAAATAAATGGTTAATTATAATCGATGCTATTGGTATTTTTATTGTTTATTTTTCTTTATAAAAATCGAAAAGTAAAAGTATTTTACAGATACGATTATCATTTCATATTTCATAAATCTACTATATGGATTTCAAAAGCTGGCTTAACTTGAGAAGTTTTAACTTAATACTGTCTTACATTACGGTTTACAATTTTAGGTATAACATTGTAAGTAGTTAAACACACATAATGTTGAAACTACTCTAATGCAATTGAGCTACAATGTTTCAAATTTCAAATGACACAATTTTGGGTACTTCGCCAAATCTCGTTAAGCCACTATCAGTGGTTTTGATCAGACCTAAAATTTCGTAGACGGGTTTGCAACGAACACCCAACAAAATCAAGCCTACTTAATTAGTTTTATTAAATAACTTTTACGTAATCTGTTACGATATTTTCACTATATGCTATATATATATCACTACGTGCCATAATATATTATATCCCAAAATGAAAATTAAAAGTTCCCGTAAAATACGAGACGACATAAGCGATCTCGATGTTTAACTTAAAACGACGCGACGTCTACGGGCAGATTTCCGTCTTCCATATTCTAAGGTCTGGGGTTATGATTTTGCGATCAACTTTTAATAAGATTATAATTTTGCTCCACCCCTGCTAATTAGTAAATTATTATCGGTTTTCCCTAAATCTAATGGAAGTTTGACGACAATTATAAAACTGTGTTTGTTATTTTCGTATAGAACTTTGACATCAGCAAACAGGAAGACAAAACATTCATATGTTTAATTAATGGTACACTTAAATTAGGTTGAAGGTAATGATAAAAAAAAATATTTTCGGTATTGTTAGTCTCCATAAATGAAATAAGAAATTGAAAAAAATTGCAACAATCGACAGGAGATCGAACGAGCAGCGGGACGGTGACCCACACGACTCGGATTCGAGCCCCGGGTGATGATTACATTGTCTGAATATCGTATTTAATTTATGAGAATATAGCACTGTAAGTTCAGTAAAATCATTGTTTCAATTTCTTATTTCATTTATGAGAATAATATGGCATTTAAATCCTAATAGATTTGTTGATCTTATTCATTCAAATGATAATTTCAATCTCTAAATGCCTGAAAGGGTTAAGTTCTCTGTATAGATCTTCATTAGTAAGTAAATTCGTAACAATACCGTCAATAAGCCGTGTTGTTTATCCCGAGCTTACGATTTCTATGGAGCGAATCAGGCATTGTCATCGCATGCAAGGGGTTAAATCTTCGAAGACATGGATTTTGAGCTACTGTTCAACACTGTGAATGCTACTAAAATTTAAATTGGATTAAATGGTAAAAGTTCGACTTAATAGTTTCGGTAAGTAACTATATGGCATGAAAATATAAGTTTTCAGAAACTACCTACTCATTTGGTCTTTCTATTTAGGTAAGGTACGTACCGTAAAGAAGTTGTTTTTGGTAAGGGAGTAAAAAACACGTTTCATAATATAAATAAGAGAAATCTCACCGTTGTAATTGCTCATATCATAACACAAACTCTGCGAGCTAGAATATGACATCAAATATTTTATATGCAAATTGTCATATTTCTATGATTCCATACTTAGGTACTTGAACTCGGTATCAACCGAAAGAAATCAAGAGGATGATTCTAGTTCGCTTCCGCAAGAGTATAATATATCCACTGCAACCCTGCGCATGTCCCCTGGGTGGTGTTAAACGAGCTAGAAACTCAAGACTTGCAGGCCAACACAGAAAGAAAGACCGAAAGAAGATTTTAAAACCTGCTTCTAGGTACACTGGTACATGAATGAAAAAGGAATCAATAGTTTCAAACATCGAAACTTACAGGTCCTACTACGTCGTCGCGTAGCAGTTAACCTGTTCACTAAGATCAGTAAATATCGCACCATCAGTCTAGATTCTCATAATCCTGTTGATTCTATTATAAATTCTACAACAATACAGAGTAAGTATTTTGAATTCAGTATTAGCTAAGAGTAAGATTTTAAGTATTGTTTCCTCTTATGCCCGTTTTTGTTTAGAGTTAAGAACCGAGACTTTTTGGCAAACTCACTGGCAGTATTTCTTATTAACAATATAAAAACTTCGAATAATTATGTAGATATCAGCTGATATCCATGCAAAGGGAGCAGGTAAGTATTTATTTTTATTTTACTACAATTACGTCCGTGAAACGAACGAACATGTAGGTATGTAGTTCTCTTTTGGTTGGTTGTGAACACTTTGAAAACAATACCTACTTTGTGCACGTTAATTTGTTTACTTTTGTTTCAAATTACGAGTTGGAACGAATGATATTGAAACTCAAATGAGAGAATCGTTTTTGTTTTATTCGAATTTGGCACAATTTAAGTAAATGAAAACGTACGTATATAGGATACGAACTATTCACTTATGCAGACGGCTTAAGTAATTGTTTATTCTATCATTTGTTGATTTGAAAATCTTTTACTTTATGTAGATATGACAGTAAATAGTTTATTTTGAGATATTTCATGGAGTATTTTGTAGTTCAGTTTAGTTTAGGCTCCATCATGTTCTCTTCTTACAATTTCAGTAATAGCACCAATCTGTCGCTACCTGAGCGAGCCTGTCTATACCTATTGTAGACAATTGGAAGGAGATGATAAGGTTACTGATTGCTACAAACGTTTAAAGTGGCGGTACTAGTAGGTATAACAAGCTAGCCCTTTAGAGGATCTTCATAAAAACATTAATTACTTACCTCATTCATTATTAATAAGGTGTGTTACATTTTGTCACGAGATGTTCCGGTTTTTGTCGGTACAGTACGGCTGTTGTTCTAAATTAATAAACCTATAAATAAACCTATTGGTACCTATCTCAACAAAAAAAAAGACTTTATGTGCTTCGGTATGCAGTTTCATACAACTACATTCATCATAATGCCCTTAAGGTGCAAGTTCGTTATGTGCGGTCGATCGCAGCCACACGTGGCTGACCCACTCCTCGAAAACGGCACTATACACTTTCCTACTACGACTATAGCCGTAGCCTGCCAAACTTGCACCTTTAGAAACAGTGGCGAAGCAAAAATAATATGTGCCTGGTAATATAACACGATAGGTTTTGCACACGAAATGTACTTGTCACCATGACAGGTCAGGGATACTTCTCTAAAAGGGATTTCGGATAGGTCAGGCCGGTCAGGCAGGTGCATAACTGACAAAGCTCTTGATTGGCTTACAGTTTCAGTTATCGACTAGCACGTGTCACAACATATTCAAATGTTTGATTTCAGACACTGAAAAAGCTTTGGACGATTGAAGCAAATGATACTTACCCTCACTTGAAGTTGAAAAGCTATTAAAAACATATGTAACAATAATGGGTACCTATGCTAGGGGTTATATCATACATAAATAAGGCACTTTACGAATATAAGACGTTTCGACGTTGTTTTTGGGCTGCGTAACGATAAGCTTGGGGACAATACGAATTTCAACCCTATTTCCATACAAATAAGGTTTATGTCAAATTATTTGACAAAATGCTTCCGTCAACGCAGCGTTCTGCGATATTTTTGCACTAACGGATTCGTCCGTCAAACCGCTTCATAAAAACCATATTTGTATGAAATGGAAAATGGTGGAAAATTGTATTTTTTTTTAAACGCGACGGATAGCACAAACGGACGTTATGTGTGTAAAGAGCCTAAATCATAATTGTACAATAGAAATTAATCCAGAACAAACAATTTAAAGAATAATGTAGGTAGCTAGTAGAAACTTTGTGGTTAGCATATATTTAAACAATATTATCTTACGAATCTTATCTAAGCTCCTTTCTTGTTTAAGTTTCAGTCTTATCAAAATCTAAACTATCTTCATCATATTAGGGTACTACGTATAACACGAGAAAGATCGCGTCGTTCATGCGAGCGTCGTAACATGAGACTGACTATAGAGGGGATCGTTAACGGACTCATTTCCTTATTGAGGCGGACAGTCCGTAACTACCGGGAAATGAACCTGCGACGCTGAAAGCTAGATGCTTTACAGTAGAGATGGGTTGAGCATTCTTACCAAATACAAATATTCGGTAAAAGATTGCTGCACAGAATTTTCGGCTGGTCTTTGTGAAACTGGAATTATAACTTGTTTACGAATCTCTCAAATCAGCAGTGAACCTCGATATACCCCTATTACTTTTCATATTAGACATGTTGATTACGAATAAAAATACGAAGCCCCTAATAACGCTTCATCCTTTATTTTGACATTGTTTTTATAACAAAAATAAGCTTTCATTAACAAAGCGTACTACCAAATATACCGGGAGTAATTAGAAAGGGTATAACAAGCCGAAAGGAGCTCAAGGTACTCATGAAACTGAACCACTTTCCCCATGGAACATGAGTCGAAATGTGAAAAAAAATTGGTCCTCCTATACAAAATCGCCGATTAGCTGATTGATTTACTACGAGAGGTCCAAATTTTTTATTCATATTTTGACCTATGTTCCATGGGGAAAGTTGTTCAGTTTCATGAGTACCTTGACCTCCTTTCGGTTTGTTACCCTTTTTGTTACTCCCGGTATAACGAATAATATTATTCAGCCCATCTCTACGATACAGTTTCAGATCTAGGGACAGTAAAGCACACGTCCAGTTAGACACTCGATCCGCCAATGTAAGTCTCATGTGCTCGGTATAAGGTCAGTCTAAAGTTCAACTGTATAACATAATCTGAGCTTGACTGTATTATGTATGATAAAAACAGGGACTTTATGAGTGCAATATTAACTAGAGCTATCTTGGATTTGTCGCATTTTACGTTTCAAAGATCTATTCAGATATGTACCGATCGATCTGAGTCCATCGAGCAATCAAGATAACTTAAATTTTTTGTCAAAGATATTCAGTGTGAGTTGTTTTATCCCATACTATTCTAACGTTCCATGACCAAAATCTTAATTAATATTCCTAATCTAGTTACTTCTACTTCACTAGCTATTTATATAGTAGTTTCAGAAATAACGGGAAAAATGTCTTAGTGCCACGGGAAAAGGGGTACCTATTAGCTGTAAACCAGCATGCAGCCTACTACTAGGCGCCCCGCGCGGCGATTGCCTAATTTGTGCTGCTATTATTTTTAAGACACCAAGCAAGGTATAGCCCTGATAAACCCTTATTTTAGATAGACTACTAGAGGACTAATTAGTAGGCCCATGACTGCTTGTGTAACGATTAACATCTATGCTTGCTTACTAAGTATGAAGTAAAAAAAGTAAAATTTTATGAACAAGCGAAACCGTTTTGATAGAGAGGAAATGCATTAAAAATAGACCACACTATTATACTAGAACGCTAGTTTTGTTATAGACCTAACGAGCGTTTGCGTGTATCTGTTACTATTGCCATCTACCGATGATTTTACAAACTACTTACTATGTAATAGTTTTTTTTAATAGCTGTCAAAGAAAAGGCCTCAAGTTGCACCGGCGCCGATCGGTGCTGTATGTATGAAAAGCTGACTTCGATGAGAAGTTAATTTGGAATGCAAGGATCACTTCAAGTTCGCGTAGGCGAGTTCTCGATGGAATTGAATCTTCGTCGGCGATGTTAGCAATCAGACAACGTCTAATCGACTCGCCGGATATGCACCTGCAACTATCAACTTGATACTCTTTTCAGTTTTGAACGGAAAAGTGGAGCTCTTATGATTTATATATAGGTAATTTTATGAAAGGAGATAATAGTAATATCCATTCAATGTATGGTGTTATTCTAAGCCATAACTTTTACAAATACCTATTGGTAGTTCGTTTTCATAAACGACATTTCGGTAATAAGATAATAATAGTAAACTAATGGAAAAGGAATCATTTTAAAACTTAATGATGCTACGCTATGCGATAAAATGCGATACTCCACCTTATTTTCATACGTATACGGTTTGCCTCAAACACACGCGTTCGCTAGTGCTGCGAATCGCAGAACGCTATGTCAATGGATGCGTCTCTCAAACCGATTGACATAAGCCATATTCATACTGAAATAGTGTCGAAATTAGTATTGTTCTAACGCATGCGGTACATGTGTTTGAAGCCTAATAGCTAGCGACTAGTTTGATTCTTTACAGATTAAATGCAGACAAAGCGAAAAAAAACCGCGATTAAACCTACCTGACGGGAGCAACCGACCGGAGTCATTAAAGTTATTGTTTAACCAAGTTAAACTACTCAGTTTTCACGAAATACCTTAAAATATTACACCACACCAATTTATTTTATCAACATAAACGTTGGTATCATTTTAACAAAGTTAAACGTAGTTGCGGTGGGCTGAAAATTATACAAAGGTATCAGAAATACACTACAAAAAGAAAAAATATACCTACTAATTTAATAATTTCCTTTGATCTTTTACAAAGCGATTTTACACGAATTTTTACACAAAGAACATAAACAATTCAATGATAAGTAATAATAGGTAAGTTATATAAAAAAAATACTGTTACTTACTGAAACGCCTGGGGATAAATGAGTTCTCGAGTGGAGACCGGGGATTGGAAAACGTAGGTACACACATCACAACTTTATTCCATACGGGGTAGGCAGAGCCTCAGCGGCCGTTTTCGCCTGACAAATATTTGAGGTCCGTATCAAAAATATTGTGTATCACTGTAGTGACATAGATCAGACTGTCGCTTAAAATTGTATTATACGTGAAACTCTCCAGTCCCTTAGTCGCCTTTTACTACACAGAGGAATAAAAGGAAAGGGGTGATGCTATTCTAAGCCGACATCACACGGCATAGATTATAAAACATAGGGTACCTAGGATATAGGCTGCTATTAGGCTATAGATGGATCGATGATCTTCAGGGTGGCTGGACTAAACTTGATGGAGTTTAATAGCTGAAAATCGTGCTTATAGTGGCGTGCAATAAGAGAGGCTTCAGCGCTAGCTCCACAGAGGAGACGTAAGATGATATCTGTCAGACAATTGATCGTTAGACGTCATAGATACATTCTTCATCATCACCTTCCTTCCATTATTCTAAATTATTTTGGGCAGCGCAAAATGTTTTGTAATAATACAAAATCATGTAGGTATCAAAAGGAATTGGCAATGTTTTATGACTAGCCGCCTACCTGATACGAAATATTCCTAATCCACAGAAAAATGCTCTGTTTTTCTACAAATCTGAATTGTCCTTGACTTTGTAGATATTTTATTCCATATGCTAATAAAATTTCAGATAAACGCAAGATTATTGTCACAATTTCTTACACTTAGGTACAAATTGTATTAAGAAATATAATCATATACACAATTCACCCTTGAATGGTTGTTTACAAGCAGCTTGGAATAAACAGCAAAACAAACTACGAGAATTTAATGAATTTGCATTCACCCATTGTTTTGTAAAAACTTTCCATTAACGCGAAACATGTTGTTTTACACAAGCGTGAACCAGTAATGAATAAACCTATCAATGTTTTAAAATAGTGTACCTACTCGTTAGATAGATAGATGAAACGTTTATTCATACTTCTGCATCATACACATTTTCATTTTGTATGAAGATACATATATGTTGTACAGATACATTTTAAAACCAATTAAGATCAAACGAACGTTCACAGTTGCAAACTCTTTTGTGATGGTTACTACTATGATTATGCACGAATTAAACGTAACTTCCGTTGATAGGAAATTCCGACGTTCCACCTTATTTTCATACAAATATAGTTTATATCAATCGATTTGACAGACGCATCCGTAAGCACTTTGTATCGCACAAGGCTGCGTTGTCGGATGCGGTGTGTCTATGAAACTGTTTGTCATAAAGCGTATCTGTAAAGACAAAAGTTGATAATTGATATTTTTATCGCATGCGTTACGCTTACGCAGCGCTAAAATAACGCTGCAACGGATATTACGTTTGATCTCTGCCTTACAGTCCCGGGCCTGTGTTGTGGTTTATTTCTTCTTACTCTTCGAGTGGGACACCAAGTTTTTCAACGACCCGATATGCCCTGGTATCATAATTTACTAAAATAGTCTATTAAAAAAGAGATTACATCACTTGAATTTAAATACTTCAGAGAATTCCTTGTCACCAGCCTTCCCTCTGTTATTAGTAGGTATTATTAGTATTGGTCACTATTTAGTACTACGATAGTACCTACTACGAAGTGCTACGAAAGTGCTACGAGAGCTTAGGTCAAAAAACTTGCTGAAAAATGCACTCTACTTAGACGAACGATTGTACCTTTGTACACACTCATTAGATCACTAAACTGACCAAACATTCAAACCTCAATGGCTGCACACATTAGCAGAAAACCCCCAAAATGGCCGTTCGCTCGTAAAACTGGCCGTGTACATCGCGGCTAACATTAAGGTAGGTGCACACCAACGACCATACAGCCACCTAGATAGCAAAGGAGAATACCCATTACTGGTCTAAATATTGGACGCTATTAAATCTACGATATTAGGTACTACGATGTGCTACGAAAGTGCTACTAGAGCTGCGTAGCTCAAAAAACTTGCTGAAAAATCTACTACACTCTCTCTCTTTTCGTGTGGGACACTTATACCGTCATTCGAATAAGTCATATTTGACAGCTGTTCAACCCATACTAGGAAACATGTCAACAAAGAAAAATAAACCTTATGTCATAGCATTAACATGATTTTGACAGCTGTCAAATATGACCTGTTCGAATGACGGTAATATAGACGAACAATTCTACACACTCATTAGATCACTAAACTGACCAAACATTCAAACCTCAATGGCTGCACATTAGCATAAAACCCCCAAAATGGCCGTTTGCTCGTAAAACTGGCCGTGTACATCGCGGCTAACATTAGGTAGGTGCACACCAACGACCATACAGCCACCTAGATAGCAACGTTAAGGCGAGACCAGCAGGAATTGAGATTTATATTCGAAATGCAAATACTATTAAAAAGCGACCAAGAGCGTGTCGGACACGCCCACAAATAGGGTTTCGTAGTTAACGTTTAAATATCAGGTCTTTCAGCGTTACAAAGTCAATTTTGTTGCTGGTTACTTTAACCTTTACTTTTTTACTCATCAAATCACTAAACTGACCAAACATTCAAACCTCAATGGCTGCAAATTAGCATAAAACCCCCAAAATGGCCGTTTGCTCGTAAAACTGGCCGTGTACATCGCGGCTAACATAAGGTAGGTGCACACCAACGACCATACGGCCATCTAGATAGCAAAGGAGAATGCACATTTCTGGTCCAAATTATGTTATTAATATTGGTTACTATTAAAACTACGACATTTATTGAGAGGGCAGTCGAAAGCCAAGTGGTGCACTGTCTGCTCTGGGCATCTGCACTGGCTGGCCGGTGACTCGTTCCATCCCCATTTGTGCCATAAATGTGCGCAGTTACTAACACCCGTTCTGATGCGATTGAGGGAACACCAGACATGGCGCGGCGCATCAAAGCCAGGCGGTTTTTGTTTTGGTTTGAACTCGAAGAGGTCACTGGAGGGCCCGTCTGATTCCCATTCTGCCACCCATGTCTCCAGTGCGTCTCGTGGAGGTTCCGGGTCGTGAGCTTTCAGTGCGGGGGGTGCCTGGATTTAAGCCTGGATGTTTTGAAGTGTTGAAGGTCGAGGTGGATAGGGATCGCTGGGTTTCCCATTATTTTATCCACTTCACGGCTCAGGCATTTTTCCCTTCGTATCCTAGGTGGTGCTATGTGGCTGAGGACAGGTAGCCAATGTGTTGGAGTTGGTTTTAGGCACCCTGATAAAAGTCGCATGGTATGGTTGAGCTGAGTGTCGACTGCTTTGACGTAAGCGCTGTTTAGCCAGACCGCCGCGCAGTATTCGGCCGTAGAGTACACGAGAGATAGCGCGGTTGTACGGAGTGTGGACGCTTTGGCTCCCCAGGTGGTTCCGGTAAGTTTTTGCACGACGCAGTTCCGGGTTTTGAGTTTGGCGGAAACCTTTGTAAGGTGTTCTTTGTAGTTTTGGCTTCTGCCTAAAGTGACTCCTAAGTATTTAGGGTGGGGGTTGTGGTGCAGAAGTGTGTCTCTAAACCTTACATTCAGCTCCTTGTTAGCGAGCTTGTTGCTCAGGTGGAAGCATGAGACTTCAGTTTTAGAAGCATTTGGGCAGAGCCTCCAACGCATGAAAAAGTAGTTCATGGTCGACAAGTCCCTCTCCAGCACAGCTTCAGTAGCCTGCAGATCCCTGTCCTGAGTTATGAGAGCTAAGTCATTCGCGTAGCCAAATTTCCGTGATGCTGTTATAGGCAAGTCGTGTACGTATAGGTTGAAAAGTAATGGCGCGAGCACAGAGCCCTGGGGAAGGCCATCATTGAGCACTCTTGTGTTGCTTGCTTGGTCACCCAAGTGCACCTGATATGGTCGGTTTGTGAGCGCGCTCTCAAGAAGTCTATATATTTTCATACAAGGTATAACGCTTAGCAACTTGTATAGCAGACCCTGGCGCCACACAGTGTCGTAGGCAGCAGTAAGGTCAATGAATGCTGCACCGGATTTTAGGTTCTGGTGGAATCCGTTCTCAACATGTGTAGTCAACGCCAAGACCTGGTCCGTACAGTTCCTGCTTGGGCGAAATCCTGCTTGCTCTTGAGGTATGATTTTATTGATAGAGCCTGATATACGGTTATAGATAATCCGTTCTAAAAGCTTATATGTAACGCTCAGGAGTGCAATGGGACGGTAGCTATCTGCACTCTCTTCCGGTTTCCCAGGTTTAAGGATAGGGTTTCGTAGTTAACGTTTAAATATCAGGTCTTTCAGCGTTACAAAGTTAATTTTGTTGCTGGTTACTTTAACCTTTACTTTTTCACTCATTAGATCACTAAACTGACTAAACATTCAAACCTCAATGACTGCGCACATTAGCAGAAAACCCCCAAAATGACCGTTCGCTCGTAAAACTGGCCGTGTACATCGCGGCTAACATCAAGGTAGGTGCACACCAACGACCATACAGCCACCTAGATAGCAAATTGAAGGCTTGAGACTTCAGATCTATAGGGTGAATTTCTAGTCTATAGGACAGGACTTCAGTAAAAGCGCCCGTGCGCCGTTTCCTTAATTTGTGACTTCAGATCTATAGGGTAAATTTTTACAAGTGACCGATATCAAAAACTCAGAACCGGCTTGTTCCTTACTACTAGCAGGTCCTGAGTTTTCGCTATCGGTCACTAGTAAAATTTCACCCTTTATGCCTATTCCAAAAGCAAAATCGCGCGCATTGGTAAGTCAATGTAATTTATGAAATTGCAAGCTAATCAACATAAATACAATGAATTACCCTTCCCTCTACTTTTTTTATTTTATTTATTTTGGAAAACCAACAGCTAATGTAACAATATACACACCTAAAATAAAATCATAAAGCCAATTACAGGTTTTCACTGTTAGACATTAATTTAAAATCTTAGAAGTATTCACATTAATTACTAACACCGTATAGCTCACAATTGTTGCGCTTGCTTGAATACAATTTTTTTTTTTTTTTTAGTAGTTTGCTCTACAAAAAATTTATAAATATTCAATGTAAAAGAATCAATTAGTCACTGGGAACACATGCGTGCTGTGTGATGCCGGCCTAGAACAGCATCACCCCAATTCTACCCGTGGGTTTCGTAAAAAGCGAATAAGGGATATTACGCCTGCCAAGCGTGGTGAGTATGGCAATACCCCCCAATACGGGGGAGTCCCATGTCCAGCAGTGGACTGTTGTGGCTGTTAAGGTTAAGGTTAAGGTTGCTCTACAGGCGTCCATTAGTTTTTGTGGTCATTGTGGCTGACATTAAGGTGGGTGCACACTAAAAGCATCACTGTGTTATCACTGGATCACTCCCGCGGGGCAACTAATTACGAGTGCGAAGGTACCAAGGTAAGGTACTTTCAGCAGCACGTAGAGCTACTCGGTTTACAGAACAGGTTAAAGTGGTTCGTTGTTACCCGACCGCCTCAGAAGGAGGGTTATGTTTTTCGAGAGTATGTATGTGTGTATGTTTGTATGAATGTATGTATGTATGTATGTGGACAAGTAAATTCTTTTTCACGGGCTACAGCCCAAACCGATAGTAAGATTTTGACATATGAGGTGTCGTTAGATTCGTCTCAGCAGCGCGCTGGCTATATTAAAAAAATATAAATTCAAGATGGCGGATTTTTAAAGCAATATACGTCGGGGTTTTTGTTTTTTAATACATCTATTTGTTTGAAAAATTTCTACATCTTGCGTCCAATAGGCTTTTTGGTCATTGTGTCTGACATTAAGGTGGGTGCACACTAAAAGCATCACTGTGTTATCACTGGATCACTCCCGCGGGGCAACTAATTACGAGTATGAAGGTACCATGGTAAGGTACTATCAGCAGCACGTAGAGCTATTCGGTTTAGAGAACAGGTTAAAGTGGTTCTTTGTTGTAATTGCGTGGAAATCCAGTTTATTCTGATCCGAAAAACCAGGGACTATATGTGCTGGGTTGCCTGGAAGAGATCGCTTAAAGCGATAAGGCCGCCTTTGCTTGTATTATATCGTTTTGTTTCTGTTTTAATATTTTGTATCTATATTTTAATGTGAGCAATAAAGTGTTTCTGTCCGTCTGTCTGTCTGACTATTTGTTTGTTTCTTATAACACCGTTTCATGGTTTTTGGAAAGAAAATCTCATTTTTTTATTCACTCGGTTATTTCATTTCGTGGACCGCGCACGCACCGCACTTTAGGCGCTTTAAACACATAACGTTCGTTTGTGCGTTATTTTTATTTGAAAAATACGATTTTCCGCTGATTTCATACAAACACGGTTAAAGTGAAACGGTTCGCGCTAAAATATCCGTTAAAATATCGCACAAAGCTGCGATGAAAGAAGCGTTTTTCAAAAAAAATAACATAAACCATATATGGATGACAATACGGTAGAATATTCGTATTGTCCCAACGCATACGTTACGCAGCACCAAAATAACTTAGGATTCAAAATAACTTCGTGTGTAAAGCGCCGTTCATGACAGCCGCTATACCTGTGACAGTTGCAATTTAACGCGGCGATCTGTGCCGTGATATCCAATTTAAACTTTAACCGGAAATATGAAACTGGAACCGGCAAAACACCTGTATGGTTAGCATGCGCACTGTGGAGAGACATTTCGCGTGCGAGAAAACAAAGATGTATCAAGTCATATGGCATTTATCAAAACATTTAGAATATAAATAAATTATAAGTAAAAAACATTTTTAAAACAAGCTTTTATTTGGGTGCGCTAAAAAGTATAAAATAATCTATTTACTAAAACTTTAACTTGTAACTTTTAATGACATTAAATCTACGTCTTCACAATTTATACGATAAAAAAGCTTGTCGCGAGATTTAAGTAGGTACTCGTGTGGTGTGACTTAGTTTAAAAGTTTATTTAAGATCATTTCCACTGGTTTTCTAATTTATTTATTGCTTTAGACACAGGTCAAATCTCGCGACAAGCTTTTATATCGTATTAATTGTGAAGACGTAGATTTAATGTCATTAAAAGTTACAAGTTAAAGTTTTAGTAAATAGATTATTTTATACTTTTTAGCGCACCCAAATAAAAGCTTGTTTTAAAAATGTTTTTTACTTATAATTTATTTTTAGCTTTTTAGTAACCTCTGGAAAAAAATTAAGTACAACATTCTTCATTGACTTTGAAACTGCGTCCATACGGACTACTAGTGCTAATCTGCGAGGCATCGGTCTCATGACTGTCTTACGTACGACAACTCGGTATGAGTTTCGTCCTCTACGATAAGCTTCTTGTACCCAAGCGGGGCAATCGCTGAACTTTATGTTGCTTCTTCATTGACAGTGCCATGAACAGAAGACTAAAAACCCCAACACAACAACCATTCAACCCCTAAAAATCTGTGCAAAGCGACGTCATTTACCTCACACTAGTATTTATCTTTCATTTGTCTATGTTTTTCACCCATTTAGTAAGAAAACATAACAAACTTAATACGCCATCTAACCTTTAGTCTGTCATATCTGGTTTTATTTTGAGTGACGTAAACGTCACTTTATTTTTCGAGTTATTCTGAAAAATTCCTTTCATTTGATATCCATATTGTAAAAAAGCATAAAAATTTTATTCGGCCATCTTAAGAAGTCCACCATAGTTACCACCATAGTTAGAATGACGTCAACTTGTAATTCGAATAGGTAATTCTCAGCAAGCCCTTTCATCTGACACTCATATTGTAAATTATCATAGGTGGCCATCTTTAGATGTCCGCCATATTATTTTCTAAATTGTACTCAGCAAGCCCTTTCATTTGACACCCATATTGTAGGAGTGCGTCAAAGATTACTTGTCGGCCATCTTGGATATTCCGCCATATTGGATTTAGAATAACCACACACAATCTAACATGCATTGTCATCTGAGTTAAACGTGTTTACAAAATTCCAGCTCAATCGGTTGAGAATATCTGCTTCAAAATTGAGTTGCAAGATTTGACCCGAACAAACATACATACTTACATACACTGCAAGTTAAATAAAAGCTTTTAAAAACACTAAAACCCAGAAAAAAAAACTAGACACTGGCGAAATCATAATGAAAACGCCACAAAACAAGAACTGAACTGAACTGAAAATCTCTGTCGTGGTCGCCGGTCACAAACTATACTGAAAGCCATGCCGTGCGCGTAGGATTAAGTAGGTACTATCGCCAGAAAATCCGCCTATCTATTTAAAGGACCAACTTGTACTGGTTTATGATACAAATACTATGAAAAAACAGTAAGTTAATCCCTTAAATGGTTAGGAGGATTTGCTAGCGACAGTACACCATTTTAGTAGTTTTGCTAAAATAACTGTATCTTTCGACAAACCTAGACTAGAGTACGTAAACAAAAGTAAGTAAGTGAAAATAAGAAATGGAAAATTTTTCATGCATTGATCGGGGATCGAACCCGGGCCGCATGGGTATACGCCCCACCGCTCTGCCATTGAATTATCGATGCACTGATTGATGAATGCCGAATTTTCTATCTCTTGATGCTCGTCTCCAAGCGACGATCCAGCGCCATCTGTAGAAAGTATTTACGACTTTAGGCGAGGAACACACGCAACGTCGGTTTGTGCGTCGGTCATTCGATTCTCCACCCTACCTGCATATGAATACGGTTTGTGTCAAACGGCATCGCACAACGCTGCGTTGTCTGTCAAATCGTTTGACATAAACCGTATTCGTATAAAAATAAGGTGGAAAATCGAACAAACGACGCACAAACCGACGTTGCGTGTGTTCCTCGCCTTACTGCAAACATAAGCGCTTGAAATAGAAGATAAAGAGACATCGAAGCCATCTAGACGCCTCATTACTGGTACACAATGCACACAAAGAACACACTGAACACCTGTCCCCTTCATAGTTACAGAATGCAGTTAACTAGTAGACATCGCAATAATAGAATGAGCTACAGTTTTGACAAGATCTAGTAATTCTAGTTATTTAAAAATGTGATGAAATAGGTGTATTGGTCTTTTACTTTCCGAGATATTTCCTCTGTTATAAAATTGGGGTTTTAGAGTCGCATTTTTGGATATTTGTAAAAAATTGCTGGCAAGTTTGGAATACGCCCCTCATTAATGGGGAATTCATGACCAGCAATGGACTAATGATGTTCATGTTAAAGTACACCAGTTTTAATTTGATTATTCACTTAAAATACTTACTTACAATACACTAAGCTACGTAACTAAACATAAGTGCATAAAATAGAAGAAGAAGAGACATCGAAGACATATAAGACACCTCGTTACTGGTACACAATGCGCACAAAGAACACACTGAACACCTGTCCCTTCTACAGTTACAGAGTACAGTTAACTAGTAGACATCGTAATAATAGAATGAGCTACAGTTTTGCTAAGATCTAGTAATTTTAGTTATTTTGCATTAGTCTTTTAGTACCTGAGATATTTCCTCTGTTATAAAATTGGGGTTATTGAGTCGTATTTTTGGATGTCTGTAAAAAAATAGCTGTTAAAAATGCTGTATTTTATTAATGTATTTAATATTATGTGGTAGCTAATGCAAGTATGGAATACGCCCCTCATTAATGGGGAATTCATGACCAGCAGTGGACTTCTGTCGTTCATGTTGCAGTACACCAGTTTTAATTTGATTATTTACTTAAAATAAAACTAATCTTCGTAACCACACATAAGTGCTTAAAATAAAAGAAGAGACATCGAAGACACCTCAGACACCTCGTTACCGGTACACAATGCGCACAAAGAACACACTGAACACCTGTCTCCTTCACAGTTACAGAATGCAGCTAACTACTTGTAGACATCGTAATAATAGACTGAGCTACAGTTTTGCTAAGATCTAGTAATCCTACTTATAGTCTTGATGTAGTTTCTGGATATTTCCACTTTTATAAAATTCGGGTTTTTGAGAGTCGCATTTTAGAGGTCTGTAAAAATTGCTGGTAAAAATGCTGTATCTTATTTGTAGCCAGTCTACTGAAACACTATTCTAAATTCCAAAACTGGTCTTAACTTAATACTCCGCTGTTAGAACCTTTTTCTAGTTGTTTATATTGACATTGACACAGATAGAAAAAATTATCAAAAGAACGTTAAAACAACGACGTGAAACATTGAAGTTGATTACACAAACACGCTCTACCAAAACTAATAACTAAACATGTAACGTAAAAAAAA
Organism: Phthorimaea operculella; assembly: GCA_024500475.1. Lineage (NCBI taxonomy): Eukaryota > Metazoa > Arthropoda > Insecta > Lepidoptera > Gelechiidae > Phthorimaea > Phthorimaea operculella. The sequence continues at coordinate 414,712 of JANFCV010000155.1, read as the reverse complement.
GTCGTACTTACTCCATACAGAACTTGCATTTCTTTGAATGAATAGGTATAACTGCATGACTCCCTCTATTCCATTCTTTACTCTGTTTGTAGGCATTTGTTAAATGGAATATTGGTTTGAATTATAATGGAATATTTGGTTTGAGCTGGCATTTCTCATTTAGCAGACTAAAAATGTTTAGAAATATTCTGTGGGATGTTGCGGCATTGAAATTAAATTTGGGAGACAGGAATTAAATTCAGCTGAAGAGAAAGATTGTAGGCGTTACAAATAAGTTAAAGAAGTTTAGCTATTTAGCTAAATTGAGCTTAAATTAAGCTTAAATTAACCCCTCCTTTAACTTATTTGTTGGTGATGTTGGTTGTTTTATTTTTAATCAAACGGTTTTGCAAACCTATAAAACCGCTACGAGTACACCGTAGTATTTTAATAGTGTAGCACAGCCGTAGCAAAAGTCTACAAAATCGGAATCCTGGCTACAGACCGTAAAATGAGTGGTGAAAGGAACGGTACAACTAAAACTTTGCAGGCATGATCAGTTATCGAAACTGAACAACATTTCTATGGGAATTGGGGCTATGTTTGTTCGATCTCCCAAACAAAGTTCTTGATCAGCTGACTGAATTTCTATAGGACTTAGAATTTTCTTTTTTCATATCCAACTTTCTAGTCTACATATTAAAAATTGTTCAGTGTCATGGTCCGACCATGTCAGAAACTTTTTCGATACACCGTTCCTCGATGCTATCTAGCCACACATTCTGGGAAAAATTAGGTAACTTTTTGAAAAACAGGGAATCAAACTGCCTTAATTTCACAGGTTCAATTTATTTAACACCACCAACAACCGTGAAAGTTCTATTATAATATGCACAATTATATTATAATAATGAAAAGGTACATCTCGTCTTCTTACCTAGCTACATTTTCAGTTATTTAGTATCGACTTGTTTACAAAACACTTAGTAAAGCAAAACGTTAGAATTTCGTATACAGCAACATTATGAAAACTAGAACATACCTATAAGTTTGTAGATAAAACTTTATAAAATAAATAATATATAAGATTAGGTGTTTCTCACACAGTAACGTTCGTTTGTTGGATATTCCACCTTATTCATTTACGAATACGGGTTATGTCATTCGATTCTCTACCCTACGTCGACGAATACGTCTATCAAACCGTTTGACATAACCCGTATTCGTAAATGAATAAGGTGGAATATCCAACAAACGAACGTTACTGTGTGAGAAACACCTAATCTTATATATTATTTATTTTATAAAGTTTTATCTACAAACTTATAGGTATGTTCTAGTTTTCATAATGTTGCTGTATACGAAATTCTAACGTTTTGCTTTACTAAGTGTTTTGTAAACAAGTCGATACTAAATAACTGAAAATGTAGCTAGGTAAGAAGACGAGATACCTTTCATTATTATAATATAATTGTGCATATTATAATAGAACTTTCACGGTGGTGTTAAATAAATTGAACCTGTGAAATTAAGGCAGTTTGATTTACTTTATCAGAAAGTTACCTAGTATTTCTAGAATGTATGGCTAGATGGTTAAATAAGAAATTGTGGCAAGAAGTTATTTATGATAATGAGGGTGTCCCTAACATTTGAGAGGCATCATTGGACTATAGAACTGAAGAAATTTTAGTATGTAGACAAGCTGTGTTGGAAATGTAAAAACTAAATTCTTATTTCCACGCAATCAGCTGATCGAGAACTTTGTATGGGAGGTCGACCAAACATAGCCCCCAATTCCCATACTGAACTTTCTGTGTAACGCATTTTACGGTCTTCAGCCTGGGAATTCCGATTTTGTAGAGTTTTGCTACGGCTGTGCTACACTATGCTACGGTGTACTCGTAGCAGTTTTATTGTCTCGCAGAACCGTTTGATCAAAAATAGAACAACCAACAATATCAACAAATAAGTTAAAGGAGAGGTTAATTTTAGCTTAATTTAGCTAAATAGCTAAACTTATTTAACTTATCTGTAACGCCTACAATCTTTCTCTTCAGCTGAATTTAATTCCTGACTCCAAAATTTAATTTCAATGCCGTAACATCCCACAGAATATTTCTAAACATTTTTAGTCTGCTAATGAGAAATGCCAGCACAACAAAATTATAATTCAAACCAATATTCCATTAAAGAAATGCCTACATACAGAGTAAAGAATGAAATAGGAGAAAAGAAAGTTTGAAAGTTTTGTATGGAGTAAGTACGACTTTTTTTTACGTTACATGTTTAGTTATTAGTTTTGGTAGAGCGTGTTTGTGTAATCAACTTCAATGTTTCACGTCGTTTTTCGAACGTTCTTTTGATATTTTTTTCTATCTGTGTCATTGTCAATATAAACAACTAGAAAAAGGTTCTAACAGCGGAATATTAAGTTAAGACCAGTTTTGTAATTTAGAATAGTGTTTCAGTAGACTGGCTACAAATAAGATACAGCATTTTTACAAGCAATTTTTACAGACCTTTAAAATGCAACTCTCAAAAACCCGAATTTTATAAAAGTGGAAATATCCATAAACTACATCAAGACTATAAGTAGGATTACTAGATCTTAGCAAAACTGTTGCTCGGTCTATTATTACGATGTAGTTGTACGAAGTAGTTAACTGCATTCTGTAACTGTGAGGGGGACAGGTGTTCAGTGTGTTCTTTGTGCGCATTGTGTACCAGTAATGAGGTGTCTAAGGTGTCTTCGATGTCTCTTCTTCTATTTTAAGCACTTATGTTTGTAGTTCTCTTTTCGTGTGGGGCACCGAGTCGTTCAACTACCCGATGAACCCTGGTGTCAGAGTTATTCAACCGCCTACTGCAAGTAGCAGGCCTCTGACATGGTTGTGTAACGACCGTCATCATAGACAGCAACCGGGACCGACGGCTTAACGTGCCCATCCGAAACATGGAACCATCTTACTTTTCGGACAATCAAGTGGTTAGCCTGCAATGTCCTAACCAAACTGGGAACAAATTCACAAAGTGATAAATATCAGCATTGTGAGTGACCCCACCGGGAATTGAACCCGGAACCTTCTGCGTGGCAGGCAGTCATACTAACCACTGCGCCACATCGGCTGTATGTTTGTAGTAAAATCGTAAAAACTTTATACAAAATATTGCTAGATCGTCGCTTGGAGACAAGCATCAAGAGATAGACAATTTGGCATTCATCAATCGGTGCAACGATAGGTAGAGCGGTGTAGCGTTTACCCATGCTGCCCGGTTTCGATCCCCGATCGATGCACAATTTATTTTCTATTTTCATTTACTTTTGGGCCCGTACCCTAGTTTGGTTTAAAAGATACAGATATTTTAGCAAAACTACTAAAATGATGTACTGTGTACCACCTAACCATTTAAGGGATTAAGTTACTGGTTTTTCATAGTATTTGTAATATTTGTATCATAAACCAGTATTAAGTTGGTCCTTTAAATAGATAAGTGGATTTTCTGGCGATAGTACTTAATCTTACACGCACGGCATGGCTTTCAGTAGGTAAAGTTTGTGACCCGCGACCACGACATAGATTTTAAGTCTTTCTTTAGTTTTGATAAATGCCATACGATTTGACACATCTTTGTTTTCTCGCGCGTGAGATAAGCTTCTCTACAGTGTGCAGGATAGCCATACAGGTGTTTTTGCCGGTTTCAGTTTTATGTTTCCGGTTAAAGTTTAAATTGGATATCACGCCACAAATTGCCGCGTTAAATTGCAACTGTCACAAGTATAGCAGCTGTCATGAACCACACTATGGCGCTTACACACGAATAGTGGGAAAAAAAGTTCCCACCTGTTCTACCGTAGAACTACTCAGTAGGACAGGTGGGAACAAAGGGTTTTAATTCGAAGTTATTTTGGGAATAGTAGGAAGTAACGCATGCGTTGGGACAATACGAATATTCTACCGTATTCTCATCCATATATGGCTTATGTCAAATTTTTTGACAAACGCTTCCGTCGTCGCAGCTTTGTGCGATATTTTAGCGCTAATGAATGCGTCCGTCAAACCGTTTCACTTAAACCGTATTGGTATGAAATAATCGGGAAATCGTAATTTTTAACCCCCGACGAACTAACCGGAGGGGTGTTATAAGTTTCACGCGTCTGTATGTCCGTGTGTCTACGATTCTTTGAGGCAACGTATCTCCGAAACGACTGAACCGATTTCAATGCGGTTTTGTTTATATAAAAACTAATATGGTCAGGATGGTTCTTAGCCATATTTCATGAAAATCTGATGATGGAGACGGAAGGTAGACTAGGAATCACACTACGCACTATATCCCCGTGTTTGAGCTAATTTGACTCGGAGTTGTCATATCTTTCAAGTCATGCATGGCATTATGGAGGTCCCATGGAGGTCCTAACTATTTTAAAATATGACTTGAATGACCGTACTCGTATTTATTTGACTTTAAGAAATAGGTAGATAAAAGATCTATTACTTAAAACCTGCGCGTAGGTATAACATGTATTTACTAAGTTAGTAATATACAAAAGTTATATGTAATACTTCTGTATGTACCTTTGAGTACCTGTATGTACCTGTGCTTTATCCTGGGTGATTGAGTTCCTTGCTTAAATAGGTAGGGTCACCTGTTCATCAATGAGCCAGTGGTACACATTGAGCCTTGCCAATATTTCTGAAACACGACCTTGCCTGATTGTGCAAAAACAGGTACAAACGTATCTTTTCATCACCTCCCGCCACCCCAGTTTCCCGGAGAGTAGCACGTGAGATACACTTTTAATGCAACTTTATTGGGTTTTCCCCCAAAAAAGTGATACAAAAAAATTATGATCAGAACTTTTTTAAATTTTTGTAGTGACATATAAGCATATTGTTAATATTTCGAGACACTAAGCTTATATTTCGCAGTCTAATTACGTTTATAATACTTTGGTTGGTAATATTTTTGTCCTGAAAATTTAATCATTTTGTCAAAATGACTGCCTTGTTCAACAATGAGCCAAATCTATGTGGTACACTATGAGCCTAATATTATTGTACGATAAAAAAAATATTGTTAAAAAATGGCAATATGATTATAAATAAGTGTTAACAAAAGGCAGCTTATAAACTGAGATGCTCAGGTAAACAAAATAAAGCTTACGTTTTAATCATTTTTAACTTAAAATTGTTTCACATATTAATTTGTTTCAGTTCAACAAAAAAAATATTATTAACAAAATGTTACCGTTTTAAATACTTGTATTCAAAATGTTTTCTATTTTATTCAATTATTTAACCCAAATTTTAAAAGTAAACCTTTTAGCTACTCTGATGCTAACCGTAACTCATGGTGTAATTTTGACTGACTCATTGAGAACCATACCTTGTACTCAATGAGCCAATTCCCATTTTTTCGAAAAACCATTGTTCTATTTTTGATCAAACGGTTCTGCGAGACAATAAAACTGCTACGAGTACACCGTAGCATAGTGTAGCACAGCCGTAGCAAAACTCTACAAAATCGGAATTCCCAGGCTGAAGACCGTAAAATGCGTTACACAGAAAGTTCAGTATGGGAATTGGGGGCTATGTTTGGTCGACCTCCCATACAAAGTTCTCGATCAGCTGATTGCGTGGAAATAAGAATTTAGTTTTTACATTTCCAACACAGCTTGTCTACATACTAAAATTTCTTCAGTTCTATAGTCCAATGATGCCTCTCAAATGTTAGGGACACCCTCATTATCATAAATAACTTCTTGCCACAATTTCTTATTTAACCATCTAGCCATACATTCTAGGAAATACTAGGTAACTTTCTGATAAAAGTAAAATCAAACTGCCTTAATTTCACAGGTTCAATTTATTTAACACCACCAACAACCGTGAAAGTTCTATTATAATATGCACAATTATATTATAATAATGAAAAGGTACATCTCGTCTTCTTACCTAGCTACATTTTCAGTTATTTAGTATCGACTTGTTTACAAAACACTTAGTAAAGCAAAACGTTAGAATTTCGTATACAGCAACATTATGAAAACTAGAACATACCTATAAGTTTGTAGATAAAACTTTATAAAATAAATAATATATAAGATTAGGTGTTTCTCACACAGTAACGTTCGTTTGTTGGATATTCCACCTTATTCATTTACGAATACGGGTTATGTCAAACGGTTTGATAGACGTATTCGTCGACGTAGGGTAGAGAATCGAATGATTGACGCACAAAAGGGCGTTGTGTGTGTTTCACGCCTATGTAATAGATAAATACATACAAAGTATGAATATCTGTTAACAATTCATTACAAATATTGATCCTAAACACATTTGAATTGATTCTAAAACTGTGTTTCACAAAGACACTCAAAGATTTAATGCATATACCTAGTTTCAGTGGAAATCATAAAAGATGCATAAAATGTCTATACCTATGCTAATTTTTGAAAAACACTATGAAATGGCACATTTTACCTTAATCTATATAGTACAAGCTACTGCCAATTGTAACCCAGCCTTACAATTGACGTTGTCATACTCAGCGTCATATCTAATCGCCCAAGAGTAGGTAGATCAAACTTTTTTTGGAAAACTTGCTAACTTTCACCGCAGCGCGGGCAGGATTTGAACCTTCGACCTTCGGCATCTGTGCTGATCAAACTTTTCTGTGAGCATTTTGTACTAAAAATGTTACCCAGTTATTTTTTGGAAATACGATTAGTCCTTATTGCAGGAAGTCTTGACAAAATGGAAGTTAAAGATATCGGTTTTTCGAGACAGTTACGTTTTACAACTTTTTGAAACTTAATGCAAAAATCCTTATTGCAGCTCGCAAGAAAAGAAGAATTTAATACAGTTTGCTTGTTACAAAATAATAGGTATCGTAACCTTTTAACTTTGAATTGTCATTCATGAATCCCACACAGAGAATACATCGTGGAATTTGAGGATTGTACATTATCTTCTACAAATGTATAAACTTAAATCACTTCCTTAATTACTTCAACTTAAAGGAGATTGCCCATTTTTGGTCTAAGAAATTGTCTCGCCTCAAAACGAAAATTAAAGCAATATGTAATATCCCTCATTCTAATGAAGAATAGCTACGGCAATTGTTGTACAAAACAGGGAAACTAACTTAACTGTTAAAGGTCTTTCTACCGTTAGGTAATTTTCTCAAAGATTTGACTGTGGTGTGAACCTTTTTTGCAATGTTTACTTCGGTATAGCTAACGACAACGATTTAAGAGCGAAATACTCGATATACAGCCAAACTTCAGAACTTTTGTCCCTTCCGATACCCAACTTTAACATTCAATAACTTCAGAACTCCTGTAAAAATCAAATTATTTTCAGTTACAAAATGTTAAGCAATAATTAGACTTCATAATTATTTAACTTTGGTTTTGATGCGAGGCCTGCAAGTAGTGAGGCAAGCGATAGACGAACATCCATAATAGACTGGGCATGATTCTTTGCATAATTAGAAATTACCTATTGGTGGGCGGTTAGTTATGGCGATGAGTGTCTACATAATTAACTTTATACTTGAGAGTATTAAATTAACAAAAATAGAAGGTAACAATTTCAAATATACTTCTTTTCGAAACTAAGCACATACTTAACAAAGTCAGTCCATAGTTTTATACTTTCTCTAAATAATTACTCCAGCGACGCGTCCCTCTGAAAAATAAAGGCAAGCATTAGTCTTGTATCTCTTAGCCATGTGGTGCCGGCTTAGAATAGCATCACCCCTGTCTTTCCCGTGGGTGTCGTAAAAAGCGACTAAGGGATTTGAGAGTTGATGTATTGCAATTTTAGGCGACAAGCTGACAACCTGACACTATGGTGATAGATAAGTCACAATCTTCTGAGTAACTCTCGAATTATAGTCAGGCGAGGTGTATATTTTTACAGCCGTTTGCGATCTTCCTACCCCGCATGGGATATAGGCGTGATATAATAATATATGTATGTATCTCTTCACAAACCATCACATCATACTGAATTTTGAGAACAGTTGAAAACGTCACGTCATGTCACAGAATTGTAGATGGTAGCTAATGTAGCTATGAAATATGACAATCTTTGATGTCAAGTCAAAGTCAAAAATGTTTATTCAAAATAGGACATAAAAATATCACTTATTGATAGTCATTACATTGCACAGAAATGGATTAGTCATTGTAAAAAAGGGAAATTTGCAAGGCACAAATTTCTCCTTTTTATAACAATTTTTATTCCTACTATAACGCGGCTCGGGCGGGGTAAAAAAATAAAATAAAGGCACTGCTTCGGGGCTGGCCAGACTAACCACACACACACAGCATGTAACTTTATGCCTTAACGACCAGTAAGTGAAACCAAATTTTGTCAAGATTTTGAAAAGGTGTTAAAAGGTCATATTTAAACCGTGTTAGATTTCGTTACTGTGATTTGCTACGCCGCCCGAAACTTATGCGGTAGCACAGCGCAGAAATACTGTGTGTTTCTAGCCCTAACTATGAGTATTTTCTTACCATGATTTTCCACAATTTCATCTTAGCCAGCAGCTCCTCGTCCAGCATAGGTTTGGCTTCGGGCCGCCTGTTTGCAGCCATTTCCAGCGAAAAATCCTCGTTGTCAGATCTGAAAATAGCAAGTGGAAAATAGGTATAAAATTACGACATTTGGTGATGACTAGATGCTAGTTTAAAGGAAATTACAATATAGCAACAAAAAACAGGCTGGCCAGGCATCAAAACAAACTTTGAATTCTTTGATTTTACTAAATTAGTTATTATATATGCCGAAGTTTCTTTTTGCAACCGTCCAGATAATTTTTCAATACAGATAATTGAGTTCAGTTTCAGTTATAAATTGGCCGGAAGTATTGGAAACTAGGCAGTCTGAAATCCTGTAACATTTGGTTGAAAAACCTCGTAGAGCGCCATCTATTGAAACGTGAAAGAATAACCTGCTACAGGCGGAGCTGGCCGCAACGCGCACGTTCGTTTCGCGCTCCGTGTAAAAAATTGTTTAAAATTAGTAAAAATTAGTTTAAACTTATAAACAGTACTTTAAACGAACGCAAACTAAGTGAACTACTAGACAATCAGTGCAAAAATTAAAAACTTTTGTGTAAACTGTGTTAAAAAGCTAAACTGTTATCAAATAATTATTCAGTGAATGCAAAACGCAAAAGATAAGTGTTCAACGCAATCTTTAAACTATATTAGTAATCTCAGTGTTGTGAACGTACATTTCAAGTATCTTGACTTCGAAATACTGGGACATATACGACAAATAATCTAGTCGTACTAAAAATTTAAAGTGAGAATATTTTACTCAAGACAATATCCCCATAGTTAACTGTTTACGAGTCGAACTGGTCAACCGTGCCGCACCACACTGCACGCACATGTTCCCAAACCCAGCAACAACTTATCAATAGAAACAAAAGATTATTTTTTTGCCTGCGCTACGCGCCACTCTGCGTGCTAAGTTGTCCCGAGCATACAGTAAAAAAAAGGTAAGGGAGAAACAAGGTACATATTTGAAGACAAAAATGTCGTCAACAAGAAAAACTACTATTATTTGCACAAAATGTCAAACAAGAGTATATGGACGACAGTTTTTAAAATGCTGCATATGTAACGGCGAATATTGCACTAATAGTAACTGTACGAGGATCCCAGAGAAAGTCTATTTCCTAATGAACCAAGAAAAAAAGAACAACTGGAACTGTCCTCCATGTCAGAGAATGATAAAAAGTAACTCTTTCTCAGCTCTTATTAATAAAGAAAATAAGCCAGCCCAACGTAATAGTCCAAAAACCAACCTTTCGCAAAAACTTGAAAAAACTTCTACACCGAAGCAAAATACGCCGCCTGCGATGAATTATAGTACCTCAAACACAAGTGGCACATTAACAAAAGACGGAAGAAAAACATCTGATTCGTCCAACTGCTCCGAGGAATTATTTTTATCGTCTAACACCGACCAAAGTAAAATCACAAATGAGTTGGACAGCGAAATTGAAAATTTAAGATTACAACTAATTACCGCAAACGAAAAAATTCTGACACTACTAAAGGAAAACGAAGCTCTGAAAACAAGGCTGAAGGAAACGAAATGTTGCAAAATAAAACTTAATCAAAATACGAACAGCCAAAATAGTCAGACAAAAACATCTGTAAAAACAAAACACGAATTACCTAAAACAAAACCAACTAAAAATAACCAAGACAGCACGACGCGACTAATGATTTCTCCGAATAAGCAGAGTAATGGAAAACTAAACAATAGAGGCAGCACAATTTTGTACAACTCATCGGACGACGACACTCTAATAGAAAATAATAAAACGTCACTTGGCAGCAAAGAAGACCAACAAAAACCTAGATTATCCATCATAAGTGCAAACAATAGGAACAAAGTGCTACAAATAATTGAGAATAATACTTCTTATACCCCTTATGATTATTGTCACAACATTATTTCCGGTGGTGGCATCCGTGAAATACTACACTGCATGACCGAGGAGGTAAAGTCTTACACAAACATTTTCTAAAAGAAGAAACTAAATTTATAGAACGTACTGACTTAGTTAACTTTTCGGTAGAATTTATTTTAGAAATAAGCGCAGTAGAGTTAGAAGATAAGAACACTATACTGATAGTTGCTTACTGGCCAGAAGAAAATAGAGAGTTTAAAATATTCTACGCAACCTTAGAAAAAATACTTCAACGATTAAGTGTATCAGACAAAAACAAAAATATAATAATAGGAGGCGATTTCAATATCAACGTTTTAGTAAATTCCAAATTAACTCGCACTGTATTAAACCTAATGAGAAGTAACAATTTTACGCAACACATAGCGGAACCTACACGAATAACTTCGACATCGTCAAAATGTATAGACCTTTTATTTACCAACATTATTAATTCGCAATTAGTTACTACTGTAAACGAATATGGACTTTCAGATCATAAGGGTGTTCTAGTAAGCATCCCAGAATTCTCGAAGAATCTAAAATGCAGCCAATTTATAGAAAAACGCATATTTAATGAACAAAATATTCAATATTTTAAAGAAGAACTATCAAAAATCATATGGAATACAGAAATCTCCACAAATAAAACTGTAAACGAAAATTACAAGTCATTTTTAACAACAATTACCCGTACTCTTAATAATTGCATTCCAAGAACTGTAATAAAAATACGACACAAAAAAAAGAAAACATGGTTAACCGCTGGATTAAGAAAATCCTGTATTCATAAGCGGCAATTAAAAATCCTTGTAGATCAAACTGATAACGATATCCTTAAAACACATTACAAATTATATGAGAAACTATTAAAAAAAACTGTCACAAAAGCCAAAAAACTACAAAATATAAATAAAATCAAAAAATCTAACAATTTAATGAAAGCTATGTGGCAGGTAATAAATGAAAATAATAATAAAGGAAATAAGATTAGTTATAAAAATATATCTCTACAAGTAAATAATAATATTACAGATGTACCAGAAGATATTGCAAACACATTTAATGACTATTTCCTTTCACTAGGAGGGGACCCAAATGAGGTTAATAAAAATAAACCACAAGGCTTACCTGTAGTAGACCCTCAAAATAACTCATTTTACCTTTCCCCCGTTAGTGAGCTGGAAATTTATAAAATAATTAAAAAACTCAAAAATAAAAGTTGTTGTGGATATGATGAACTGCCACCAACTTTAATTCGAAAATGCGCTGAGGAGTTAGCTACACCAATGACTACTTTAATAAATCAGTCATTTTCAGAAGGGATTGTACCTGATATGTTAAAGACCTCAATTATAAAACCTGTCCCCAAAAAAGGTAAACAAACTAATGTAGAAAATTTCCGCCCTATCTCCTTACTACCAACATTCTCAAAAATCTATGAAACAGCTATGGCAAATCGACTCTATAATTATTGTGAAAAATTTAAAATCTTTAGCGAAAGCCAAAATGGATTCAGGAAAAATAAATCAACATCATTAGCGCTATATAAATACATACAACAGACATTAAATATTATAAATAACAAAAACTATGCAATAGGAATCCTACTTGATATGAGCAAGGCTTATGATCGAGTTTCTCATAATATATTATTAAACAAACTGTATGGAATTGGAGTAAGAGGAAGTGCCCATAAATGGTTTGAATCATATTTAAATCAACGACTACAATATGTAGAAATAAAATACACAAATGCTGAAACTGGTGAAATTTTACATATTAAATCAGCGACTAAACCCATAACAGGATCCATACCACAAGGCAGCGTCCTAGGGTGCATTCTATTCTTAATCTACATAAATGATTTACCCCGATCTATAGATATACCATGTACATTATTTGCTGACGACATTTCTTTGGTATTCCCCCACCAAGACAACGCCAATTCTAACTTAAATGAAACCCTAAATAAAACACTAAATGAAGTTTCTTACTGGCTACAACAACATAACTTGGAACTAAATTGCTCAAAAACCAAAATTATGCAGTTCAGACCATATCAAAAACGCGCTCTTGATATCAATTTCTCCTTCCAAAATATACCCTTAAATTGCGTAGACACTTCTAACCTCCTCGGCCTCGAAATAGATACTTTCATAAACTGGAAACCACACATTCAAAAAATTGCATCAAAACTATCACGGTTCACCTACGCTCTCTCAGAATTAAAAAAGACAACCAACCAAACAACTGCTACATCTGCATACTACGCCTACGCTAATTCTTGGCTTAGTTATGGCATTATTTTATGGGGAAATAGCACAGACGTGAAGGATCTCTTTAAACTCCAAAAAAGATGCATTCGAATTATTACAAACATCAGTCAGGACGAAAGCTGTAGGCCGCACTTCAGGCAACAAAACATATTAACTTTAACATCTATGTATATATTTGAAACAGCCAAATTTGTAAGAAAACATAAATACAGGGTTACTTTTTAGTCAGTGCGCAGCTTCAACATACGTCATGGTTATAAAATTTTAGAACACACGTATTTTTTTTTTACCCCTGACTTAGAACAAAAAACTTGAAATAATCGCATTTAAACTTATCCCAGGATCGTACGTAAGTGTGGATCACCCTATTAGGTACGCTGCGTGGCTTTCAGTATGGCAACGTTGCGCGCGAGGCCTATCAGCTGACTGTGTTCTAGCTTCTACCTGCAATACAGGTCAATGACCAGTCAAGGTCAATGATCGATACCAACAACTAAGTACCTATCTCACAAGTACCTACACTTAAACTGCCTCCGTGGTGTAGGTAGAGGTTTGAATGTTGGTCTTTTGATCTGATGGGCCCTGGTTCGTTTATGCGGAGAGATAAGATTATTTTGTTAATCAAGTAGTGGGATTTTTTCCCAGTTAGGTTAAGAAAGAGCAGCTACTACTAACGCAAGAGTTGATCGGGTCATTTGTCGAGTCCGTATCCCACATGATAAAATGATTTCACAGCTGTCAGATCCCTGATAAAACTAGGTAGGTACCGTACCGTAAAAACGGGCTTATTAGGGTGATGTGATAATGTAGGAAAGTTAGGTTGATTTCTAACATTTCGTGTGGGACATCGGGTCGATGAACCCTTTATTAAACCACATACCTACCTAGTGTTTTGTCTCTGACGTGGTTGTGTAAGCAGTAAGCAACGCTATCTAAATACCTACCTACCTTCCCTCTAATACACCTCTAAAGCACGGAACATCTTATAACGGACGGTAGTTTAGCTTGCAATTTATTCCTTACCAAACTGAAGTGACACAATTGTCACCAGGTTGGACTGGCGAGCGCAGTGCAGGGTATTGTATCAAAAGAGAACTCTGGTGTTCATTACGTTTTACAAAACTCGCGGCTTGATATGGAGTGATGCTACTTTACCTACCTGTAAATGTTAAATCCTTAATGGTAACTCGGGTTTGTACTATCAGTAGCAGCACGAGTAACCAACCATCTACGTGATCAACTTAAGAATGATTTTTCTTACAGTTAACAAGAATAAAGTTACAACAGTTAAATCAGTAAAGATTATGATACCCATTTTCAAAGATCAACATACAAAGGTTTTTCTAAAATTCTGAATAACCAGTAAAGACTTCAGTGGCAACTGGAGCCGTTGCTGATAGTACATAAAATGCCTACACAACTTGCCTACTACAGAGGTTGTGACGGTTTGGCAACGTCGCGGTTAGTCACCGCGTCTTACAACGCCAGACATGGTGGCGCCCGCGGGTCATCTGGCGCCGGCGCCGGCGCCGCCGCCGCCCGCGCCGCGCTGCAGTAAAGCTTTATGTACACTGATGCTATGCGGTAGCTTCGTTTTGCGCGTGCCTGCCCTTCGATGATTTTAACTGAATTATCCTTACCTACAGTACATCTGCATTTAAAGTAAAGTAAACAGCAATTTAGTGCGTTAATGAGAAAGTAGTGAAAAATTCAGAAAAGTATGACAGTCAAACTTGATTAGGCCACTAAAATGTTGCTACTACGTCAGTGTAAACTAACCTTGAGAAGTTGTTTAGGAACAAAGACTAAAAACGGTCTACTCACACAAATTAACAGGGTGTAATTTGATCGGGCATTCATACAAAAACTCGTATGGCCAGAACGCGGCTATCCCGCGCCGGTCTTGTGTAGCTGAGCCTTTAGAAAGATGATTCGAGTACCTACTAGAGTAGTTGCTCAAAATCCAGTCCTACCTGCTGAAGACAGAGTCTGGCACGTTTTTGTTTATTTTCTTCGACGTGTTCCAAGACTTGCCTGTAATCTTCACTTTAGAGCTCTTCAAAAGCTCTTATGATTTTGTACTGAAGGTCCTGCCGACTTTGCGGCTCCTCTTTGAACATACGCCGTTTCACTTCACTCCACAAAAAATTCACAAGTGGTCAGGTCAGGCGACTTGGCCGGCCGTAAAATTGGACATCGCGAAATCATTTCGGGATTACTGGCGGGAAATGTAGCGTCACGAAGGTGCGCGCCCGCCCGCGACGGGGTCAAATCGAGAACTGAAACTGACTGAATGAAGGTGCGCTGCGCGAGCGCCGTTGCCATTTTACGCACCCCGATTGAAAAGTAGTGTGTCCATGATTTATTTTTTATGAGGCGGACAAAAGCAAAAAAATAATTAAATAAAAAATATTTTTTTTATTCGCGTAAAATGTTCTATTAACGATTCTGATATCATGGTATAAGTTTGCGCACTGACTAAAAAATAACCCTGTATATATTCCCAAACGATAAAGACCCTCCAAACTCTCGACTACGACCGAGAAATAAAATGGCTATACCCTTTTCTAGAATGAAAATGTTTTGCTCAGGTCCCTATACAATGGGAATAAAAATCTATAACAACATTCCTAGTATGATTAAATCCGAAGAAAAAGACACAGTATTTAACTCTAGGCTCAAGACCTACTTAATTCAAAAATCTTTCTATACACTCCAAGAGTACTTTGATAATACTTTACATCATTAATTAAGTTTAATCTTTGTTTGATATAGGTATTTAAGTTTAGGATAGAATAAAATGTACCTATAGCTCTAGGTACTTACATAAATGTTAATATAAGCTAAATATCTGAATTTTCCAGTTAAGAGAATACATTGTAATTTATATAAGTCTCTAAATTAGCCAAATAGGATTAAACTGTGTCAATATAGATTTAGTATACCTACTTTAAAAGAAAATTGTAGTGCCCTACCAGGGTTCACGCATGGAGCTATGTATATATTTAAGACCTTTATAAAACCCGTGAATACAATAAACGAATATGAATATGAATATGAATACACCGTAGCGGGTGGCAAACTTATTCTGAAACAAGTCTGAAACCCACCCTAGTCGGTCGGCGGAAGGTGCCTCGAGTGCGCCGTTCTCCTGGTAGATGGCTCTGTTGTCGTCCCGTTTAGAACCTGGCTGAACTTCCTCCTGAAACAGGCAGAGAAATCGAATGTTAGAAAAGTCACAAAAATGTTAGGAATTTGTGATTCGGTGCCCAATGTTCAAATTCATGAAAATGACTGTAGCAGACATAATTTTCAAACTAAAAGTTAATGGCCTTCGTATTCAGTCAAGTGCCGTGTGGCGCCGGTTTAGAATAGCATCACCCCCTATGTTTCCCGTGGGTGTCGTAAGAAGAAGCGACTAAGTATGATGTGTTTTACAATTGTAGGCGACAGGGTGACCACCTGTCTCTATGGTGATACACAGTCTTCTGAATGACTCAAACTTATTTCAGAAGTGGTGAAAATGGCTTTTTTTTACAGCAGCCGTTAACGCTTTGCCTATTGTATGTATTCAGTCAATACAAATGTACAGCTAAGTCGCTAAAAGACTACCAAATATTCCGATCCTGAATCACTTCAATTGCAAATATCTTCTATCGTTAATAGGTACGAGAAACACTCAATTTAACGTCAATTCGTGTGTTATTTTTGCGCTGCGTAACGCATGCGTTAGGACATTACCGACCTTATTCCTTACAGTCTCTCGTACGATTTTACAGACGCATCCGCTAGTGCAGCAACCTCCATCGTTTTAAACCGTTTGACCTAAACCGTATTAGTATTAAAATAAACTTATATATTCCAAATGGAAAATCGCTTTTTCTTAAGACATGCGATACCGCTGTGCAAAAAAACGCATAAACGGACGTTACGTGTGTTTCTGGCCTCACTGATTCTATTGAAAATCCCCGGACTAATCAGCACCCTTTCAGTTTGACCTCTATAATTAGTATCAATTTGGCCCGTTTGAAAAAGAGCCCGCGAGGAATCTTAATCAGGAGAAAAAAGCAGGATGTACAAAATGCAAATATTTCTAGGTGTCATTTAACTCATGAAATCGACAACCCTATAAAAACAATAAATTTAACCATTTTTATTGGGATTTTAATGCACTCACAGTGCTATATTATTCTCACAAGTAAAAATAATAAGAAATAGAAAAAATGTCATACATCGACCGGGAATCGAACCCGGGCCGCATGGGTAAACGCCTCACCGCTCTGCCACTGAGCTATCGATGCACCGTCGATGAATAGCAAATTTTCTATCTCTTGTTGCTCGTCTTGAAGCGACGATCCAGCGACATCTATAGTAAGTATTTAGAACTTACTACATGGTTAGAAATAGAAAAAATGACACATTTTTTCTATTTCTTATTTTCACTTGTGAGAATAATATAGCACTGTGAGTGCATTAAAATCCCAATAGATGGATTAAGCAAGCTTCATCACATGGTTTGAATTCCACTCATAATGTGGACTAACCATGTAGTAAGTTCTAAATACTTACTATAGATGTCGCTGGATCGTCGCTTCAAGACGAGCAACAAGAGATAGAAAATTTGCCATTCATCGACGGTGCATCGATAGCTCAGTGGCAGAGCGGTGGGGCGTTTACCCATGCGGCCCGGGTTCGATTCCCGGTCGATGTATGACATTTTTTCTATTTCTTATTTTCACTTGTGTTAACCATTTTTTGTTACATTTCATATACAAGAGCAATGAATAATCCATAAGTCATAATAGCCTCAATAGTCCACAGCTGGATTTAAGCCTCCCCCCTATTGGAGGGTATTGCCATACTCAACGCGCTTGGCAGGCGGATAGGCGAGCGCAGTTCAAGATGTTGCATTAACAAGGAACAGGGAAAAATCCCTTATTCGCTTTTAACGACACCAACGGGTAGAATTGCACTACACAAGCAATATTAAAATAGTATTTAATGTTTAAAACTAAACGATTATGTAACGAAATGCATGCACACGAACTGTGGCTCTGTTTTTCTCCCCAAAACAACGAGAGTTCTGAACAACAACAATTATTCTTTGCTTTAGGGAACCCTAATTACCTGGCTGGGAAACACACTCTAAATGCTCAGGTAAAAGTGCATTTCTAGTGCAGTTTAAGTGTAACAGTGAAATGCAGCTGTCATTAGAAGTAAAAACAGTTAAATACTTTTCTAAGCGGTTTAGAAACACACATTACAGTTAAGTCTAGAAAACGACTCAGAAAGGGTGCACGAAGAAAACTAATACGGCCTTTTTGAAGAAATGCGTCCTCCTTTTGCATTCGTCTGGTGCTAACTGAGTTATGTCTACACTTTAAGCCGCATTTTTTGTATGCCGAGAATGCCCAGCGTGCCCCGCCACCTGCACGCTTGAAGATCTGCGGACGGCCACTCCAAACGCGGTCTACATATTGGTCAAAGGTTTACTTTCGTCTTCGACACTCAAAGAAGAAGAAGAAGCCACAAAAACAGCAGTACCTACTGATTTATATTTCTTCTCAATTTGAAAAGTCCCGGAAATATCAGGAGGACAAGTCACGTTCGTTCTGGTTGGTTTTAAGAACTTGGGCCCGGAGGCATAGAAATTAATCGGTGAGTATTATCGGCTATCTTGGCATGGACTATCGGCGCGTCTCATCAAGGTTTCTGGCAATCGTAGGGCGGGCAGCTTTTTAGCAAAAAGGATAACCCTTGTGGTTCAGCGCAGAAATTCTGCTTGCTTGTTAGGCACGATGCCACCTCGAGGTGACGCGCTCAACACAATATTCTATTTGTAGGTTTTTTTGACATGTGAGTGAATTTGAACTATTGTAAATAATTGAAATAAATAAATCTTACCATTTCAGTATTGGTGTTGGTGAGCAGTCGCTGGAACAGTTTATCGAGGAACCAATCAGGAGCAGCGGCGGGCGGCTTCGCAGACCTCTTGCCGTGCGCTGGAAACCGAAATACTCAAGTTGAAAACACCAACGATTTTCGGCAATCAATTTAGTAAAGTAATTCATCGTTAATCATCATGTAATCACTAGTTTATGTACCGAGCTCGCTAAGTTTAGGATATTCCACAAAAGATGGCGTTGTTAGTTTTAAAATAACTTACAAAGAAGTGTGAAGGAACTTTTAAATTATACCTATCTAGATCAATGTGTCGTCCCTGAAAACCCCTAGATAAAACAGGACACTGGCATAAAGAAATTCAATTGCCACAAACTCAAAAAAAAAACCTGGATACGAAATTTCGAATAACCGTTGGAGCCGTTTCCGAGATTCCGATGATACAATTCTTGCTCATTTAAAGATATTAGATAGTTAAACCAAAGCTGAAGGCAGGGTTCTTTGGAAAGTCGCGGCTAACCCTCTGGGCATGCCTTTGGGTAGATAGGTATTGTACATCACATAATCGAATATTAAGTGGATTTTCATCAATAACCTATCTGTAGCTGCCAGTAACCATCATACGGACGTCCCTTCTAATGTTCCTATGGGAAACTATGTAGATGTTCATATATTGATATTATGATTCGTTCTAATAACAACTGAGGCTCAATCCCACCAAACGAAAACCTAGACTACGAGTAGACGGTCGTACACAAGTTTTCGAATGGAAAACTTTCTAGTGACAGTTCTGAGTCAGTGCCTTAATTTCACACCAGAGGGCGTAGTGCTAAGCGGTACTTTGACGTTACACCAACCAATCAGCAAAATTCAATACGGCTGGCGGCAACCATGCTTTTTTCACATTCCGTTGCACTTTGTGTACGTAACTAATAATTTAACTAGGTACTGTTTACGAAAGAAAGTCGTCTCGTTAGTATTAAGTGACATTCATGTCATTAAACAGAAAATCGATAAGAGATTTGAACAATTGGATAAAAACTAAATAAAGAGTAATTTATAAAGCGGTACAGCCTTTCCGTGAAAAGAAACTTTATTACATCTTGGCTCAGCGCCCTCTATATGGCACCTGTGAATCCACAGAAAGTTTGCCATTGTCTAACTCAAAGTTCAGTTTTAAATGTTGGCGCAACCGGGCCTATTACCAACTGATTCAAAAGCCAGTGTTATTGTAGGGAAGTTGCAAAGTTCGCGACCTTTCAGCCCATTCATTGATATTCATCGATCAAATCAATGTGCGAGTTGGTACTGGAATGATGGTATCATCCTTGTGTGGGTATAATTTAGGTAGGCAGATAAGTCTGCACCAGAGGCAATGATGGAGCTAGTTTAATTTCAAACTAAAAATACCACTATCACTAATAAAGCATGGCTGTTTATTAGTTAAGTGACAGAATGACGGGTTCATAGAATATGACATCAGAGTTGTCATACATCAAAAATATACAATTAAAGCCTCCACTCGAGAACCCGCTTACTCCACCGTCCATCGGTTCTACGACAAATAATGACCAGCCTACTGCCTCTTCAGCTTGCTACACTTTTAGACTACTAGGTATGGTATTAAACAACTTATTCATATTTTCTTTCATTGCCAATACGAATACAATAATGCCACGTGCCGCGCTGATATTATGGCGGTTTATTGTAATCTTCGGATTAAAATGGCAGCAATATACACGATAGCCGGAGCCGGTAAGCTGCGTTATAAACGCATGTTTATCCAAAGCTATTACATCAACGGGTTATAATAATCGCATAGTTGTTTGCAGTTCTTTGGGAAATTAGTGCATTATAAGTAGCATTGAATTATAAATTGGCTATTTTTGCTATCGGTCATGGCTATTTATTTCAAAAAGGCACAGTCAAGTTCAGATGCGGTAAGAAAATGGGACCGCCAATGTCACCAACCGATTTGTATCCGGACTTGAATGAACTTTTTGTATCCGAACTATTTTCTAGTGTGTACTTAGTTGGCAGCCCTGCTGCAGTTTTTCAGTTGCGAATTTTTCTTGTGATTTTTTGTAAAAGCGTTTTTTCTCGGAAATATAAGATATTCAACCGATTTCCGAGTTTTAGTGGTTCAGATAGGCACACAATATAATCAGTCGGCCACAGCCAGTGTAATTACTATGCGAGTGACTTAAGAACGATCCAAAGTCCAAACTGTTTAACCCGGCATGCGCTTGACTGTACACAAACAGACTTCTAAGCTAAGGCCCGACCTTGGAACCGCTTTTGATCAAATCAGATTTTGGCTTTGTAAAGTCATCGCTTTGGGCAAAATACTATGAAAACTGAAATATTTACAAAATTAACTGTATACTGTATTTTTTTCTTACCTCCCCAACACGAGTGTCCATAACTTAGGCAGGATCCTGAAATAAATAAAATAACAGATAGTTTAGAAGGTAGTATCACTAATAGACACCTAAATCTAATGAAAAATTCAAGATCATATCGTCATACATACCTAACATTTTGATTTTTGGCTCACTCGCTTAAATTTTAAATGAACATAAAGTTTTATTATTTGCTTTTCTGAATAATGAAATTATATATAATCCACTACAAATAAACTCTTCTGTATAAAACAGTATATATTTATTAACTGTATACTAAGATTCCCCCGTAATCCTCAGAAAATATTCACAATTTTAGTAATACGTATGGTTTTTTTAACACAATATGCACGCTTTTCATATCACTCTTTTTGCAATAAAGTTTATTGTACATAATAAACATAATGATAAAGGATATTACGATCATGCTATCGTTCCATATTAAGGTATTGTGCGGGGGCAAAATGAGTTAGTATGTGCGTTTATGACATGCATATGACTACTGAGATAATGTAGGTACAAATGACGTAGCATTTATGCGATTACTTTAGCTCTTTACGGATTTGTAAAATATACTTAGCTTTGAGAATATCTAGGTAAAATGGACGTGACGTCTTGAAATATACTTCTCATAAAAAAAAACGAGACACTCGCGTTTTTAGAGCTCAATAAAAATATGAATATTTCAAATTAAAAGTTGAACGGAGAACATTGACATTTGGATTTAGAAACCTCGTAATATTCACTATTGAACGGCGTTACACATTTATTCTGAAATGTTATATAATGTCATCAGTGCAAAACGTAAATTTGCTAAGTGTGTCTATTTTTCTGATGAAAAGTGTTTATTCATACAAATTTTGTAAAAGCTGTTTTTTTTTCATAGACCTAATCTCCATGACGTATCTGCTTTACCAAAGAAATCGTTAATCAAGGTGTACTCTACTGAAAGAACCGCTACTTTTCTATCCTAGCAAACCCAATTTGATAACTGGCAGATCCATTGTAGGTAGAAAATATAGACTTGGGGATGAATGCAAGTAATGGTCTACAGCTTTTACAAATCCGCCTACCAAGTACCTATGTCAAACGTCAAACACCCACTAATAATAGAGGGGATGTCTACAACAAGCTGTTGTAGATATGCAGATCATATTGCCAGCCAGTTGTCAGCTTTCAAAAGAGCCTGTACACACAAATTAGGGAAACGGCGCACGGGCGCCTTACCAGATGACTCACTCAGTACTAGCGAGGATTTTGACGCTTACTGAATTTAACTGGAAATAACCAGAATTTCAAACTAAAAGCGGTGGTTGACACGAGCGTCAAATTTCTTGGATTTAAAATTGGCTCAGAATCATACGACGTTCTTTGTCAGATTTTGCTGTTTTGATATTTTTGAACTTTGAACTTTTTGACAGTAGCAACCCTCGCTATGTAACAAGTGCCAATCGCGAAAATCCGAAATAGGGCCGAGTGAACCTTCTGTAAAATATTACCGTCAATCTCAGAGTCAGCTTTCAAAAGAGACTTTACACGTGTATGCGCAAGTTTGCATAAGACGGTCCTGTATGCATTGTAGCTTTCTCCGTAAAAGCTTATATTGAGATGACCGATACTGTCGTATCAGTACCGGAGTGCACCGTCAGATGTCATCGTAAAGGGGTATTAGCCCTGTGTGCCGTCTAATGCATCTGTTAATGCCCCATAAACGTATGCGGTAACTTGATTGGGGATATGGGACAGGAATAACTTGTTGCCTGTTTTTTTGTCGTATCGTATACAATGTGTTATCCTTATTAAACTTCTTCCTTTTTGAGTGGGTCAGCAAGTCGTCGAACGCCCCGATGAACCCTAAAACTGGTATACCTATGCTTTTTTGCAAAATTGTGTAGTGGTACTTTATGCACCTTATATGCTAAATATTATCGTCGATTCATTTATGTTTGATAACTTTAAGCTACAGGACGTGAAGGAATTGAAAAGAGATTAAGTTAGAAGTTCGCACCAACTTATGTAAAAAGTGATATGAAAAGAATGTCATTCTCATTATTATTATTTCCACTACCCAAAGGTTGTCTGGAAGAGATCGATTTTAGCAATAAGCGATAAGGATGAATTTCAGTTAAAGTTGTTTACGTTACTTAGTTTATTTATTTTTGTGCATTAAAGTGCTTTTACTTACTTACTATTATTTGACGTTATATTAAATCCATTTTTCCTGTTCTGTTGGATCGGGACTTGAAAATATAAAAAGCTAAAGACATGCCGTTTCTTTGTATTATAATACGTTTAGTTTTTCAACAAAGTATATTACCTACCTATGAGCAAACTCAAAACTCTGAAATTGAGCAAAACGAATATCTACATTGCGTGTGATATAAAATAAACAGTAGGTGGAAGAGAATTCGATCAAAGTTGAAATTATAATTAATGGAAGTTCACAGTTTGGGCCAAAATCTATTCATCGCATAAACTTCTAGTTTGCGTTATGAGTACTTATTTTGAAACAAGTGTTTGAAAAATATTAGTAGGTAGTTATTCTTATAAAATGGATATAGTAAATGATACTATATGAGGATTTTACAAGTACTGAGGCTACACAAAAGCTGCAGGCTACGAAACTTCTTACGAAAATGTCTACGAAAATTTATTGTAGCAGTTTTTTCCGAAATGAATTGACTATCGGAATGAATTGTGATACATGATTCTTAATTGATTAATGTGTCTTAAAATAAATTAATTAGTATAAATAAGGACACAACTCATTTTCCCTTTTCAGATTCAACGAGTATAAACCATAAGTACAAAAAGTCTATGGACTATGACAAAGAATAATGATTCCCCAGGCACAGTTACGCCTACTCGACTCAGGTAATAATAAAACAGACTTTGTTGTTCTAAAACACATCACTTTCTCAACTCCTTTGCGAGTACGCCGCTACAAAAGAATGCACTAAGCGACTTTACACTCAATTTCATAAACACGCGCTCTTTGTACGAAGAAAAGCTAGAGTTAGCATAAATAAGGCAAATTTTCTCAATCTTTGCATGTGTGATGGCGGCAAAGGTAAAACGAGAAAGCCTTTTGCACCTTTGATACAAAATAACCCTGTCCATTGATTTCTCATTCTCTCATTTGTACTATCAATAGCACTTTAAGTTATGTATTCAACGGATCTGGTTAGACTGGTTTTTCTTAATGACTGTACTGCAACCAGAATAAGTAGACCTTTGCAATGGTTAGCTGAAGCTCCTTCTGCTGATTGCATTGGCACATTTTTCATCGAACTCTAAGATTTCCCTGTGGACTAATAGATGGACTTTGACTGCATACGATTTGACGTAAACCTAAATGATAAAATGTTGTTTCAGCTTTGTGTTGCTCTTGTGCAATTCAATCTTCAAATACAAACAAAACACATTATTTAAGGTGTAATGGGCCGATGTGGCGAAGCAGAAGGTTCCGGGTTCGATTCTCGGTGGGTTATTTACAAAATATTGACAAATTAGGTTTCTAGGTTTTCCTTTTTGAAGTAGACAAAGAAAATACTTACATCAATCAGCTAACATACATTTTACAAGATGTCCGTCCATTTTTGGCATGTCAACATAATGTTTCTAGGGACAAAACATAATGTTTCATTCCTTTCGGCCGCCTTTGTAACTGAGTTTTGTAACCAGTTACAAAAAAAGTTTTTTCTTATTTGTTCGTAAAGATAGGCTTAAAAACCAAGCGACGCGACAACGACGCGCGTCGTTGTCGCCGTCAAATTTTGACGGCGTCGTTGTCGCTGCGGTCTTGTAGAAAAACCCGACCGCATCCCATACAAACTCTAAGCTTCTCAGCGCGCTGTCAACGTGACGGCGTCGTGGCGCGCCGCAACGACGCCGTCGCTCGGTTTTTCTGGTTCCCCATACAAACCCATACAAACCAGTCATTTGAAAGCGGCAACGACGCGCGTCGTTGTCGCTGTCGCTTGGTTTTTAAGCCCACCTTAACCTGGTTACAAACTAAAACTTTTTACTCCGCCTATGTAACTATGATTCGTAACCGCTGCGAAACTACAAAAGAAGAAAGATTTGTTTTCTCGTTACCTGTTAGTACTGTACTGGCCGTATAGACATACTTTTTGATAATTAATTTTTTGTCACCATTGACATATTTTGGACATACTTCGAACCATTCTGCTACTTTGACATTCTGCCTCTTAGATATTTTTTGCCTTTTCATTCTGCCACTTGTATGTACATTGTCTATCATGCATAGTTTCAGAGTTAAATTAGGTTTAAGTTTGACAGCTGTTACTTAAAAAAGGCTTACAACTTCTTCAAAGAAACTAGTATGTAGTACCTATAGTTTAGCATGTACAGTTGACCAGCTGTCACTTAAAGTATAGATCCCGTCAATGCTAACAACTTCTTCAAATAAACTAGTAGTATAATTGAGCATGTACAGTTGACCAGATAAATTAGTTTTAAGTTTGACAGCTGTCAGTTAAAATGTAGATCTCAGGAAGGCCTACAACTAAAAAAAAAACTGTTTTGCATGCGCGCTGAGGATGGCTCTTGACGTAAGCAAGGCAGCTACATATTTGAAAAGGTTGACCACAGGACGAGAACGGATTTTTTTGAGTTCTGTTAGGAACAGAAATTCTTCCATAGTAAAGTAACTTTTAAAAAATAATCCGAAGTTCATTAATGTTTTTA
This sequence comes from Phthorimaea operculella, assembly GCA_024500475.1. NCBI lineage: Eukaryota > Metazoa > Arthropoda > Insecta > Lepidoptera > Gelechiidae > Phthorimaea > Phthorimaea operculella. The sequence goes on along the minus strand of JANFCV010000155.1, from coordinate 388,956 downwards.
CTAGTTTGTAACCAGGTTACAATCAAACATGAAAAAATCTTTATTTGTAACCGGTTACAAAACACAGTTACATATGCGGCCGAAAGGGTTTCATTGCCGTATGCACTCTTCATAAGGAATGCGCTACCAGTACTAAGTAATACAAAAATTTTGGCTCTTTGAATCTATTATTGGATATTGACCATTTCAAATCGGGAAACATTAAACATTTGAATTGGAGGGACAAAGGACAATGGTCTTTTTAGTATGGACATGAGGAGAATTCAGATTACGAATTACATGGGATCGTTTTGTGAGGGTAAATCATTAATGACACCGGTTCGATTTTAACCCTTTTGGCTTTAGTTTCATAGTCTAGGTTCAAGGTTTATGTTTAGGACGGGTTATAGAGGCAGAGGTAGACTTAGACTTTGCCCAGATAAAGTACAAAATAAAAAGTAAACCATATTGTGTCGTATTAGCCAGGCATTGGTATATCATGGGCACCGTAGAGAAACTTAGGCGAGGAACACACTCAACGTCGGTTTGTGCGTCGTTTGTTCGATTTTTTACGAATACGGTTTATGTCAAACGATTTGACAGACAACGCAGCGTTGTGCGATGCCGTTTGACACAAACCGTATTCATATGCAGGTAGGGTGGAGAATCGAATGAACGACGCACAAACCGACGTTGCGTGTGTTCCTCGCCTTATCTCGCGCGCGAGATGATGTGTCAAATATGTCAAAGCGTATGGAGATTTTTAAAACAAGTAAGAAATCTTGACACACCTACAGGTGTAGAGAAAATTGGGGTCACATGCTCAGAGGTCAGAAGGTTTAAGGCACAATCGAAGAAGAGGGAAGATTAGAAGTTATCTCACTATCAAGAGTTTGGCTAAATAATATGGGGTGTAAAGGACAGTTTTGCGAAAACTTAATAGGCGTGCTCAGACCATGAAACTGAACAAATTTTTATATATAGAAGCTATTTACATACAAAATTCCCGATCAACTGACTGACTTTCTATGGAAACTCGAAAAATAAGTTACTATGAGTAAAAGTTTTTCAGTTTCATAGTTTGATCAAGCTTGCAAAGTTTTCGTTACTTCGTCACTTACATCCTGTATTAATTTATCACATAGTTTTGTCAACATTTTCGGTTTGCCAGTTTTGAACAGTTGTTATTATTAATTCCTTCTTTAGAGTATACTAAACAGATTGAAAACATGCTTAATGTTACCTTATTACCTATCAACCGGATTTCCAGCCGCGCTCATGTTTACGTGACATGCCATTGTTGCGTGACGGTTACTTTTAAAATTACGGATTTTTGAAATTGTATAAATATGACATGAAATATTGTATTCTACCAAATTGTTATGTCATAATAGAAAATCACACATTGCAAATTCTTCTAGTTTTTTCCTACCCATCAAAATTTTCCGTGTTATTACAAAAAATTGAGGCGCGCGTTTAGACAGTGTTCAAATAAATTTTATATACGATTTGACGATGTCAAGCGACTTAAACCGTAACTAATTTTATCTACACTTCATACATAATGTTCCTATTACAAATTCGAAAGCAAATGTATAAGCAACTGCTTTACAGCCATTCAGCCTTTAAAAAAAATGTCGATATCATAAAGTAAAATGTCGATGTCATAAAGTACTTTTTTCTGACTTTATGATATCGACATTTAGCAGTAAGACAATAAAAAAAAACAAATGTCACGACACAATCAAAGAATGGGACTACACTTGAAATTATGAGGACTTATTTATTATTCAATCGTTGCTTCAAATCATTTTCCGAATTAAAATTTACCGATTAATGCTTTTTAATTTTAAAAGTTGTTCCGTTTTTATGAGCTTTCATTTTAACGTTTAGTTAAAAAGTTACTTATGTATAAAAGTCGTTCAGTTGTTGGTTCAGTAGATATGCTTGCAATCGCCATAGTGAAGTGCGGAGGTATGAATTATTTTTCATAGTTTTTCTTGTAAAGTGTAGATAAAATAGTGTATGCAATTGCAATATAATTAGGCTTTAGAATGCTCGTGTCAAACTATTATCACACTCGGCTGCGCCTCGTGTGATAAACAGACACTCACATCCTAAAGCCTCTTATTATAAGGCAATTGCATAAACTACTATTTTTTGTAATAACACGATTAAATAATAAACTTAAATTAGATTTTTTAAATTCGATGAGAGCTTTCTCTAGTTTGATAAATAAGTACTTACTTTATTAAACATACTGGTACGCAATATTTAAAGAAGTAGAAGGCCGATATAGTTAAACATTTTACATAATTAAATTAAGGGCTATTTACTTGTAAACATTTGTACAGACGTTTATGTAGGGATATAGAACAAACGTTTCAAAAAGATATTAAAAACAAACAATTATAGCTTCCAATAGCTTTCACGTGTCTTCCTTAGAAACGATATGCTTTTATTTTAATTATAGCCATCGTTGTTTCCATACATAACATTCGATCAAAGAACCTAGATATACAAAGTAGCAGGAAAAATAATGCGTTCCTTGGCTGAAACTTTCTATTATACAGTAAAACCTAGAGGTAAACATTGAACAAATAATGAAGTGCAATATTATTATTGGTACGTACATACATACATATACCTTGCGGGGTAGGTAGATCGTAAACGGCTGTAAAAAACAGCCATTTACACCAAGTCTGACAAAAGTTTGATGGTCATTCAGGAGACTGTGTATTACCATAGCGACAGGTTGTCAGCCTGTCGCTTAAAATTGCAATACACATCAACTCTCAAATCCCTTAGTCGGTTCATACGACGCCACGGGATAGACATGGGACATGGGGTGATGCTATTCTAAGCCGGCACCATACGGCAAAACCCGTGCAGAAATCATTTAAATGCACATATTTTACGGTCTCCGCTGAACACTACGATCTGTCGTCTTGATTTACCAACACACAGCTGAAAATATAAACCAATCCTGCATAGTATAATTTTGAGATAGAGAAAATATACTTAGGTACATAGTGTCAACGTATAAGTGGCGGCTTTAGGTATGGTTCACTCAGTACCTAATAGCGTTGATTTTGACGCTTTCTGACTCTAACTGGAAGGAATATGGAATCCGGAATCTCAGGGGAAGTCAAGGTAACTAAGAATATGGTTGTCACGAACGTCATATTTCTTGGATTTTTGCTCAGAATCTATGACGTTCTTGTATCAGATTTTTCTGTTTAGATATTCTTAGGCTGCCCCCACATTGGGCGTTGGCCGAGCGTACGCGTTTCCTGAGCGTACTGCCGGCGTTGGCGCGGCGCGGACGTCGCGTCAGCGCACCGTCTGCGGGGCGCGGGCTTCGCGTTGTCCAGCGCCGCGCCGACGCCGGCAGTACGCTCGACCAACGCCCAATGTGGGGGCAGCCAACTTTAAGATTTTTGACAGTAGCAAGAAATGAAAACAAGAAACGATCGCAAAAATCCTAAATAGGGTCGAGTGAACCTTCTGTAAACTCTCTATTTTGTGACAATAGGTAGAAGGTTCGGGGTTAAGTAAACGAATAAAGTTTGCCGATCGATGTGCAATCCGGCGCAAAGGTTCCGGGTTCGATTCTCGGTTGAGCACTCGAAAAGTTAATATTTATACACTTTGTTATCTATTTCGTAGTCTGACTATTGCAAACGGAACAACTCAATTAGGTATACGAAAAAAAAGTGTTTGTTCTTCGGAAAGCTCGTTGCTGTCAGGGATTACTTAGACGGCGATGAATTGTTACAAAACTGCTACTTGTAGTAGGTGGTTGAAAAACGTTAAACCCGGGGTTTATGGGGTCATCTCACTCTTCACACGAAAAGAAAGATTTCAGACCCGATTTCCAGAAAAACCCGGGTCTCTCCCTTCGTGTGGGACACCGAGTCGCTCAACAACTCCATGAACATGGTGTCAGAGTTTTTCAACTGCCTACTGCAAGTAGCAGGCCTCTGACATGGTTGTGTAACGACCGCCATCATAGACAGACCGGGACCGACGACTCAACGTGCCCATCCGAAGCACGGAACCATCTTTATTTTTGGACAATCAGGTGGTTCAGCCTGCAATGTCCTAACTCGTTGCCAGTCTGGCAACAAATTCACAAAGTGATAAATATCAATTTTGTGAGTGCCCCATCGGGAATTGAACCCGGAACTTTTGCATGGCAGGCAGTCATACTTACCACTGCGCCACATCGGCTGTCAAAACCCGGGTGAATAGTAATTTTCATAGAAACTTTGTAATTTGATCTTTCAATAGCTTCGCTAATTGTCTAATTGATTGTTAGAACTTATTTTCCCACAATTTCAACCTTGGAGTCACCTTGGGGTGCATTCCCACTAACCGTTACGCCTTCAATGCCTGATTAATTTTCTGAGAAGGCGTACCGGAATTAGAAATGTGAATAAATAATCAATTTTATAAAAAATCTATGCTTTTGCGAAAAAAATCAAATTTTTATAATCAGTTATGCTATTGTAATTAATCGATTAAATTTTTATCAATTTACGAATCCCGGAGTACAAAAAATTGATTATTTATTTGCAGCAGTTAATTATTTAGGGCCTTGTGTAATTTTTAAATTAAAATTAATATAAATACGACTACTTTATTAGGTCCCTTGTAATATTTCGTTCGGACAGCATGATGTTTATTTTCCTTCTATCGAAAATTATGAATGTGTAAAATCAAGTTAAATACTTATACGGAAAAATCGATTGTATTAAAATCGTTTGTTTTCTTTGCATGAAATTGATTTATTTTTAATCGATTTTTGGCTGACTTGAAATAAACGATTACTGAAAAATCGTTTTTTGTTACTAAAGTCGCATCCCTAGAAACGTTGTTTCTATGAAGAGAGCTAAAAACATCCATCAGTCAGTATGCAAAAGCTCGCATTGTCGAACGATTCCGTTCTTTACATCGCGTGTCCAGTTAAAAGTACAGTCATTACCGTAAGTAACGTATTGGGGTACTTGACTGACAGGTCAATTGAGCTTCTTTTTAAAACGATATTTTGTATGATAATACTGGACTGTGACTTGCCAGTAATTTTTATGTTGTCAAAACATTTTCTTTTATATTATTTCTCTGTTGTAATAATCTTAACTTTGAATGCTTTGAAAAATGTTGAATGAAGATTATAGTATTTTTAATACTATAATCTTGTAACATTTTTCTTTATAGTATTATTTATATCTATATATTTTTTTTATATTAGTATTATTTATATTTTTTATAGTATTAAAAATACTATAATCTAACAGTCGTTTTAAGCGTACAACTTTGGTATTTTTGTAGTTACGCTGTCTCATTTATAAAATTAAGTGGGTCTTAGCTACAGTGTGTCGTTTGCTACGTCGCGTAGCTGAATAGGGTAAAAATTGATCTGTTGACTGTACTTTTATTAATAAGTTCCCCTTGGCAACATTAACTAGCTCTGAGAAATAGTAGCAAAACAAATACAGAGTAGTGCATTACTGCAATGCCTGTCAGTGTTAAATATATGCATGACTATGTAAGCTAGGTATTTCAATTCATAATTTGATCAAGAACACACCCATTTTGGTAAAATACAGTTTTAATTTTGGTGTAAATCATGCAAACCTTGGGGAGAGATAAAATACATATTTAATTTAAAAAATAGTATGCACTTATCATACAATCATGTGCACGATTATTTTCAAATTCTATGTACAAAATGATAACACGTTCATGGGTAAGTACAATCTGTGTGCAAATTCTCAATAAATATATGTGCAATTCTTATTTACAAGAAGACAAAATGTATCTACAGTATAATTCTACGGTGTACATTCGTATATTCATTGCGTGTAGTGTAGTACAGCGAAGCGCATGCTGTCAAAGAGTAAAAGGAACCAGAGTTGGCACAAAGTAATAGAAAGTGACATTTACGACTGCTACAAAACGGAAATGCCGGTCTACATATCATACCTACCGTATTGTATCTTTGATTTAGGTACATCTAGGTAGTTATTTACAGTCGTACCTACTACGAAAGTTTGAATGATGACTGAGATTGTTTCCAAAAGGAGATGGACTACCTATAGTCATAATATAGCCTTGTCTCGCATGAAATTATATAGGTATGTCGTCCACTGTTTGACCGTCAATACTCAAAATCACAGGCGCTTTACACATCCGTTTCAACGTAATTTACGCGCTGCGTAACTCATGCGTTTGAACAATTCGAATTTCGACCTTATATTATATTTTATGTCAAATTGACTGAATTAAATCCTTCTGTCAACGCAGCGTTGTGCGATTTTTTGCGCTATTGGGTGCGACTATCAAACCGTTTTTACATAAACTGTATTTGTATGACGGTAAGGTGGAAAATCGTAATTTTCAAACGCAACGAATAGCGCTGCGTAAAACTAAGGCACAAACTGACGCTTAGTAAGTAAAGCGCTACAGTCAGTTCGATTTATTTAGTTAAATACTTATACTTACTATACAGCTGACCTTCATTTTAGATGCATCTACGTTTTCAAATTCATGGTATACACTTACAAAATTTTCATGCAATGTATCTCAACTCTGGTTCCATGTTTACTATCACAACATACCTCCTCGCTGACTACGCCACCCGTTGACTTTTCCGACATGGTTCGGCTTGCTGCCTCTACTTAATCTTTGCTCTGTGGATCATAATAGATAACATTGTTAATCAAAAACATAAAAATTAATATAGAGGTATGTTTTTTAACGTTTAATAGATTTTGCCTTATGTCGTAACCATTCAAGTTAAAAAGATACCATTGAAGACACTAAACTAAGATCTAATACCTCTTCGACAAACTTTTCCCAAGGAAAGGACAAAACTACTATTTGCTGACCGAAAATGAAGAATCAAATATTTTTGGTAAATAGTAGTTTTTTGGTACTAAAGATTGATATGAGTAGATTAGGAATCCAAGACTTGGGTTGGGCCGTCAATTTTGACGATCATGAAAAGTCGTTTGAGGGATTACTATCTTAAGGCACCGTACTGTACATTCTACCGTGGTACCGACTTTGGTTTACGCTGGGCTGTATGAAACACGACTGACCTTTTTCAATTTTCAAGACTATGCTTTTCCACGACTTTAAAGACCATAAAGCTATCAATAAAGGCAATTGGCACATTGCTCTTATTTTATTCATACGAAGTCAACGTTCATTTTCAAGCCTGTGCTTTTCCACAACTTTAAGAACATAAAAAAGGCAATAACATTGCTGTTGTTTTAATCATACGAAGTCAACGTTCAGACGAGTAGGCGATCGAGTTTCAATTCTGGCGCGGTCGTTTAGCCGCATGGGGCCGATAGCTTGTTACAAGCCGGCAACAGCTGCTTCCCTATCAAGTGGCAGACAATAGCACTAATACTGTGCGAACGAGTGGGGATTCTAAATTGAATATCAGTTTTCTAAATAATTGGAAACAAAAAAATGGGTAGGTGGTAGATGAAAATCATTTATGCAAAGTAGGGAGTGCAATCTCGGTATTGCGAGATCTCGCACTAATCTTGCACCCAAAATCGCGCGCGATTTTGCAAGATTTGCAAGATTGGACAGCAACGCATTCCATGACCATTCAAGAGCGTGGCCGCACTCAAACTGAATTGCTCGTTAATGATAACAATTTCAGTTTGCCACCAAAAACTTTAGTCAAGAAAGAAATTAAAAAGCGAACGATTATACGTAGGTATTGAACCAAAGCTCTTGCTCAACATCTTTAGATGCATTTTTTACAGTAGTTGATGATGATATTGACGATATCATACCTTTATCAGCAGCCGCAAACATAACCACTCTTTCTCTTGATGAAGAATTGGAAATGATTTTGAAAGACCGTTTCAACGCCTAAGATTTTAGAAAACTTACAAAGTATGGGATACTAGCTGCCCGTCAGCAACAGGAAAAAAAGCATTATTCGCCAAGAGATGTCGCTGTTAGTTTTCGGCGAAAATGTTTAAAACGCGAATCGGCTCAGTCACGCCACCTATTTCAAAAATATTGGAAAATGCGTGATCCCGTGGGAATGAGACATTTTTCCGTGGTAAAAAGTATCCTATGTGTTATTCCAGATGCCCTTTTATATTTCTGCAAAGTTTCATGTCAATCTAATCAGCCGTTTTTGCGTGATGTCGTAACAAACACACACACAAACATCCGCCTTTATAATATTAGTAGGATAGGATAGGATGAACCAGCGTTTTCCGCAGTACAAATGGCGTAAGTCAAGTCAGTCCTACCTGCGGTTTAAAATCATTTTCTAGTCAGTTTATAAAAAAATAAAATTTCAGTATAAATAAATATTTAAAACAAACAAAATGAAGGTATCAATGTTGCCATTATAGTTACAAATTCTGCCCTTTATTGTAGTTTATATCTCTCTCTACTTCTTGGTTTTCCTCGTACGAGTATTATTAATGAAAGTCCTTCTTCCAGTCCATATGGAATGGAAAGTAATCGGCTTAATATGGAGTTGACGGAAATCAATAAAATCTTGTGGAGTGAAATAAATAAACATTGTGATTGTGTTTTTAGTTTTCTAGAAGGAGTCTTTACTATCTACTTAGTGTATAGGACTAGGACGAAATATAAAATCTGGTTCAAGAAATCACCACCATAGCACTAATTAGGGAAACGGCGCGCGGGGCGCCTTCACAGATGGCTCACTCAGTAAAAGCGTCGATTTTGACGCTTACTAACTTTAACCGGAATCGCAGGGGAACTCAAGGTAACTGAGAAGATGGTTGACACGAACGTCATATTTTCTTTGACTAAGAATCATAATATGACGTTCTAGTGTTAGGTGCAAAAATCATAATTAATTTAAATCAGCAAGTTTTTCAGACAGATAAATTAATACGGACCCAAGTTTAATCTGACTTAATCCCTACTCTGTACAGCGTTACACTATAATGTCGTGCTCAGACCTACCCTAACATAGTGAAATAATTACCCTACCTACGTGTCACTAAGTGGAAAATTTCACTTTACATAGAAGTTCGCGACCTAAGTTGATTAATATAATAAAATACCGCATATTCTTGCAGTTCACTGGAAATAAGTGACCGTTTCGTATGTATTTATGAATAAATGTTATAACGTGAGTAAAAGTCATTTGCTTATTTATTTTACTTCAGTATACATAATACATCACGCATATATCCCTTGCGGGGAAGGCAGATCGTAAACGAACGGGTGTAAGAAAAGGTCATTTAAACCTTCTGGCAAAAGTTTGAGAGTCATTTAGAAGAGCCTATTGCCAAAAATTGCAATCCACATCAAATCTCAAATCTCTTATAGCTTCTAATATCACCTACGGGTAAGATATGGGATAATGCTATACTAAATACGTAATAACGTGAGTAAAAGTAATTTGCTTATTTATCTTCAGTACCTACTTATACATTAATACATCACGCATGTACCTATCCCTTGTGGGAAAGGCAGACCGTAAACTAACGGGTGTAAGAAAAGGCCATATAAACATAAACCACGTCCGGCAAAAGTTTGAGACTCATTCAGAAGAGCCTGTAGCCGAAAATTGTAAAACACATCAAATCTCAAATCTCAGCTTCTTACACCACCTACGGTTAAGATATGGGGTGAAGCTATACTAAATACGTAATAACGTGAGTAAAAGTCATTTATTTATATATTGTAATTCAGAATAATGGTGGAAATATCATAGGTAATAAATACAGTTAGTGTGAAACGTTTACATTTTCTCTATGAAGCGCAAGTTGTTATAGATACGAAAATGTGCATTTTTATGACAGACATTAACTTAAAGGAAGTCAGAATTACTTATTTCTGAGTTAAGAATAGTTTATACCTAGGTTGGTATTTATTTTTAGCCTGTGTCCCACCTATAAATTCAGTCAAGGTATTACAATTTAACAACAAGGGCGTAAATTTTGCTCATGTCATAACATAACCATATATTAAAATTTCAGAGATGCATCATTATTTTTAAGGCATACCTACGCATACAGAGTTCTTTAGAACGACCGACTTTCCACAAAACGCTAAGGTAAAAGCTCCTATTATCGCGTGTTTTCACGTCACGCGACTTTATGGGCCAAAAATATGATGTTCTTATTGACTTACGGAGTATTGATATTTTTTTTTAATAATTGTCAAGTTCCTATGTTACGATTCACATACCATTATGTTTTTATCAGAACTTATTAGTATTTAAATAATTTTTTAAAGTTGAGAAGGCGATTTTCCCTAAATTCGAGGTATTTTTAAGGCTTGAGCCTAATTTCGCGGAAGCGGAGCCTATTATCGAGGGTATAAAAATAATGCGTTTTGGATTCCGTATAGGTAAAAACTTATTTATTTACTTATTGCTTACAAACTAGTTCAAATAAACAGAATAGTGACTAGTATCTATATTCTGTAAATAAGCTTCTGTATTTGAACTGTAATCTGCCCGAAGCGGTATTTTTACTCACGATGTAACGGAGACGGTCTAAGCGTTTGGGGTGAGAGAATGTGTGTTTGTGTTTGTGCGATTGTGAGTTTGTGCAAACCTATTTTATCAAATATCTCCCAAACTACTGGTCCGATTTTGATGAGGTTTATAGTAATGGATTTATATTTTTTTAGTGCATGTTCTTAGATAGGTATTACGTGAGCAACTCACCAGAGGGCGCTGCTGTAAATATTTGTTTGTGCAAACCAATGTTACCAATTATCTCGAAAACGATTGGTCTGAATTTGATGCGATTTTCAATCATTGATGAAGATTTAACTGGGGAATGTTCTTAGCTAGGTGTTATGCGAACAACTCACCAGAGGGCGCAGCAGTAAGCTGTTGTGGGATTTTCAAAATATTAATTTTGTTTTTGTTTTCATTTTATTTTTGGCCGTGTGGTGCCGGCAGAGTAGAATAGCACCACCCCCTCTCTTCCCGTGGGGGTCGTAAGAGGCGACCGAGGGATAAACCCGACCCAAACAGCCAGGGCCAACCGTTCAACAAAACGTGTTGCGCCGACCCCAAGTAATTGGGATAAGGGCAGGGAGATGACGATGGTTATTTGGATTTTGTATATCTGATTTGATAAAATGTAAAATGTAATGATGGTGCTAGTTACGCTCTAAAACCCTATCAACATAGAGTTTAGTTCAGAGTTTTTTACGCTGGTCACATAATCAAGTTAAACAGTCAAAACATATATTACGTGTATAACAAGCCGAAAGGAGGTCAAGGTACTCATGAAACTGAACAACGTTCCCAATGGAACATGGGTCGAAATATAAAAAAAATGGGCCTCCCATACAAATTTGCCGATCACCTGATTGATTTACTATGGAAGGTCCAAATTTTTTTTCATATTTTATACCCTTTCTGTTATTCCCTGTATATAACGTAATATATGTTTTGACTGTTTAACTTGATTATGTGACCAGCGTAAAAAGCTCTGAACTAAACTCTATGTTGATAGGGTTTTGGAGCGTAACTATAACTAGCACCATCATTACATTTTGCTAATATTTTTTCACATTGCGACCTATGTTCCTTGGGGAATGTTTTTCAGTTTCATAGGCTGGTTCACCCATTAAATACTAGCAGTTGTTTTTTTTTACGTAGTATATTGAAATAAATATAGCCATGAAAAAATATTAAAACGATCTTAACTATTCATTACTAAGAATTCAATAAATTTCATTTTTTAGAAACAAAACCATATTGTAGTAATTAATTATTATAATAATACCTAGGTATATCGGGTAACCACTCGGGTAAAAACCCACTCTTGGGTAATAACCCGGTATTAACCCATTTCAATTCACCCAAACTGCCCAGCGGCTGGGTTAAACCTAACAGAATATTTTAATAGAATTTACACTATTAATGATTGAAATTCGTATAAATTGATAGTAACCAACATAATGTGAAAAATAAAAATGAATTTACACTATGTTATTGACTAAATTCCGTAGTAAACCAACATAAAGTGAAAAATAAAAATGCAAGGGGTGCTAAATCTATACAGGGTGTTAATTTACAGATGGTTTCAATACCGATAAGGAAGTTGTAAAAGTAAAAAAAAAAACTATTTCTTTGGCCTTGAAATATTTTTTCAAAGCCTGCGCCAGATTTTGGTGTCAAATGACATTTTCCCGCAGTAAAATGTAGGCTTAAGTTGACTATTCTTAGTAGCTATACACCACGAAAACTTTCGTTAAAATCCATCCAGTAGTTTTGTCTTGAACTATTGTCACCCATCGAAATGGGTAGTATTGGGTAATTACCAGGTGATTTGGGTAAAATCCGGGTTTATACCCACTACCCATTCCTGCCTATATTAAAGTAAGAATTATTAAAAAAAACTCGGTATCTCGTTCAGAATCTCGTTTGATTTGTTCGAGATCGAGGTAGCATTTTTACTCTATACCTATGTAAGTAGTTAAGGTTTTTCTCATCTTATATTCATTCTGACAGACCCCTAAATCCATTTCAAATTCTTCTATCACTCGATAATAGGTTTATATGAAAGTCCTGTCTTCGAGCCATCATTACTCGATGTTAGGGTCTCATAGAGCCTATTATGGCGGTACAAAATTGTTATGGCTCGGTAAAAAGGGGAAATCTCTCTTCCGTTTTAACCTTATTTCGAGTGATAAAAACTGACAGATTTGACATTTTTTTATTATCATAGTCGTACTAAAATATATGTTAAATTAAAGTATCAAACAAAAATACAAATAGTTTAAGTGGATCATGGTTTTTTAAGGCATTAAACAAACTTGTTTTTCGTAAGCCCAATTCTATGAACTCAGTACAAAACACAGTTTTTTAGAGCCACACATTTCTTTAAAAAACAAGAAACTTACCGCGAAAATAGGTTTTTACGTTCGGTATATAATGTAGATAACAGCTGAGTAGATAAATAACGAATAACTGAATCCTGTGCGCCACAAATTAAAAATAATCTAAATCTGTAAATTCCCTATCATCGATGGTACCGCGATATTAAGAGCAACCTAAAAAAAAAGCGCCTAATATCGCGAATGATTATTTTCGTAATTTAATGCATTTATCTAGGGTAAAAATACCAAATTAGGCCTAAATCTAATTCTACATACACTATAGCACCTAGCAATACATTTTTTTTCTACTCATTAAACTAATTTACCACCTAAATTTGCTTAACAAAATTCTTGAAGTATACTTACGTCGAGCGAGCTGCGTTTGTATGGGACGACCGGATTCTGCGCTGCCGTCGCACAAACTGATGGATTTGAGCGAGTTTGGGCGGTGTTATGCAAACTACCGCCAGTATGATGGAGCAAAACAAAATAGAGGACGCATTCATATTTTTTTCTTTGTGATACGCGGTCCCGGTAAAATTTTATAGCCCAAAAACAAAATACCTCGATATTAGGTGCCAAAAAACGGTACCTCGATAACGTCGAGCTTTTACCTTAAGTTTAATCTGTCAAATTGAACAACTTTCCCAATGACCAAAGATCAAAGTATAAACTTTTTTCTGTTCTTTGAGGAAAATAGTTTATTTTGACCTGTTGAGCTTAGTATTCTCTGGGACTAAACTTATACTGGTTTTTCATGCAAATACTTTGACTTTGATTGACTTTAATCCTAAATGCTGGTGATAGATAGGCCACTCGATATAATTAAAAATCAATATCAAAAATCAAAATCAATATCAATATAGGTAGTGAGAATCTTTTTGCATTCCACATTTTATTTTACCATCGCATCGCGAGTGACATATTAGATTAGGTTCTATCTTCGTGATATGCTACTGTCGGCGGCCAGTTGAGTTACACATTCAAGGAATCAACTTAAACCGGTTTAAGGCGGTTCTCACACTCACCGCTTAAGCTTCCAGTATGACCCGGATTCGGCTTTTTGACGAAAGGACTTTTCGCAATATCAAACAAAACCCAGACATCATTTTGTACGTCGCCGCCTCAAATGGCGACTGTCACAATTTGTCGTATTTGTATGGTGACTGTCGCAAGACCTGCATAAAGACTGGTACGTGTACGATTCCCCTTAATACCAGACTCCGTACAGTGATTGAGAACAACAACCGAAGAGGTTTATCGTTAATTGGGTAAATCCAGGTGCCATTGATAGTAATTTGCTGTGTCCTAAATACATTACTCTATCTCTAGCTCTGAGAAGCTCTAGGATGCCGTGTGGGAGCTGCTAAGAAATGCCGTGTGGTAGTGGCTAAGAATACTGCCACCCCTAGTCCACTCAGGGTCTTTCCTAAAAGGCGATGTAGAGTTTTTGACTTGAGCTGAATATCATTCGAATATTGTCAACCGCATAATGACTGTGATACCACCTACAAATCTCACCATTTTTCTCAACTAGATTTATAGAACATACTGCTGTCTATTCCCATAGCAAAAGATTTTCATATAGATGCTTAGAATCACCAGTTTGAATAAACGCCCACTTACTGGTAACACACTGTATTTACAAAATATACATGGTAGGAAATCTTTCGTTAATTGTTTGCTTTCATTTTTGTTTGACATATGGTTCGAGCGAACCTTAGAGTATATGAAAGCAAGCTATAGAGTACGCATAGCGCCTCCCGCCGTATCTACTGTCAAAACGTAAACAGTTGCTCCCTAGATACAGACGTCAAATGTATGAGAGTAATAGAGGTTCAATAGTGTTGTCACTAGCGTTTTGCTACTGATGGACAGAGAGATTGTGTTCTGACTACTGCCAACCGTTTTAAATGTTTAGGCGCACTAGCTTGCTTATATATGCTCTAAGGAGCGAAGTCTTTTGCTAAGTAAACAATGAACATGCGTAATAAATACCAGAAAACAAATATGACATTAAGAAACAAATATAAGATGCATATTTTCAGTTTTTTCTCATAAACAGAACAAAATGTAATGTGGTATCCACGATGGAGTGATTTTTGTGCTCGTTTCCACAGATAAGCTAGACCAATTAGTGGTTTCACTATAGTAACAGTTTGACGTCACTGGATATTTATGCGGCCATATTTTTATACTCCCATTAAACCTGGTAGTAATATCTTCAGCAAACACGGCTTTATGATTAGACTGCGTTATGGATAGTATGCTGGAAGTCTTTTAATTTAAAGCTACACCTAGAGGTACCTACTAATAATAATTTAAGACGCCTTTCCGAATGGTAGCTACCGCCTTTCTTCATATCCGGTACGTATTTACTAAAAAAAACTATGACTTTAAAATAAAAGGAACGTCGAAGATGACCGTCTGAAATAAACTTGATACCTAGATAAGATAGTTTATTCGCAAAAATAAGCACCTACGTCCGATGCGATATGACAGCTCTGTGTGTGTGTGTGTGTGTTTTGTTTTGAGTTTACTTACTTACGCAATGAACAGTTGTGTTGTAAAAATGTGAAAAATGATCGATTATTTATTAAATTGAAGTTTTCCGATATAATTGATTACACAATTTTAATTAATTGATTAATTTTAAATAGACTTTTCGAATTTCCGAGTATAAAAAGTCGATTCTTTTTGCGGCATACGTTTATGCACCAACGAATTATTTTGGAATATGTGATAATTAATAAAAATACACAACACCTTGAATAATGAATAAAACACCTTGTGATATGTTTTTGGACGGCATGATGTTTGTTTTCCTTGTATCGAAAATTATTATGATAAAAATTGTTATAGCGTAAAATCAAGTAAAGTACATGAAAAAATCGATTATTTAAAAATCGATGTTTTCTTTGTATAAAATCGATTTATTTTAAATCGATTTTCAAGCTGACTTGAAATAGTCAATTATGGATAAATCGTGTTTTTGTTACTAAAGTCGCATCCCTGCTTTAAAGTTGCGTAAAAAAGAAGCTGGGAGGGGCAGTTCCATGAGTTACAAGTTTTGTACAAACTTTATAAACAGTTTATTTTGTTTTGACAGATTATTATTGGTCATTTTGGGACTTGATCTAATAATAACTTGCTTTATTATCTTTGATAAGGGTCAACACATGACTAAAATACATATTATTTTTCCTGTATAGTCTTCACATCTACACCCATAGAATATAAAAATAAATGTAATTTTTCGGTTAAAATATTTTACAACATAATATAACAAATATTGCAGAATTAGTAACGTAGTTCATAAATGTTTATACACCTAGGTAATATCGTTCACAAATCGGCATAATATGGCTAAATTGTGTTAGCTGTTACCTCACAGTTGTGGGAGCGTAAAATTATTAAGAAAAGAGGTAATGTTCACACCAACAATATCACATTTTGTCGTAATGTTCTTGTGACGGGGGTTACTGTAAACCATTACTCATCCGAATATAGAGTAAATAAGATTTCCTCGAAGTTTACAGGCTTAGCCTGATTCGGGTTCGTGGCATTTGCACGCTAGTTATTTATGTGGGTGGAAAAGGGGAAAAATAGTATTCAACTATATCACATCAGCCTATTGTAGTTCACTGTTGGAGGTAAGTAGATAGAGGCCAGGGTACGCCAGAAGGCATGATGTCCCGTTTTCGCTATCCAGTCGCAACCGTCGTCAGTCAATCTCGCCGGAGTTTGTGTATAAGTACGAATTTATTATTACACGGAATAATATTAACAGACAGTACTGTAGTAAGTAGTGACTGTGCCTATTGAGGCACGATATTTGAATAAGAGAGTGTTAAATCGATACTCTCATTTATACGTAGGTATAGTAATAGTACGTATAATTTAGTCGTCAAATCATGGCTTTCGTGAAAATTACACCAGATTAAGTTTGAAATCTGACTAACGCTTACGAGACCGCTATTGTGCGCGGAAAAAAATATTTTTTGAATATTTTCTTTCTATTCTTTCCGGAGGTAAATTCCGACTGACCCTAAAAGGGTTTGGCGTGTGTTCCGTAATTAAAATGATGGACTGTCAACATGGTACCATGGGCGGTAATCGGCCTTCATTCTGTCCTTAAAAATAAATCGGTAATCTGGAAATTTTATTTTTATTTTTAATCTAGAGATTAATGAAGAAGGCAATATTACACAAGTTATTTTAGAAGGCTCTGTGCAATCGTATTTAAGTTCTCTTTTTTTTTCAGTAAAACACATAAAGAGTGCTTCTGTACCGTTTAAAAGGATAACATCTGAATGAAGGCATCTTCATCTCTGCGAAAAAAATACTAAATGACAGTAGATTGATTCGAGAGTATGGATTCGTAAATTTCTGAAAGGTGTGCCGATGGGAATCGACATGTAAGGACCCGACACTTTTACATAGTCATGTACCTATATTCTTCAGAAGTGGCGGTAGTGCTACTTCTGACAAATATAGTGTATTTTAAGTACTGTTGAAGCTCTGCCGACCCCCTAAGGGATAACTATGATATGAGTATGGTAAGAGCATCTATGTAAGTACTATTATTCTTTCTAACCAACAAAGGGTGAACCCACCTGTAGCACACTCCACAAGGCATATAACCAGCAGTAGATAAAACCTACCTATGTCACAGACAATATAATATACTAATGTAAGGTATACGTTAGTATAGTACATAGGTATGTACTATTCTTCTTTTCTACTAACAAAGGGTAAACCCACCTGTAGCGCACTCCACAAGGCATATAACCAGCAGTAGATAAGAGATAACTGCGTAACATGTATAATTATGTATCTACTAGCTGGTGCCCGCAAACTTCGTCTCGCCAAGGGATGCTTGTGTGCTTTTTCGTATGTATTATAGTTAAGCCATGCTCCTGGTGTTCCACGTCAGGTAGGTAGACAGACAAGCCCTCCAGTTGTACTACTCTTCTTTCTAACTATCAAAGGGTGAACCCACCTGTAGCACACTCCACAAGGCATATAACCAGCAGTAGATAAGAGTTACATGTATAGGTAAGTATGTAACTAGTAGGTATATATAGAAAGAAGAGTAAGTCTTCTTTCTGACGAACAAAGGGTGTACCCACCTGTAGCACACTCCACAAGGCATATAACCAGCAGCAGGGCGAGCGCCCCGGTGACGATCGCAGCGGGCGGGCCCGCTTCAGTTTCATGAGTATCTTCACCTCCTTTCGGCTTGTAATAAACTTTTCGTTACTCACTGTATTATGTCCCTACCTATGTACTATTCTTCTTTCTAACAAAGGGTGTACCCACCTGTAGCACACTCCACAAGGCATATAACCAGCAGTAAATAAGTGATAACTGCGTGACAAGTATGTATAAGTAATAAGTATGTACCAGTGTGTGTCACAGATAATATAATATCTAACGTATACCTAAGCACTATTCTTCTTCAAAACTAACAAAGGGTAAACCCACCTGTAGCACACTCCACAAGGCATATAACCAGCAGTAGGGTGAGCGCCCCAGTGACGATCGCAGCGGGCGGGCCCGCTTCAGTTTCATGAGTATCTTCACCTCCTTTCGGCTTGTAATAACCTTTTCGTTACTCCCTGTATAAGTATGTCCCTACCTATGTACTATTTCTTCTTTCTAACTAACAAAGGGTGAGCCCACCTGTAGCACACTCCACAAGGCATACAACCAGCAGTAGATAAGAGTTACATGTATAGGTAAGTATGTAGCTAGTAGGTACATATAGAAAGAAGAGTAACTCTTCTTTCTAACTAACAAAGGGTGAACCCACCTGTAGTACACTCCACAAGGCATATAACCAGCAGTAGATAAGAGTTACATGTATAGGTAAGTATGTAGCTAGTAGGTACATATAGAAAGAAGAGTAACTCTTCTTTCTAACTGACAAAAGGTGAACCCACCTGTAGCACACTCCACAAGGCATATAACCAGCAGTAGATAAGAGTTACATGTATAGGTAAGTATGTAGCTAGTAGGTACATATAGAAAGAAGAGTAACTCTTCTTTCTAACTGACAAAAGGTGAACCCACCTGTAGCACACTCCACAAGGCATATAACCAGCAGCAGGGCGAGCGCCCCGGTGACGGTCGCCGCGGGCGGGCCCGCTCGTCGCCTGTGTCCGTCGTCTTCGTTACTCCCTGTATAAGTATGTACCTACCTATGTACTATTCTTCTTTCTATCTAACAATGGGTCAACCCACCTGTAGCACACTCCACAAGGCATATAACCATCAGAAGATAAGAGATAGCTGCGTGACATGTATATTGTATAAGTATGTACAGTCGGTTAGAGCACTTAAAGTACCAAGACTACGCCAAGAGAACTGGATTATTTTTATCCCAGTTAAAAACATATTTTCATAAAAGAAGCCTCTTCTTACTATTAAAAATTCATTTCAAGAAAAAATATTGCTAGTAACAAAAATAATTCAGTCCTTTTGGAGTACCCTTGGTACCGTATGTGGTATAACCGACTTTACCTACCTATGTACTATTCTTCTTTCTAACTAACAAAGGGTGAACCCACCTGTAGCACACTCCACAAGGCATATAACCAGCAGCAGGGCGAGCGCCCCGGTGACGGTCGCAGCGGGCGGGCCCGCTCGTCGCCTGTGCCCGTCGCTCGGCATCGCGCGTCGGTTTCAAGTGCAACTAGGGACGGGAAAAATAATCGATTACTAAATCAAACGATTATATCTCGCCCGAGACACGTTTATACTAGGAAAACACGAAAATTTAAAGGCACAATTTTCTTTTTTTAAGATTGACTTATCCATTCGTATATTAGATTGAATTAGAACGTGAGAATCTTGTAAATTCCTACAAAGAAATAAATGTTTTGACTTGACTTGATTATGGCATAATCAGTTCATTTAAAATCAATTTATTAATTAAATCGATTTCTCAGCAGAAGAAAACGATTTTTCTTTGAGCACGTATGTACATACGTACCAACAAATTATTTCGGTTCTTATGAAAAGTAAATAAATTACACGAAAGCTATTTGAGATCTCTTCGACTTTTTTCTTTTGGCGGTGTGTTTATTTTATTTCTATGACAGATGCTTAAAATGTAGTAAAACATGTTGAAAAATTGTTATTTTTGAATCAATGTTTTGTATATGCTTAATTTATTTCTAGTCAATATTTTCCTGATAAGAAATAATCGATTACTTGCAAAAAAAAAGTTATTGTTTTTTAAATTAAGTTACATCCCTGGCTCTCAAGTGCAACAAAGACCATAACAGGCATTATACCCCACGGTTATTTATAGCGAGCTTTTCGTACGTATGATTGTGAGAAATAGCTTGAGCTTGAATGTAAAACGAGGAGATAGTGTTTTGTGACATTTGCGAGTTGTAAGAATTAAGTATACTCCCACGTTGTATGTTGAAAATTGTAGTAAACTTTGGTTAACATGGGACATGGCATCAAACGAATGTTGACAAATGTCCAACACACACACTTACAATATACAGGGTGTAAAGGACGGTATAACGCTAACTTTGCAGGCGTGCTCAGACCATGATACTAAACAACTTTTCCCATGGAACATATGGTGGGAAACGAAAAAACTTCTCTGACCTCCGATACAAAATTCACGATCAGCTGACTTACTTTGTATGGAATGTCAAGACTTTTTTTTCGTTTGCCACCATATGATCCATGGGAAACGTTGTTTAGTTTCATGGTCTGTACATCATGCCTGCAAAATTTCCGTTATGGTATAATTTGACCACTTATTTTGTCTTTAATTTAGACAATCATTTTATTTTAGTTAACTTTTAAAACGTTGTTTCTTGTGCTACAACAGGCTTGAAACAGGTTTTTGACGTTGATAAGTATTTTCTTTGAAATATTTTAAATACAATTTATTTTCTAACTTGATTATACCCTCGTCTATTAAGAATTTTAGAATACCTACGCAAGTAGGTTAGTAGATAAACAATATTGTTTATTATTTACAAAGGAAACCCACAAAGATGGAATTATAGGAGGCATCTGCTGAATTTATTTCATGCTTATGAATATGCAAAATATTAATGTCAGAATTTCATTTCAAAATCATTAGGAAACCCTTTTCCCTTCTTATTTTTGCATGTTCACTTAAAATCACATTGCTTATGTGTTAAATAATTATATCAAATTCCTTATTTCATAAGTAGGTAGGTACTTAGCAAAATATATTTCTTTTGAAAGTTTTCTTTCGTCAAAGATTATTTACGTCATATTGACAATTTATAGAAAAAAAAACTTTGATGTTAAAGACTGTCTTTGGTGTGTTGTGAATAAATGGCAAAATGGACGTTTTGAACCTTGACTTATGAATGATTGACCCTATTTCATATTTAAATCTATATTATCTGGGAAAAGAGACTCGTTAGCACCCGTAGCAGTAAAATTTCATTATATAAATCTATTTATAATGTTATGGGAACGTTGGAAGGGGAAGACCTAGACGGACGCGCCTAGATCAAATCGGGGACGTTTTAAAGAAAGGCCAGGTCAAGAGTACCCTAAACCGACGAGCGTGCATGAAAAGATTGATGAACGTTGAAGAAGCGAAAGAAGTGTGTCAGGATCGTAGCAAGTGGAAGGATGTAGTCTCTACCTACCCCTAGGGGAAAAAGGCGTGATATATGTATGTAAAATGTGAAATTCTAGCCAAATTGCAATTCGTTACAAATGTACTAAACTGCCAAGTGGCTAGGTGTATTCTTAGTATTCTAATGAGAATAGCACAAAGTTGGTGCATAAAGCTAATTGCAACGGATAAAACAAACTTAGATATTATCGTGAAGTTGGTGCAGTGAGTGAGTCTTTGGGGAAGGGACCACAAGTTCCGGTTTGATCATAAATTAACTGCCTGATTAGTTTTAAATATCGAACTAGAGTGTGACAATCTATTTATGATATGACAGTAAAACCATTCGTTGCAGTCGGGGTCGTAAAATGTTGTGTATTAAATACTACAAGTTTTTAAGGATTGTATGCTGTATTTTGTAAGAATTCTGACAGGTCACTATAGTCGAAAAGACCACTCGCTGCATTCCCCGTGATTGGTGGTAAAGTCAAGTGAGAAAGGGAGCGCTATATAACTGTTATACGGCGGATATTGCAGTGGTCGTTTCAACTATACCTTAGTTCATACTTTCAACTCTGCTATTTAAAACCTTATCAAAAGTTACTTCGTTACTTCCAAACGGAAATTCAAGGATAAAACAAACTTACTATTGTTAAACTGGTGCATCCAGTGAGGGTTCCCTGGAGAAGGGACCACAAACAGTTCTAGTTCTCAGACTCTGATTATAATTAACTGCCTGATTAGTATGACCATTCGCGAATATTCTCTCACTTTGTGTGGGACACCGAGACGTCCAACGACCCGATGAACGCTGTTGTCAGAGTTATTTACACGTACTGAAAGTAGAAGGCTTCTGGTTGAACTTGGTTGTGTAACCACCGCTGTCTAGTTAATCATAGACAGCAACAGGGACCGACGGCTAAACATTACCAAGCACTGAAGCACTTTTCGGACAAACAGGTGGGTCAGCCTGCCATGTCCTAACCAGACTAGACAAATTTAAAAAGTGATAAACATCAACATTGTCAGTGACCCACCAAGAATCGAACCCGGAACCATCTGTGTCGCAGACAGTCGCACTACACCTGCGTCATTTTGAATTGAACTGGTAAAACGAACGCGTGAAAACAATCTGCTGAAGATAATATGACATGTTCGCCGTATTTTTTAGGAATGTTGACCAGCTCATAAGTTCAACCCTATTATAATTTTATCATAGGTTACAATACAACATACCTACGGACAGTCAGGACATAATTAATAATAGGTATTTCTATCATCTAACAGGGGCACTCTTTAATACCTATCGTTTATCATGCTCCATCTTCAATTTCAGTCCTTTGGGATTAAAAAATACACACGAAATTACTTGTATCGTAAGTGCTGTAATAATTCCTGTGATGTAGGAAAAATGCAAACATTTTTAAATCTACCTTTCAAGTCACATTACAATATCATTGCCTACCTACCAAAATATCCATACAAAGGTATAATATCCATACAAAGGTATATTGATTTGTGGCTTGTGGGGATCGAACCTACGACCCTCGGCGTAGAAGGCAAGAATACTATCAGCTACCTACACCATCGTGTCAGACAAAGCTGTTGTTATTATTTATCCCAAATGAATTTATTTTAGCTTAGTAATTTGTATCTCATTAGCAAAAACGAAATAGTTGGTTTGGACAAGCGAAATAAACAGTTTACTAAGTAAAGACACTTTGGTGCATGCAGTTGCTTTTCAAATTAATTTTAAACCTTTTGTCACATTTCAATAAATAAACCTGCAGAATAACAAATAACAGTTACATTTCAAACTTTGACCAAAACGGAATGGTTAAGCTTCTTTGCGATTTAACTTGTAATTACACTTAGCAAATATTTAGAACATTTATCTATTTAAATTGTTTAATATTTGATATTATACATCAAACAAAACATTTCTATTCAACGGACTTCATTTTAAAACGATGTATGTCAAAAATCTTCAAGTGATTTTTGTCATGTCTGCCCATAAGGAGGATATCTTAGCTTTTGTTTCAGAAATCATCTAGCAGAGGTTTTGAAATCCAAAAACCCGACTGCGGTAATTTCAATGTTTTTCGTTTCAAATCTGCTTTTTATATTTATGAAATTTTCAAATAACCTAAATTTGCGCTGCTGAGACGAATCTAACCACACCTCAGTCAAGTCCACCAATCCATTTGGGCCTGTAACCCGCGAAAACAAATTTCTTATTCATATACAACATACCCACATACATTCATTCATTACATATACGTACTCTTGAAGAACATAACCCTCCTTTTCGGGCATTCAGGTAACAATACTGTCAACTTTAAGCTTTTTACTCGTAGACGAAATCTGGACATAAATAAAATAATGTGTTGCTGTTCTAACCAAACTGTGTATGTCAACAATTTGAGAAGAAAGGTGAGGGCCCTCGAGCTGACATGTTTGCGCACACAGTTTGAACCCGTCTGCTAAAAGCATCATGCGTCAACAAGATTTAAGTGATTCGTATACGCACCGGACAATACTGCGGTTTGAGCCGCAGTCACGAATTAGGGAAACGGCGCGCCGGGCGCCTATACAGATGGCTCACTCAGTACTAACGTCGATCTTGACGCTTACTGACTTTGGACATAACCGAAATGTCATAATCAATTTTGGGCCCACCTCGAATTTGCGAAATCCGAAAACGGTATTGTATAAAATTCTTACTAAAACCAAAAATTATGATTGATTTTTTTATCACAATCTTGCAAATATCATCTTTATACGGAACGGGAAAGCCAAATTCAAAATTAAAAGACATTTTTATATTCTATGAAATGTGGCAAGCATTGTTATTTATAAGGCCATTGACGCTCTGTCTACACCTTAAAGGCTGTAGGTGTGATTTTATGTGTTTAAATATTAATACTCATTCACATTAGAGCAAAATGCTATCAAAACAGTTATTTTTAGATTGGCTATGTAATTTTTAGGTTATGTTGTATTTTGCGTTATTTTATCAGTTCCCCGTTGCATAATTTAATAATTGTTATACCAGCATAATCTAGGTAGTACAAGGAATATGTTCTACGAGTTTCATGACCATACATTTTGATTTACGAGGCATTTGTGAGGGGCCTAAACTTCTATGGCCAATTGATTATATCCTTTCATAAGAAGTCAAGGTAACTAAGAAGGTGGTTGACACTAAAGTCATATTTCTTGGATTTAAAATTGGCTCAGAATCATATGAAGTTTTTAATCAGATTTTGCTGTTTTGATATTTTCATTCCTTGAGATTTATTGACAGTAGCAACCCTGGCTATGTAGGTACTCCTAACAAGTGCCAATCGCGAAAATCCGAAATAGGGCCGAGTAAACCTTCTGTATATTATGCACCCCGCGCGCTGTTTTCCAAATTTGTGACTGGGATTAGTAACAGTCACCGTATAAATGACAACCTATGACAGCCGCAATTTAATGAAGTGTGCCATGTTATATTCATAAAGTAATCTTAGGTAGGTATATTATTATTATCACACAGCACGGTTATTTAACAAGTTAGGTGTGGAAAATTTAATAACGTTTTGTTCAAAAAACTGTATGCTAATAATCACCGGAAATTAATGCGGTGTGTGTGATAAGCTTATTCTATGACGCCTCAGCCCGGGCTACATACGGTCAGTCGAGAAAGTGGTCTACCAAATCCTTATTAAAATAGTATCATCAAATAAAAAAACAGGCATTATTAAAAATATTTGGTTACACAGTCTCAAGAAGCAAGTTAGTTAAAGTACGGCCGTCTGAATTGGCCATATTTAACAGTTTTCAAACCCATACTAGAGGATATCATTAACAAAGATTATCAAACCTTGCATGTCCTATTAACATGATTTTGACAGCTATTTCAATGGCCTATTCAAATGACCGTACAGACCTATCTTCATTCTTGTAGCTCGTAGAGTTTTGCTACGACGGTGTAGCGAAAACATGAGTTTTGCTAAGACGGCGGCGTGTCAAATATCTAGCACCGTTTTATAAAAATTAACTTCGAATATTTTAAGGAGTAAACCACCCCATGAAACAACTTTTCTCAAAGACTATATGTCGATATATGAAAAAAAAGATAATTTGGACCTCCCATATTATGAATTGACTCTCTCGGCTAGTAGGTACACGTGTTTGGGAGTTCCTATAGGAGTTTTTTTTTTCATATTTCGACCTTATTCCTTGGAGAAAATTGTTTCATCAAAAATGTTTCATGGGCTGGTTCACTTAGCCCTTAAAATATATGCAGCTTTTTTTACAGCATAGCATAATCCATATTGCTTGTTAGGTAATAATTTGTAGGTATTAAAGTTTAAATGTATCTTAATACATTTTCATATTTAGATTAGAAAGAGGATGACATTCGCGCTCTGTGGGTCGACCTATCATAATTATTGTGAAGGCTTTGGTTGTCATTTTGATTTTTTTGTATATCTATCATATTAAAGCCTTGTTAGGTATAGCTCCAAGCAATGTCCTTTACCAAGGATTCATGAAGTAATCCGTTCATTTAGGTACTAGAAGTGTGCTAGAAGGAGGTTATGCGTAGGTATACAGCATATTTTGTATTAATAATTTTTTATTATTAGGTATCTTCAAAATTAGTACCAACATATTATATTTTTGAAAGTGGGTGTAATAAGACCTATCTTAACATCAAAATAATAATATTTTCTAACTGATAAGTTTTATATGAGATATCTAACGGAGAAATCAATCAGTCTGTAGGCTTTTATCGAGATTAAATCTATAGTCAATGTTGAAAACGTGGGGGGCTGTCCATAAACTTATTTGTGACATAATTATGGAGAAAGACCATATCTTTCCCGTGGGTGTCCTGAGAAGCGAGTAACGGATATTTATATTGCAATTATACATATAAGGGATATTGGCTTTATTAGTATTACAATTTTAGGCGACAGGTAGACAACCTGTCTCTATGGTGATACACACACAGTGTTTTGAATGACTGTCTCTCAAACTTTTGTCAGACGTGGTGTAAATAGCCGTTTAGGCTCTGACAATCCCGCAAAGGATATAGGCGTGATATATGTATGTATATATCATATTGGAAAATTAAACTCTTAAAAACGTAGGGGGTTGTTCATAAACTTAATTGTTACATGTCAAGAAGGACAGGCTCAAAAACAGTGCTAGCAGCGAACACTGGCCAGACACTAGAGCATTGTCCACTTACTCGTATTTAACTTCATTAAGTTACTACATTAAAAATAAAATTATGTACTTAAATAAATAAAATAAGTAACTTAAAAAGTCTTTCACTTTGGATCTGTAATGATTTTCGGCGGGGATCACGAGTAATGTCCGTTTCTACGCTATTTTAGAGCTGCGTAACGCATGAGTCGGTTTATGAAAAATGGTTTGATGGACGCATCCAACGACGTACCTAGCGTTGTGTGAAATGCAGCGTTGGTGGATGTGTCTGTCAAGCCGTTTGACATAAACCGTATTTGTACGATTATAAGGTCGAAATACGCATTTTCCTAATGTAACCGTGCCGAAATAACTTATAGCCTAGCTAGCATAGCCAGCAAGCACTATACAGCAAAAACCTGTAGGTAGGTACACACTTAGGTTGGTATATTTGGCGACCATATTTTTGTTAATTTATTATGCAATCGCGGAGACGATTTTTACCATTTTGGGCGTATTCATGAATATGTAAGATTGCCTACGGCTGGAGATAACATTATCATATGAAAAGTATGCACGTGACTGCCGAAATAATATCTCGTTTTGTTCTTCGAATCTGTTTTAATAGGATATTATTAGGCCCTAATCAAACCTTAGCGGTATCCGCGCCATTACGTTTACGTGGATAGCGGAACCAAATCGGTTTAAAAATTGTACCAATTAGGATACTCGTACTGCTATTGCCCGCATACCACGCGGATTCCTTGACATAAAATAGGGACTTCCCTTCATGGCGGATTGGCGAGCGCAGTGCAGACAGGAACATTGCAACTCGCGACACGAAGTCTGTTAGCTTTCACCGAGTAAAACTTAGTCACTTTTTAGGAGCGATGTCATTTTAAGCCGGCATCACACGGCTCTCCTATGACATATTAAAAAATAAATGAAAATGATATAAATTAAACACGTCAAGAGAAACTGAAGCGGTTTTTTTTCCAACCGGTACGGAAACACTGCTTACGGCTGTTTGCAACATTAAAAATTAAATTATAATATTTGTCGAGTGATCTTTTCTACGTGCCCTCGTCAACAAGATGCTTGCATCCTCAAATAGGTACAAACATACATATATCACGCCTATATCCCTTGCAGGGTAGGCAGAGAATAAACATTTCTAAAAAACGGCATATACATATAAAGTTTGAGAGTTATTCAGAAGACTGAGTATCACCCACCATGTGACCGGTGGTCAGTCTGTGGTCTAAAATTGCAGTACACATCAACTCTCAAATCCTTTAGTCGCTTCTGACGACACCCACGGGAAAGATATGGGGTGATGCTGTTCTAAGCCTCCGTCAATTAAATAACAATAGGTCGAAGGTCTTAGATCTTCCGGTCGTATAATAACGCCTATATACCGGGTGTAGATAAAGGAAAGCTTTACGATTTCGTATGTATAATCTTTTGTTCGAGATAGGTAACTTTTGGACAACCACAGGCGAGAAACACTATTGTCTTGACATAATAGAGTATTTTAGCACCCAAAAGTCAAATGAATAAAAATTCTTAATGTCTCGACACACTACGACCGAAATTACGAGATGGAATTCGGCGTAATTACGCCAGCAATGTTATTTGGATTACGGATGACACACTTCAGCCGAAATTACGTCGCCGAATTTCGGTCCGAAGTAATCCGCCGTGATTTGTACGAAATTTCGGAGCTTATAGTGTGTCATCCCAAACGAAAACGCCGAAAACTGACTGATTGATTAACTGATTTCGATCGCGTAATTTCGGTCGTAGTGTGTCTACATTCTAACGTAGGCGTTGGCGGATCACACACCAACTGCATGTTTTTTCCAGTGTTTAACCAACGGTTTAACCCAATCCGATGTCAGAGGATAAGTACGAAATGCTATTAATCAAAATTGGGTACCTACAACAGTACTACCTAAAATTGTCACAGTTGTTTATGATATGAATGTTATGTACAAATGTTTTTGAATGATACTTGTTTGTTCGAAATACATTTTTTAGGTTGATATTTATTATTTGCCGTGTGTTGCCGGCTTAGAATAGCATCACCCCGTACCTTTTCCGTGGGTATTGTAAGAAATGACGACTGGTCTCATCCATACCTCACAAAAGAATAGAATAATAAATTTAGCTATGTACGGGTAGAGGAGCTCGAGTACTTCGGATTGGTCGTGGTCTGCCGCGGCGCAGCTGAATGAGACATGGCTGTAGCGATAGGAGCAGTTTAGTAAAGCTTATAAATCTTGGTCTGCCGGCTGCTATCTTGGCACGTTTGGCGGAGTAGCTAAAAGTATGCCCTCTTAAAAAGTAAAATATCTCATCGAAGAATAGAATGAAAATATATCGTACCGATAGCTTGCTTGAGTCTGCCTACATATATACTGGTGCCTGGCCACAGCCTGGCAGTTTTCCCAGTCCGACCACTTTTACTTTTTAGTAAAAATTTATCTCTTCGAATAAAAGAATAAAATATGTCGTACCGATAGCTTGCTTGTCTGCCTAGAAAATACTGGTCTGCCTGACCACAGCCTGGCAGTTTTCAGATACGACCACTTTTACTTTTTTGAGAAATTTTATTTCTTCGAATAACAGAATGAAACTAAGTTGTAATAATAGTTTATTTAAAGCTGAACACATATCCTTGGTCTGCCTGAGCTCAGTCCGGTAGTTTCTCCGATGCGATCACTTTTCACTCTCAGTAAATTTAAATTTTAAAGGACCTGACTTTGTTTATTAGGAGTGGGCCCGTCAATAAAATGAAAATTTGTCGGTGTATAGAAGTGAGATTTACAGAGCTGTAATCTCTCAATGTCTAGATGAAGAATAAGTATGTTAATTTCAAGAATCTACAACTTCAGATGTATTCGTAGTAATTATTTCAAAAATACAATACTTGGGAAAACATTTTCTTCATCTGGACATTGAGAGATTACAGCTCTATAAATCTCACTTCTATACACTGACAAATTTTCATTTTATTGGCCAGGCCCACTCCCTAATAAACAAAGTCAGGTCCTTTAAAATTGAAATTTACTGAGAGTGAAAAGTGATCGCATCGGAGAAACTACCGGACTGAGCTCAGGCAGACCAAGGGATATGTGTTCAGCTTTAAATAAACTATTATTACAACTAAGTTTCATTCTGTTATTCGAAGAAATAAAACTTCTCAAAAAAGTAAAAGTGGTCGTATCTGAAAACTGCCAGGCTGTGGTCAGGCAGACCAGTATTTTCTAGGCAGACTTAAGCAAGCTATCGGTACGACATATTTTTATTCTTTTATTCGAAGAGATAAAATTTTACTAAAAAGTAAAAGTGGTCGGACTGGAAAACTGCCAGGCTGTGGCCAGGCAGACCAGTATATATGTAGGCAGACTCAAGCAAGCTATCGGTACGATATATTTTCATTCTATTCTTCGATGAGATATTTTACTTTTTAAGAGGGCATACTTTAGCTACTCCGCCAAACGTGCCAAGATAGCAGCCGGCAGACCAAGATTATAAGCTTTACTAAACTGCTCCTATCGCTACAGCCATGTCTCATTCTATTCTTCGATGAGATATTTTAACTTTTTCAGAGGGCAAACTTTAGCTACTCCGCCAAACGTGCCAAGCTGTGCCGCGGCAGACCACGACCAATCCGAAGTACTCGAGCTCCTCTACCCGTACATAGCTAAATTATTCTATTCTTTTGTGAGGTATGGATGAGACCAGTCGCCGCTCGGGCTATAAGGTATTTGAGAGTTGGTGTGTATTGCAATTTTAAGCGACAGGCTGTCACTTGTACTTCTGAATGACTCTCAAAGTTTTGTCAGACATAGTATACATGCCGTTTTTTACAAACATTTATGCCCTGGTGCCTAACCCGCAGGGGATATAGGGGTGATATAGGGTAAAATTTTGCTTGTGACCGTTAGCAAAAACTCAGAACCGGCTGGTGATAGAAACAATTTTCCCTAAGGAACAATAAGTCGAAATATGACAAAAAAATTGGACATCCCATCGATATGGATCTGATTCTATAAATCAGCTGATCGGCAATTTGGTGTTGGAGGTCCAGAGGTGCAATATTTTTCATATTTCGAGTTATGTTCCTCGGGGAAAGTGGTTTCTTTACATCCTGTATACTTGATGCAAGGTTTGATGGCTAACGTTACGGATTCAATTTGAACCACAACTAAGTAATAAATTCGTCGTGTCGGTCTGGTTGGCATAAACTGTTAATTAAATTATTCGTAAGTCAAAGGTTTAAGGCGATTTCCGCGGTTGACTGGTTTTGGCTATCTTATAGGTCTAGAATATAATTAAAAATTCAATACATTATTGCCGTGTGGTGCCGGTTAAAAGTAGCACTACCCTATTTCTATCCTACAGGTGTCGTAATCGTAAAAGGCAGTGTGATGTGTGGTAGCGGCAAAAAATTCTACTCAGGGTGTTTCGTAGAGTAGAGTAGGGCGACGTAGAGTTTTTGACCTTGGCTACAATATCAAACAATATCAATTATCAATGTTCAACCATATGGTGGCGGTAATACCACCTAAGAAAGCATTCCCAAAGAGTCACAAACTTTTGTCAGAGGTACCTAAATAACCGTTTTGTAGACCCATTTATGCTATGTCTACGGTAAAGGCGTGATATATGTATGTATAAGTAAATTAACTAAGTTAAAATAACCAACACAGAGATAAGTCACTACTGAATTTTAAACTATCGTCTATCAGGTAGATTAGCCAACAGATCTCTGTCTTGTCTTCAATTTGCGTTGCGGTTGCAGTCGGCCGAAGCTCAAGTGACAAAGGTAGTTTAATTACATGTTTAACATCTGAGTACCTACTTTGTTACTAAACTAGCTGCCTGCCCGAGCGGTTCCAGCCGCTAATCGTTTTTCCATGAGAATAAGAAAGACATTAAAGCCATTTTTCTTACTTACGAGCCTTTCTCTTAATCACCAATTTGAAACAAACGCATCAAACGTAGTCTGGTTTAGGAGGCGTTAGCGGCGTCTATGACTTGTATTGATTTCAGGCACATAAAGAGAAGACAGTGCAGTTCGTGACAGAAAATAACATGACAACTGTGACATCCGCAATTAGATGTTGGATCGGGTGCTATGATATCCGGTTAAATTGGTATGGGGTTACGTCAGCTTCTTTTGTCAAAAAGCTGGACCCGGCAAAATACCAGAAAATTATGCAATATGCATCATAGAATTTTTAATTTACATTTTATAACACAGCTTGCGCCAAAAAATCTATTTTAGAGGAAATCCGATCAAACTATTCCTATCAGGTAGATTAGCCAACAGATCTCTGTCTCGTCTTCAATTTGCTTTGCGCTTGCAGTCGGCCGGAGCTCAGGTGACAAAGGTAGTTTAATTACATGTTTAACATCTGATTACCTACTTTGTTACTAAACTAGCTGCCTGCCCGTGCGGTTCCACCCGCTAATCGTTTTCCGTGGGAATAAGAAAGACATTATCCCGGTAGGTATGTGTCTTTTTACGTACCTTTCTCTTTAATCATTAAGTATTTCAAACAAGCTCATCATCATACGTAGCCTGGTTTAGGAGCCGTTAACGGTATCTATGACAGAAAGACAGACAGAGTAACTATACTTGGTATTGATCTCACGCACTTGAAGACATGCATGACAGTTCATCATGATAGATAAATTATACATGACAACTCTGACATCCGCAATTTGAGTCGAAACCGTGTGCCATGATATCCGGTTTTGGTATGGGATTTCGTCACCTTCTTACGTAAAAAAACTGGGTCCGAAAAATACCGGAAAAAATATGCAGTGTGTATTCTCCACCATAAATTATAATGTGCATTTTAAAATTTTTAATTTAAATAAATCAAATAACTATTTTAGAAGAGAACCGAATAAATCAGGTAGATTAGCCAACAGATCTCTGCTTCGTCTTCAATTTGCGTTGCGGTTGCAGTCGGCCGAGGTTCAGGTGACAAAGGTAGTTAGATCACATCTGATTACTACTGTGTAAGTAAATAATTAATGATCGCAAAATCATCGGGAGACAATGCGATTTTTGACAGTCAATTACAAATGACAACCTTTGTCAGTTCGAATTTGATGTTGCGTTGCGACGTGTGCTTTATGAGCAGGTTTCAGTATGGATTTACGTAAAAACCTAGATCCGGAAAAATACCACAAAATTATGCGGTGCGTGCGTTTCCCGTGTTCTATTCTATGTAGCTAATAATACTTCGCGGAATTGTTGATTTATATGAACTACCTAAGACAACTTGCTTTGGAAATCTATTTTAGAAGAGATCCGATTAAACTATCGTCTATCAGGTAAGGTAGATTAGTCAACACATCTCTTAGTCGGGGAATTCTGGAAATTCAATGTATGGCGCCAATTGAAGCACGCCTTTACAGCAATTTTTTTTTGCGATTAGATACCTTTAAGCATGTTGTTTGAAACCTTCCCGTTCACCCCATTTTCTTTGAAATGTGTCAAAATTATAAACTTTCCGGATTTATGAGT
Source organism: Phthorimaea operculella (assembly GCA_024500475.1). Taxonomy (NCBI): domain Eukaryota; kingdom Metazoa; phylum Arthropoda; class Insecta; order Lepidoptera; family Gelechiidae; genus Phthorimaea; species Phthorimaea operculella. The sequence goes on along the minus strand of JANFCV010000155.1, from coordinate 355,729 downwards.
TAACTATAATAGTTACAAAAAAAGTGTCAAAAGACAAAATATTCTGTATTAAATTTGCTACTTAAATGTAATACATTTTTTTATTGTAACTCTTACGGTTTTCAAGATAAAACGATTTATATTAAAAAAAAAACCTTTTCCTGGAAAATCTATGAATGGCGCCAGTTGAAGCACGTCTTTACAGCAATTTTTTTTGCGATTAGGTACCTATAAGCCTGTTGTTTGAAACCTTAAAAGCGGAGATCACACCCCATTTTCTTTGAAATGTGTCAAAAATTATAAACTTTACGGATTTATGAGTTAACTATAATAGTTACAATAAAAAAATGTATTACATTTAAGTAGCAAATTTAATACGAAATATTTTGTCCGTTGACACTTTTTTTGTAACTATTATAGTTGACTCATAAATCCATAAAGTTTATAATTTTTGACACATTTCAAAGAAAATGGGGGTGATGCGGACGGGCGGAGGGTCTCCACTTTTAAGGTTTCAAACAACATGCTTAAAGGTATCTAATCGCAAAAAAAAATTGCTGTAAAGGCGTGCTTCAACTGGCGCCATTCATAGATTTTCCAGGAAAAGGTTTTTTTAAATATAAATCGTTTTATCTTGAAAACCGTAAAAGTTACAATAAAAAAATGTATTACATTTAAGTAGCAAATTTAATACAGAATATTTTGTCTTTTGACACTTTTTTTGTAACTATTATAGTTAACTCATAAATCCGGAAAGTTTATAATTTTTGACACATTTCAAAGAAAATGGGGGTGATGCGGACGGGCGGAGGGTCTCCGCTTTTAAGGTTTCAAACAACATGCTTAAAGGTATCTAATCGCAAAAAAAAATTGCTGTAAAGGCGTGCTTCAACTGGCGCCATACATTGAATTTCCAGAATTCCCCGACTATCTGTCTCGTCTTCAATTTGCGTTGCGGTTGCAGTCGGCCGGAGCTCAGGTGACAAAGGTAGTTAGATCACATGTTTAACATCTGATTAGTAACTGTGGAGTAAATACTAATTACAAGGTTGGTTGATTGAGATGTTGCCGTAACAGGAAATACCGTGAGTTCAAGCTGGTCAGATTTCTCCTGCATGTAAATAGCATGCCTATGATTAGATTGTACTAGCGGCTCGTTAGCGGTTTCACCCACTGCAACTCATTTTCCCGTGAGAAAAAATATTTATTTTCCCGGTATGCGTTACACATAAAAACCTTCCTAGGTATCTTTTGCAAAACCAGCATCAAAATCCGTAGCGTGGTTTAGGAGGAGTTAGGGAATTCCACGACAGGCAGACAGAGAAACTCATCAAAGACTTCATTTCATACTATGGTATGGATGAGATAAGGAAACTGCCAAAAATCTGTGTGTTCATTTAAACAATTTAAAATGCCATGCGGTTATAGTTTTGACAATATACCAACAGTATTCTAACTTCTTAGTTTTGACCTAATGTACGTACATCTTCTGTATAATAGGTTATTTCTTCTGTTTGGGATCGGAGTGGTCCAATAGCCTGATAAACCCTGGTGTTCTTCAACCGCCTACTACGACCGAATTTGGCAGCGTTGCTATTTTAACAAAGGGGAAGGGTTCAAAAATATATTAGCTAAATAGGTACATTTAAGTTTTTATCATGGTATTCTCAACCCACCAGATCGACAGACGAGGTGACCATTGCCGGAAGACAGGTGAATGCAGGAGGCACAGGACCGGCGTAGATGGCGAGAAAAAGAAGAGGCCTCTCAGAGGTGGGAAGATGTAGGCTGTTATGATGATAATGATTCTCAAGATTTCGTGTCTACATCAGTTACGGAAAGGTAGGTAGACAATGTTAGGAAAACGTCCATTTTCACAAAACCCTTTTTAAACAATGCCTGTTTTCTTGTTGTCAGGTACCTAAGGAAGTTACTTAAAGCGCTGAGCTATGCAACATATTCACAACTGCGTATGGAAAGCAGAAGGGAATGGCATTTTCAGTCACAAAGCTTGAAAGAAAATTCGTTTTGAATACCGAACGCATGAAATGCTTTGTAGCGACTATGAAGTTATTAAAAATCTGATAAAATACGTCAAGTATTTACGTACCTTGTAACATAGTATCTACTACGCCACGCAACCTATATAAGGTCCTATTAAATTCACTGCAAATATTTTAAGGGCATGCGTAAATATGTCTAAGAAAAACATCTAAGGCATTTTAAAAAAATCTACACGCTAGATTTTTTTTTTCATTTTCAAACAAACTTTTTAATTAATTATGTGAACATCCTTTGACTGACCCGACTGACGTTCCGCCACGTAGACAGGATTCACTTACACGGCACGCACACTGACAACCAGCCAATCACAGCACCTTTTTTTGGCGCGTAATTTAAATTCGTCGTAGTGTGTGTTTCTAAGACAAACAGGGTGCACTTTTTTCGTTTTGTGTTTTTTTAGTTAAATGCAATTTTCTCGAAAACTAGCGTGTAGATTTCTTTAAATAATTTCCTAGTACATGCTTATATTTTATTTGATCTGCCCCTAAAATATTTGCAGTGAATTTAATAGGACCTTATATACGATAAAGCATAGCGTTGCGATGTCGGATGCGTCAGCCACATCGGTTTTTACCCGACTGCCTCAAGAGCTTATGTTTTTCGAGAGTATGTTTGTATGTATGTATGTGGACAAGAAAATTCTTTTTCATGGGGTAAAGATGATATCGGCTAGATGAGATGAGATGACATGAGAGAGAAAGCCCAAACGGATAGTTGGATTTTGACGTATGAGGTGTCGTTAGATTCGTCTCAACAGCGCGAGTGACACTGGCTATATTAAAAAAATATAGATTCAAGATGGCGAATTTTAACAGTAAAATGCTACTGCAAAATTACCGCAGTCGGGTTTTGTGTTTTTCAACACATCTACTTGTTTATCGGAATAAGGTTAGTCTTCTCTTAACTTAAATGTCACGTTAAGTGGGATCCCCTCCTTACCCACATAGTGACGAATTACGGCTACGAAGAGTATAATTGAGGGATTTAGAATTGATTCAATATCACATATAAGATTTTCCGCATACGTGATTTCCGTAACTGTATGACATATATGACGAGATACCTATGACCTGTAATTTTTTATTTATTTTATACAATTTATTGGGGACTGTCTCATGACGGCTTGTTCTTTTCAGGATAATAATTTAATTCAGTTCTGTTTAGCTCCTCCTGTGTGAGGCGTCCTATATGTATAATCCCAAATGTAACACAGTTGTCACCACACAAGATCGGTTAGGTAATTTTATGTTTAGACCCTTTGTATTCATTTTATTTACCTGAATGGATGAAATTATCATAATATTAAGTATTTTGGGACGAATTATACAGGTAAGTTAAGACTCTTACGAAGTGATTACAAAAACCTTAAAACGCGCGTTTATTTGCGTTATAAAACATTTTTGATGATCAGATGATACGGACCTTACAATATCTGTTATTGTGAAATAAATGAATGTATTAAATTAGTCAAATCATACTTTTAATTAAATATTGACCTTGCTTAAATAATTCCAATATAACATGTATTTTCTTTATATTTTTGTAAATGTCAAAAAAAATATAATAAGTGTTATTATAAAAGAAAAGAATGTGTATTCCTGCAATAAGAGATGGACTTAATTTCGTTTTATAGTTTTTAATTACTAGTAGGTAGGTACTATGTATATTTTTTTAAACAATTAGTAATATTTGCACTGCATATCCTCTTTAAAAGATTTTGAGTAAGTACCTTCCTCAAAAACATGAAGTAAGTAAGTAGATAAGTTTCGAGTGATTTCTATAAAATATATTTTTTCGTAATTCATAACTAAATTAAAACAGTCACTTTCTCCAGTTTTTAAATATGTTCTATAACATTTTACCAAGGTAAATATGGGGTAGGTACAATTTTCAAGCGATATTCAAAGAGAAAATTTTGCCATAAAAAGTTTTGAAGTTAAAGGCGTGTTTAAGACGTGTTTAACTTATTTTTCCATGCGATTTGACTTCGGCAACTGGAAGAATCAATGTTCAACGTTCTTGTAATAACACGGTTGTGTTTTTAATGCCTCGCTCGCAATTTCATAACTTTAAACTTACTTTAAAATTGGTGATTTCATAATGAAATCATTTTTACAGGTGATATCTGCATAACTTTAGCTTTTAAGTGATTTTAATAGCATTATATTGTGAACATTTAAGTAATTATAAAATCTTTTTCCCGTAATAAATTTTACTCTTAATGTATGCCAGCTTTAATATAGTAGCTTCAGAATATTATTCTTTCGTTAATAAGTTATGCGTTTTTTTACACCTTAATGTCTGGCCTTTGTATCCCAATGTTCATTTATAAATAATGTTTTATTGTTACCAGTAACTTTTTTCAACACATACAAACTCAAAATTCCTTGTACAGTGCACTTATAAAATATATAAAAGTTTTCCACTTACGTAGAAGAATGAGTGAAAGGTTCGCGTAGCGGCGGCGCACTGACTGCTTTGCGGCGCGTAGTTCACGTATCTACGGCTCGTAGACGCCGCGCTTACCTTATATACGGCTACGGCTACGGTGCGGCTACGGGCTACGGTGCTGGCTACGTGGGCAAAGGGCAAGGGACACATAGGGCCTACCACAAAAAAATGATTTCATTGAACATGATAAATGCGTATTCACCGTTTTTTCTGGATGAAGTTATTTTTTAACTTTGTTACTGAAGATAAAAAAGCAACATGAGCTGAATGCACCTACCTACCTAGATAACTAAAGATTTATAAAATATCTATAACCACAGCAAATAATGCTAATTATAGCTACTCGCTCTTAAAGCAACAGGTACGGGATTGTGCAACAGCACGTAGTAGTACATATTTAAGAAAAATTGTGCCGATTTAAAGCCTGAAGGTCAATCTCTCAAATATTTTTCTAAACCATTTTTAGGTACTTAAATCAACGGAAACAAATACCTATATAACTCCATGTCTAAAAAACCATCATTAATTACAGTAAAATTTTCAAAGTTCTTTGTATCCATTTTTGAAATTTGACCCTTCTGCTGCTACCCCCCTTTCCTATTATTATTAACCATTTATTGCACACAAGAAACATTACAAGTGACATATACAAAGAAAGACAACACAACAGGACAGCTTATTTCTACTAAGAAATTTCTTCCAGCTGACCTACAGCAAGGGAGACTTTTGTAAGATAGGCAGATTGGGCGTGCACATAATACTTAATTAAATTCAAATTAACTAAAATATATACCTACTAGCAGCCCGCCCAGCGGTTTCACCCGCTGCTACTTACCTGTTTTCCCGTAGAAATTGGATCTTTGCCCGTAGTAAAAAGTCCATTACTCCGATCCAGCAGAGGTAAATGTGCGAGCAGAAGCGGCCCGTCATGCAGAATAACTTTTACTTTGAAGCCATTACCGTATCTCTTATTGTTTATATGGCATGCTGGTGGTCTACATCAGGTACTCCAGACCCTCGTGACCATGTGCCAGCAGAAGCGGCCCGTCATGCTAAATAACTTTTACTTTGACGCTTTTACCGTATCTCTTATAGTTTATATGGGATGCTGGTGGTCTACATCGGGTACTCCAGATCCTCGATGACCATGTGCCAGCAGAAGCGGCCCGTCATGATTCACAACTTTTTCTATGAAGCCATGGCCGTATCTCTTATAGTTTAGATGGGATGCTGGTGGTCTTCATCAGGTACTCCAGATCCTCGATGACCATGTGCCAGCAGAAGCGGCCCGTCATGGTGAACAACTTTTTCTATGAAGCCATGACCGTATCTTTTATAGTTTAGATGGGATGCTGGTGGTCTTCATCAGGTACGCGTACTCCAGATCCTCGAGGGCTGACAAAAAGTAGTTCATGTCCATCTTTACTATGCTAGTAATATCAGTGCCAAATTTCGCGAAGATCGGTAAAGCGGTTTGGCTTATTTGGGTAATATCCGCTGTATTTCCCGCTTTTCCTGCTGCTAACCGTTTTCCCGTGGAAATGAGGAATTTTCCCGTGGTAAAAAGTAGCCTATGTTACTCAGGAATGTTGTAGCTTTCTAATGGTGAAAGAATTTTCGAAATCGGTCCAGTAGTTTCGGAGTTTATCGATTATATACATACAAAAAAACAAACAAACAAACAAAAAAACAAACAAAGTTTTCCTCTTTATTATATTAGTGTAGACTAACGAAATACCTACATACTTATACATAAAATACCTATATATAACATAAAAATCCTACCTAAAAATAAATAAAATAAATACATACTACGTATAATAATATACATACTATAATATACCTATTTTAGTCGGATAGTGAAAGATAGTGCTCTCTTACTCTCTTCTTAAAGACGGCGATGGAAGGGCAGTCTCGAACAGTGTAGGGTAGTGAATTCCATAACCTTACCGCATGTACAGTAAAGGAATAGGAGTAAAAATCAGTATGATGGTGAGGAATGGCAAGAATTGTTCTAACATTAGAACGACAAGGCTTGTCCAATGGGCGAGAGAATTTAAAGCGCTCACGCAGATAGTTGGGTGCGCACGGGTTGTGTAAAATGTTAAAAAGTAAACAGAGAATGCGAGTATTCCTGCGGAAACGGATCGGGAGCCACTTGAGCTGTTTGCGAAACTGGGAAACATGGTCGTATTTACGGAGTCCGAAGACAAACCGTATACACAGATTTTGGAGGCGCTCAAGCTTATTTAAAAGCTCTTCAGTGGCATCTGGGAAGCAAGAATCGGCGTAGTCCAGTATAGGAAAGAGAAGTGACTGTACCAGAGTGATTTTAGTTTTCAAGGGCAAGAGACTTTGGAGACGTTTAAGCGAGTGGAAAGAATAATGAATCTTCCTGCTGAGCTCATTGACTTGTGGGATCCAAGTTAGATTTGAATCGAAAATAACCCCAAGATTCTTAGCAGTACTAGTGTAAGCAATGGTGGCTCCATTGTAAATGACAGGTGGGATACTGCGAATATCCAACTGCTTATACATGTAACTGCTACCCAAAATCAATACCTGCGACTTTTTAGGATTGACCAACAGACCAAATGAAGTTGCCCAACCGCTGATCTTAGTTAGATCAGAATTGAGTTCATCAACTGCACTATTAATATCAGCGACTTTAAAGTGTCGATAAATTTGCAAGTCATCCGCGTAGAGGTGGAAGTTGGAGGAGATTACTGAAGTGACGGTATTAATAAAAATAGAAAAAGAAGGGAGAAAGTACGCCACCCTGTGGAACTCCGCAACAAGGTCACACCAATCAGAAGAAACTTCATCAGAGCAGACCCGCTGCGAGCGACCACGAAGGTAAGAGTCAAACCAAGCAATTACTGGGGAAGAGATGTTAAGAGAACGAAGTATTGAAATGAGAACGTCAAAATCCACAGAATTAAATGCGCTACTAAAGTCAAGCAAAGTAAGGATCGTCAGTGATTTCTCATCCATAGCAGACCGGATGTCATCACTGACTTTGATCAGAGCCGTTACAGTGCTGTGACCAGGTCTAAAACCGGACTGAAATTGAGAAAGTAGATTATTTGACGTCACATATTCAGCAAGCTGCTTGTGGACGATGTGCTCAAGGACTTTGGATAGGAAAGGAAGTATGGATATGGGTCTAAATTCGGAAAAGGAAGCAGGATTGGACGTTTTAGGGAGAGGAATTATGTTCGCACGTTTCCATGCGCTAGGGAAAGAACTTGATGTCAGAGAAAAATTGAAAATATGCGTGAGTATAGACAAAAGTTCTGGGAGAAGTAAGGAGATCATACGGGAACATAGGTCGTCATCGCCCACAGCAGTCGAAGAGATGGAAAGCAAATGTTTCTTAACATCTTCCCCAGATACAGAACTGAAACTAAAAGAGCAACACGTAGGTAAAGTTTGGCAAGATAAATTGAATATGGTGTTGGACTTCACGGTGTCATCAATAAAAACAGGGGGGAGAGAGAAATGTTTATTGAGATCGTTCAGGTTTAAACCAACACTAGGGGAGGAAACTGTTGATTTGCCAATACCAATAGTTTTAAGGAAATTCCATACACGGGTAGGATCACAGGCCTCAATAGAGTTGTGTATGTGGCGCCTTCTCGCATCTCTACACATCCGACTGCAACGGTTTCTAAGGAATCTGTAACGCGCTAAATTTAGGTCTGTTGGACAATGTTTAAACCGCTTTTTTGCTCTGTCACGCTTCCCCATCATGTCCTTAATATCCTGAGTAAGCCAAGGAGCAGGAACGTGCTTTATTTTGACCTTCTTGATGGGGGCGTGAGTGTCATAAAGTTTTAAAACATGCTCGCTAAAAAGTTTAACCTTGTCATCGATTTGGTCAGCGTGTAGAACAGGATTCCAGTCGATACTGGAAGCATCTCGCCGCAACTTCTCCAAGTCAATGCCCCTGAAACTACGTAGGAACCGATACTTGGGTTTACGCCGGGGGGGTCGAATTTTGTATGAAAGATAAAGTAAATCGTGGTATGAGAAGTTAGCAGGGAACTGACCGTGCACTGCAACCAGATCAGGAGAAGAAGTTATTAACAAGTCAAGAAGAGAGGGAACGCAGTTCGGAAAATGGTGTGTAGCTGATAAAGGAAGTGTATGGAGATTGACCCCCTTTCCTACTGTGTGGGCTTTGAATAATGTCATGAAATTTTTTTTTCGTTATTATGAACTCATACGTTATTGCTACGGTTACATACTCAGTCGACTGCAAATGAATACAGGTAGGAAGATGTCATTAAGTTCAATCTTTGAACTTACAACACAAAATTTATATTTTTAAACTCTGTCTAGGGTCATTCGTCGACTCGCTGTCCTGCTGTCCCTTAACAGATAAGAAGATCTAAAAACTTTGAAAAATCTACATTTTCGTATAGTACTATTGGTATTGTCTCCTATATTTACCTACATACATTTGACAACATGTGCGAAGATTCTTTTACGTCATATTAAAAAAAAACGACGTAACTGAAATATTGCATGCAGGTATACTTTTATATCCAGTCATAGTCATATTATAAAAAAAGCTTTTAGAAAAGCGTACACACGAGAGGCTTTCTCGAGGGCCCTGTCATGAACACACCTTACAGATTCATCTACACTATTACTTCATTTTGTCTTGTATGATATCGAAAGTCTAAACTAGTTAAAAATTATTTCAAAACGATAGAAAGATTTATTATTTCTGAAGCACATTGGCATTTTTACACTGCGGGTAAATAACTTATTTCCACTGGATTACGGTAGATATTTATAATATGAAATACCTGTGAAAAAATAATTATGCAACGTGTGTGCAAAAATCCTTAGGAAACACACGTAACGTTCGTTTGTATAATAATATCATTTTTGAGCTGCGTAGCGCAAGCGTTAGGACAATATGAATTTCGACATTATTCCAATCTGTTTCTCCTAGTGTAGGGTACCGAGTCGTTCAACGACCCGATGAACCCTAGTATTAAAGTTTTTCAACCGCCTACTGCAAGTAGCAGGCCTCAGACATGGTTGTGTAACGACCGCCCTCATAGACAGCAACCGGGACCGACGGCTTAACGTGCCCATCCGAAGCACGGAACCAATTTGTTTTTCGGACAATCAGGTGGTTCAGCCTGCAATGTCCTGACCAGACTGGGAACAAATTCACAAATTGATAAATATCAACTTTTGAGTGACCCCACTGGGAATTGAACCCGGAACCTTCTGCGTGGCAGGCTGGCAGTCATCTGTCATACTTACCTCTGCGCCACATCGGCTGTCATTATTCCAATAAAAATATATAAAAATACAAATATATAAACACATAATAAGACAATTAGGTACCTACTTACGCTGCGCTTTGCACAACGGTGCTTCGACGGATTCGTCTGTCAAACCACAGAATAAATAATAGTACCTACTAGGGTTTTATTTGTCATAAGCCGTTTTTGTAAGAACATCGAGTTTTCCTAACGCATGCGAAAGCACTGCGCAAAAATAACGCATCGACGGACATTTCGTGTGTCACTCCTAATTTACAAAAAAATGTGTGAATTTTATTGCAAATGTCAAAAGTAATCAAATCAAACATATTGGATCTGTGATGGGACATCCTACAGAGAATTCGTCAAAGAGTTTAAATGTGATATCGAAAGATTTGTACAGTCCCTGTGACCCAGTGAATTAAGTGACCTCCACAGAGTAAGTAAAATGTTAAGAGGGAACCCTACAAACAACCACAAAGAAGCCGTGATAACTTGGAACGCGTTAAAATAATAAAAAATTAACAAAAGTATATAACAAGCCGAAAGGAGTTCTAGGTCTATGAACTTTCCCCATGAAACATGGGTCGATATATGGAATAGGAATTTTGACCTCCCATACAAATTTTCCGATCAGCTGATTGATTAACGATGGGAGGTCCATTTTTTTTCATATTTCGACCCTAGTTTTATGGCGAAAGTTGTTTAATTTCATGAGTACTTTGACCTCCTTTCGGCTTTTTATACTTTTTTTTGTTACACCGGGTATATTAGTTTCTAAAAACAGTCACAGCTGTTGAATAAAGTATTTCTTATTTGTGTTTTTGGGCATTATTTCTCGTGAGTTGCTGGGTGAAATCATCACCTCTTCATTTCTTTCTACCCGTGGGTATTATAAAAGTGTACTAAAGGATAATCTTTTCCAGGGAATGGGCTACAGCGTTCCTTACGAATGGCAATATCTTACGTTGTCGGCCGCGTTTGAAGCGTGGCGTCGAGAGAACGCATGCAATTACTTCCAATGACATGACAGCCAGTGACAGGTTATAATAAACGATAACACTCTTCATCTTTATCAGTGGACTGTTGTAGCCGTTGATAGTGACAAATAAGTTTCTAATGGCGTCATTGTGGTTGGCACTTAGCTCCCTCTAAAACTTCCTTTGCTCTGAGATGGCTTCATACTTGATGAGTGTCTAAATTGATACTGACAATGATATGGTTTTGATAAGGGATTTCCAATGTTTATGTTCGGACTTTAGGATCACAAAGTCATAACAAAACTGAGAACAATCTTCGTGGGGAACTTGAGATTTATCTATTTTGAAAGCGACCACGTGGACGCAGGTAAGAGTACTATTTATAATAATTAATAATGTAATTCGACAGTCAATGTGGCACACCTATGGTTAGTACGACTGCCTGCAATGCTAAAAGTTACGGGTTCAATTCCAGGTAGACACTCACAAAGTTGATATTTATCACCTGATTCTCTGAAAAGCAAGATGGTTCCGTGCTTCGGAGGGCGCGATGATCAGATCACTTAGACATCGGTCGTAACACAACCCTGGCGCAGGCCGCTGCTATCTACTTGTAAATAATGTTGAAAACTCTGACACCAGGGTTTATCGGGTCGTTGGACGACATTACTTGACTTAAATATCTCCAAGAAATAATGCAATTCTATTTTAGTGCTTATAAAAGATAGTGCGATAGGTACAGTTTCTGACCTTGGCAAAAATCTGCCGAGAATAATGCCAATTAAACCATCTATAGCATTTCCAAAGACGTTTGACCTCACTCAGGTACCCCGGTCATATAAGACAAATCCTATCACAATGCAACATGTTTCTGAGCACAAGATATGTTGCGCTGGCTCACTCCAAATTAATTGGGACGTGGACATTGAGATCTGTTTGTTCTCAATTTCTACCAATATCTAAGGCCTATAAGGCCTTGAATGCACTAGCAACTAAGCTACTCGGGAACTATCGTATCTCTCTTTCTTTTCCGCTTGTGCGAAAGGTATTTCCGATAAGTTGCCGACAAAAATCTCCCTAGTGCGCCCACTCACCACAGTACAGCCGTACGAATTTGCCATATTTGACAGCTGTCAAATTTATGGTAATGCTATGACATATGGTATACTTTTCCTCGTTGACATGTCGTCGAGTATAAGTTGGCTGTCAAATATAGCCTATTCGAATGACCGTACTATAGTGCTGCCGCTACCGTACGGCCATTTGAATAGGCCATATTTAAAAGCTGTCAAAATTATAGTAATGCTATGACATAAGGTCTGCTTTTCTCTGTTGACATGTCTTCTAGTATGATGGGTTTGACTGCTGTCAAATATGGCCTATTTTAATGGCCGTACTTTAAGGTTCTAACCATAGAAATGCACTGTAGACGGATGGCATCATCACATCAGCCCATAGCAACCAAGTGGGAAAGGAAGCGACATACGGCCGCGACTGCAGAGAGTGGTCTCTCGACTATAGTGTTAACCTTAATCTGGGGGCACGGTAGTGTCCCCACCAAGTCGAGCTGAAAGCGGCACGGCCGTACCATCCTTTTCTCGAACCAGTTCAGGCCATTTTCGACCCCCCCATAAGTCCCTTGTTGATAATTTTAGAACCCTCATTTCAAAATATCTTATCAAGCACTACATAGACACGATACATTTCAAATTTCATCTAATTTATGCCAGTAGTTTAGAAGTTATAGTTAGTCAAAGTTTCTTAATTTTCTGCCTGACTGACTGACTGACTGACCGATCATCAAAATTCTAAGGTTCTTCTAGCAGACTGAGGAGCTTCAAACTTAGAATACACGTTGTATTTAGTGTATGAATAAAGGGAAAGCTATAAAATTCTGCAAATTCGGTTGCAACCGCATAAATAACTTTGTATTTCCATACAAATGTATAGGATTACAAAGTTAACTTTGTGGATGGGCTTTGAGGAAATCTGTAGCTGAGACTCGAGAAGTACCTAGTTCCAAAAAAGAGAAAGAGGATTACTACCTACAAAAAGAAATGAGATCCCATCAAAAACATTCATTTGTAAAAAGAACCAAGTCTCGCCACTCAGTTCTTCTACTGTAAAAAGTTGTGAGATCCATGAGATGCCAAGTCGGTTATTGATTTATTCAAGGACGACTTCGGGGAACTTTCATCTTAAACTATTGCGTAATTAGGTAACAGACATCATCTTATAGTAACCATATCGATATTTAAAAACTTTTATATTAACAATAACTAGAATGACTTGGCAATCGCACACTATTTGCTTGTGAGATACGATGGTCTGGTGCGATGGCCGGGTCATTCTAGTTATTGTTAATATAAAAGTTTTTAAATATCTATATGGTTACTATAAGATGATGTCTGTTACCTAATTACGCAATAGCTTAAGATGAAAGTTCCCTGAAGTAGTCCTTGAATAAATCAATAACCGACTTGGCATCTCATGGATCTCACAACTTTTTACAGTAGAAGAACTGAGTGGCGAGACTTGGTTCTTTTTGCAAATGAATGTTTTTGATGGGATATTATTAATACCTATTCTGGCCCGCATAGCGTGCGCGATGTACAAAAATAAATTTTTCTCCAATTTGCTCGGAAATAGCTTCATTACTTTAAAAAAAGAATACGTCAATGGGCTCATTTATGTTGTCAAGGCGCAGAGGACTGTAATAGAAACCCACCCAAAACATAAATGTGAAAGGCTGCCAAGTTCGATAATATTGGAATGCTTCGCCTATAAAAGAAGTGAGATCTAAATAAGTACCAAGTTCCATACACAGACCTCAGTTAAAAATAGTTACAGGAATGCACACTTGATTTTCCGCAGTTTGGAAAGTAGATTCTTATTTCCAAACTGCGAAAAATCAAGTGTGCGATCCTGTAACTATTTTTAACTGAGGTCTGTGTATGGAACTTGGTACTTATTTAGATCTCACTTCTTTTATAGGCGAAGCATTCCAATATTATCGAACTTGGCAGCCTTTCACATTTATGTTTTGGGTGGGATTTCATTTATTTTTGTAAGGTTTATTTTTTTTTTTCTTATGATTAAGTTAGGTAACGAAATATCTCATTTATACTTTACTTTGACTAAATACAAACCTTCGTAACGAATTTTAGGTCGGTACGACGATTGGAAGATATAGATAAATTTTTTGTTTTAGTTCCTTAGGGGTATGAATTTACACCTTCATTATTTTTAAAACCGACTCACACTTGGCCATTTTCAGTTTTTTTCCTTTACCTTGACCTAAAGACCTACCTCCATGCCAAATTTCAAGTCAATACGACCTTTGCAAGTGGTCTAGGTTTTTGATGAGTGAGTCAGTCAGTCAGTGAGTGTATAGTAAAAATAGCGATTTTCTGACGTCAATATCTCAAGACCTACAATAGGTACATTAATGAAATTTTGTATTTTAGATAAGTAAGTAGATCTCGACAGATACTAGAAATTTCATATGCGTAGATAAAATAGATTTTGAGTTATAGGTGGGTCGAACTTGGCCCGAAATGGTTCGTGTAATATAACCCACGGCCGGTGTGTCGCTTTTTTTGCTCGAACTTGGCGGACACACTGCCGTGTGTCTAGATTGCCGGACTAGGCCGGTAATAAAAGGGTTCTTAAACTTCACACTTTCGTGATTAGGTGTTTTATGGAACACAATTTGTTTGAAGTTTGAAGGCTGAATGTGAATTTCCCGCGCATTCTTTATAAAACGGAACGTAAGCAAAACCAGCGCATGCGCTTTGCGAACTTTAGAAGTTGTGAAGTGTCAATTTTGTCACGATTTAAATGTTTATTATTTATGTTTCCTTGCAAATTGGAGAAAAGCACTATACAATCCGCGGCCGAAATAACAATTTCTGGTCTCGTTTACTTTAGAAGGCCTCGACTTCGTCTCGGCCTTCCAATGCCACTCGACCAGAAATTGCTATATACTCGGCCTGTGACGTAATGTACTATTATACTACACCTGCATAATAATTTGCCTATAGCTTAACACTCTATAGGGGGGAACGTTAGTCATTGTTCAACGTACAAATTAGCGGGAGGGAATTAACCATACAAATCACTTTCCTCCCGTGGGAATTTTTACAGACTTTAGTACAGGTTGAACAGGTAGGTGACCACAAGTTGATCAGTTTTGAAGTTGTCATTAAAAAGTTGTCCAGTTTCATAAGTTGTACAGTTTTTAAAGTTGTTCAGGTGTAAAAGTTGTTCAGTTTCAAAAGTTGTTCAGTCTCAAAAGTTGTTCTGTTTTGAAAAGATGTTCAGTTTTTAAAATTGTTCAGTATTAAAAAGTTGTTGAGTTTCATAAGTTGTTGAGTTTCATAAGTTGTTCAGTTTTGTAAGTTGTTCAGTTTCATAAGTTGTTCAATTTAGTAAAGTGGTTCAGTTTTGTAAGTTCTTCAGTTTTCTAAGTTGTTCAGTTTTGTAAAGTTGTTCAGTTTTGTAAGTTGTTCAGTTTCGTAAGTTGTTCAGTTTCGTAAGTTGTTCAGTTTTGTAATTTGTTTAGTTTTGTAAGTTGTTCAGTTTTGTAAGTTGTTCAGTTTTGTAAAGTTTTTCAGTTTTGTAAGTTCTTCAGTATTGTAAGTTGTTCAGTTTTGTAAGTTGTTCAGTTTTGTAAGTTGTTCAGTTTTGTTAGGTTGTTCAGTTTTGTAAGTTGTTCATTTTGTAAGTTGTTCAGTTTTATCAGTTGTTCAGTTTTGTCAATTGTTCAGTTTTGAAAGTTGTTCAGTTTTGTAAGTTGTTCAGTTTTGTAAGTAGTTCAGTTTTGTATGTTGTGAAGTTTTGTAAGTTATTCAGTTGTTCAGTTATATGAGTTGTAAAGTTATTGAATTAAAAAAGAGTTTGGAAATGTGTACCTAGGTAGTTTATTTTTTTCCGGATGTTTCAATTAACCCCGTGGCTGTTACAACTGACCCCGCAGGTGTAGTATAAAGCACTATGTATTACTCGGATGAAAGTCCGACTACAAACTCGTGTGTATTGAGGCCCTCAGCTGCGCTTCGGGCCTCAAACTACACCCTCGTTAGTAATCGGTTTCTTTCTCTCCGCGTATACAATGTACTATTACTAGAAATTTAATAATAATCGTGTGGCGTGGTATGAAAAATAGCACCACCTGTCTCTACCTGCGGACATCATTTTATAAAAGGTAATAGACCTAAGAAAGTATTATGTATTCTGTGGTAATAGGCACCGCCAATATTTGTAAAGCTTTGCTTTGTTTTGCACTGCGCTTGCAAGTCTACCTGCCAACGGTGATGAGAATTTATCAAAAATTTCGCTTTAAATAAAACTTCTGGTCTCTATAAATAGGAGGGATGGCACAAAATAAAAAACATGTTTTAATACCGTATTAAGACATCAAACAATGACCAATAACATAAAATATTCAAACTATAAGATAATACCTTACAGACAAGTCACAAAGCAAGTGCTTCTTAAGCCGGTAGTAGTTTTCAACGGAATATAAAGATTCGAATACGGACAATTCTAAGAATACATTACTCGGGATCATAACATCTAAATCTCCGATTCTTCAGTAAAAACATTAAATACTTATGACTCAGTAACTATTAAGGAGAAATATGTCCTATACTCTGTCAAAAGGCCTATTTAGTAGGTAGCCGATGTCAGCAGTCTCTTAAGTTTGCAAAAAAACTACGTAATATACCTATCTGATTTAGATCTATTAGGTCCATTAGATCTTATGAAATGAATGCCCCAGTCACATTCTAAAACTCACAATCTTTTTTCTTTAGAAGGTACGCTAGGGTCAGAATTTTGATAAAAATCCTGCATGCCTGACTGAAGTGAAATTTTGGTGGTAGGTATTAGTCCGTAAGTGATTTGATGTATTTGAAAGCGAAGACATTATAATGGCATGTGGCTGCCATCAGATCGCGCACGGAGGGATGTGATGCGACAATGTTAATTTTTGCAATTCGACTAGGTATACGTAGGCGATTTGGTTATGATGAGTACTAATTAAAAGTGCAAGGCTAAAAAGGGGAAAACAACAGAAAAGACGATTCGTAGAAAAATTACATCAAAAATGTGCCATCCAAATGTTATACCAATTAGGCATTGGTGACGTCATAATCTTTCTTTTCGCTTTTGTTTTACTTTCATTAACATAAGTTGAAATGAAGTGCGGGTATAGAGGATGAAGACGTCACATTTCAAAATGCTGCCTACGCAAGGAAATAAAAAATAATAATTTCACATTCACGATCATATTGATAATTTTGATGTAAGATAATGTCATATTTTTATTAAAAAAAAATATTTTTAATTTGTTTACCTTCCCTATTTTAGGCCCTTTTCCTACCTAGTTCAAACAATACGTAGAAACTGGGTACCTACCTACCTACATTAGCTACTTCAGTGTATCTTTGTATAGGCAAAAGGTAAGCATCATTGGGCATAGTCTATTCGCTAACATAGTGCAGCAACCAGCCTAAAGATCAGGGCCCCGAGTCCGCTAAATGAAAATCGTTTCAGTCGAGTCTCGATGGCATCTCAGTTGGATGGTTTCGGCCATTTCGTAGTCTGCTAACAGTTTTTAGTATGGAAAATCACAGTGGCAGTAGAATGACAGTTGAGTCTCGCTGGCATTACAATGGCTAAAAATTAGCAGACTTGGGGCCCTGGGATGTCAACTTACCTACGCTGGTAATAGTCAGATATTAATAAGACCAGCATAACTTGACCTCATGCGGTACAGTGACGGCCGATGTGATGTGGTGCAGTGGTAGTGCGACTGTGCCGCGATGCAATGGTTCCGGGTTCGATTCTCGGTAGGGCACTCATAGATTTCTTATTTATCACTTTCTGAGATTGTTCCCAGTCTGGTTAGAGCAAGGCAGGCGGAACCATCTGATTGTATAGGTAAGCATAGTTGCGGTACACTATTCAGGACTATTTTGACATCGATTTAGCGTTGCGTTTACTTTCTTGGTCATATTTAGACAACCGTTTGCTGTTAGGAAAAATGCCTATTTCATTTGCTTTAATAGTAGCGAAGCGAGTGAAGTCACTGACAAACATATATCTACTACAAATATTTACTTACCAAAAGCTGCATCGTCAGCACCCTAGTTATAGTTTCATTTGCGGGATGCGGCGACACGTGAGATTGCACGACGCTGCGATTATTTGTATGTGTCGCAGTACGATGGCAGAATTAGGTTTTTGGCCAAAAACCTAGGTTTTTGGCCAAAAGCCGGCATATGGCAAAATCGTAGACTTCTTTCGGCCATCGTCCTAAGCTGATCCAGGTTTTTGACCAAAAACCTAGGATTTTGGCCAAAAAACTAGGATTTTGGCCGAAATCCTAGATTTGTTTAGTATTATGGCTATTTTTGCATTTCGGGGAAACTTCTTCTTCTTCGAGTGGTACACCAAGTCGCCCAACGACCCGATGAACCCTGGTGTTAGAGTTTTTACCCTGGTGTTAGACCTCTACTGCAAGGAGCAGGCCGCTGACAAGGTTGTGTAACGACCGCCGTCTAAGTGATCATAAAGAGCAATCGGGACCGACGGCTTAACGTGCCCGTGTAGTTCGGGCATACACCTCGAAAGGCAGGAGGTAGCATTGGACGTTCTGGAGGGTGGGAGGTAGCGTCAGACGCTCTGGAGGGCGCGGGTAGCGTCGGACACTCTGGAGGATGTAAGATGACGGGCGTTGGATTTTCTGGGGGTCCGACGCTACCTCCTGGTCTCCAGGGCGTCCAACGCTACCACCAATCCTCTAGAGCGTTTAGTGGTACGTCCTGCTCTTATGGTGTCTGATGCTCCCCCCTGCCCTTCAGGGAATCCGAGGCAATCCTGCTGTTCAGACTGTCTGATGTTACCCCCCGTCCTTCAGGGTGTCCATTTACGGTGTCCAAGTCTACCCTCAAAAGATCAGAGGGAGGTGCATAAATTACCTCTCCACTCCTCGTTCCCCCGAACCACACGGGCACGGTAAGCCGTCGGTCCCGATTGCTCTCTATGATCACTTAGACGGCGGTCGTTACACAACCATGTTAGAGACCTGCTACTTGCAGTAGGCGGTTGAAAACTCTGATACCAGGGTCCATCGGCTCGTTGGGCAACTTGGTGTACCACTCAAAGACGAAAAAGTTCCCCCGAAATGCAAAAAAGCCATAATACTAAACAAATCTAGGATTTCGGCCAAAATCCTAGTTTTTTGGCCAAAATCCTAGGTTTTTGGCCAAAAACCTGGATCAGCTTAGGACGATGGCCGAAGGAAGTCTACGATTCTGCCATATGCCGGCTTTTGGCCAAAAACCTAGGTTTTTGGCCAAAAACCTAATTCTGCCATCGTACTGCGACATATGCAACATACCGAAAACCGGGCTTTGGGGCTCTGCTAGAAAGTCGCATACAGGTACCTACATACCTACCACACGCATGCAAATGTAGAATGCAACACAATGATAAAAGTTTAGTACCTAAGTATTTTTTTTTTTTCAATTTCTGTTTAAATGCTTCATTTCATGGCTAGTTACTCACATATTTACATACAGTTACCCACATATCTACATACTTACTTTTGTAGATTTAATCTACCTAGAAGACATAAATCTGATAAAATAAGTTCCGTAAAAACATACAACTATGAAACAGCTTGCAACTGTGGTCCAATCCAAACAAATCTGTAATATTTTTAATGCTAAAAACAAGAAATAATGCCGTTTTTTTGCGTGATTGTATAATTTAACGGTTCCATAAAAGTCTCAACAAAATATTCGTTGTTTTATCTTTGAAGCAATTATCATATACAAAGACAGAAGTCAATATTTTTGCATGATACTATGTATACCATTTTATAAACGCTATTACAAGTAGGTATATGTTTGATTAGTCGGAAATATATATTAAATACTATCTTTAATAAGCTCAGATGGTATTAAAACATACTCAAAGGCCTTTTTTATGTGACAAGCAAGACTTAATCAGTGAGTAGATTTCTCGGAAAGTTTATTTTATTAATTTATTTTTATTACACAAGTGTAATGTCACTAATTACTTTTCCATATTCCGGACCTAGTCATGTTTAAACTAATATTCGAGATGCTTGTAACGTTTCTTCTGCACTTTTCTTTAGGTTGATAGGGGAAAGGGTAGGGAGGTGAGGTGGGTACCATAAAATAAACCACAGCTTTAAACTTTGTAAACATGTTTAATTGCTTTTAGTAACTCAACAAACGGGTCCAAATGTTGCCTTCTAATAGTTTGACGCCACATCTTTTCTACCAACATATCTTCGAAATTCCCTGGATGATTTCCAAATTTACTGAATCTCTTTTTCAGAAAGCTCCAGTTACTCATTTGGCGATCTTGGATAGCTACTTCTGAAGCACTAGAAGAAGTCCCCGCTTCAGTTTTTTCTTTTTTACCGGTAACAATTTTATGTGAAAATCCATGCACTTCCAGACCTTCGTAAGCAGGCCAACTGCTAGTGTGGATGATAGATCTCGGCTCAACATGCTTTATAATCGGAAGCTGAACCTCAGCAAACGCTTCGTTCACAGGGCAAGTTGCTAACCTGAGCTCACTCGATATAGGATCTAACATTGCCAACACCCAATGCCCTTCACGCTCTTTCCCTTTCGCGAACTTCCTTTCACCAAACGTACCTTCGTCGACGATCACTATTTTCCCTTCTCCGCCAATCTTCTCTCTCTTCTCCATATGGTCTAATTCGTAAGCCACGACAGTTTCACGGCAGGAGGTAAACCAGTCGGAAATCGTGGTTGAAGATAGGATCTTGTCTCTGGCTTGCGAGTAGCACTCAATTTGGGTGGTATAGTAATCGTATTCTCTCGCATAACAATACATGATCCGGAATACGGTAGGCAGTGGCAAGTGACATTCTTCGAACCACGTGCCAATAGCTCTTGACCATTTCTTTCGACATTTATGACACGAAAAGTAGCCCAATGAGTTGTTGCGGAAGACTGTGCAGTTTTTTCTATGCCTGCGGCATTCCTTTTCCATCGGAACCAATCCCACAGCTTCGCTGAACTGGATGCATTGCTCTTCTGTTTGAAGATCGACTAAAAAGATAAGATATAGATAATAGTTAATCATAGTGGAAGAGAGAACGTGAACGATAAGGCCAATTAAAAACAAACGGCAAAATGGGATGCGGCACGGCACGCCACAACTGCTTTTGTCGACATCTGTCGGCTACCATTGAGAGGTGTCGACGGCGGGTGCACACCTATCCATCTGTAAGCAGTCTGAAACTGAAGTTAAGCTGCTTTCAGCGTCGCACTGCTAGGAAAGCGACGGGCCGTGAATCTTATTTTAGTTTTGGTACTGTACAGTTTATAAGAACCAACCTAAGAACCCTATATGGACGTAAGCCGCAAACTAGGCGGTGAGTACATATCTACCAAAATGTAACCAGAAGTGCGCTGCCACGGCATGCCATATTCATGCCAGCTCAGCAGCGGATGCGAAAAGACATCAAAAAGAAAGATCATAATGTGTTAAATTGGCAATTATAGGCGTTTATTAGTAGGTGGTTTAATAACTGAGATCAAGGTTCAAAGCCATCCTATATGAAAAGAACAAAAATATATTAATCAAAAACTTCTATCAATAGGTGTCGATGACTGTCAGCGAATAATGCTGGTGTAAGGCGGTGGTGTGGTGCACTGGTTAGTACTCCTGCCTGCGACGTAGAAGGTTCCGGGTTCAATTCCCGGTTGGGAACCATCAGAATTCTGATCCGAAAAGCAAGATGGTTCCGTGCTGCGGAGGGCACGTTAAGCCGTCTTTAGACGGCGGTCGTTACACAACCATGTCAGAACCCTACTAGTTGCAGTAGGTGGTTGAAAAACTCTGACACCAGGGTTCATTGGGTCATTGAAACACTTGGTGTCTCACTCAAAGAAGAAGAAGAAGAAGAAGAAGAAGAAGAAGCACGAATAATGATGATGTTTGACCTCAACTGCAGCTGTTGACACATATTAGTAATCTTGTCATCGAAATAATAGCAGTCGTCCACGGGTGTTGGCCTAGAAGTTACCGGCAAAAATTTGCGGCACACTTTCAGAAATCCAGACGCAACACTCTACAGCCTGCTACCTACCAACTTTTGTCAACGGCCGCCGTGAAAGCGTCGATGCGGCTAAGAATAACTACAAAACGGGTGCCGTCCATCTGTAACAAGTCTCATTTTAACCCCTAGTTTAAAAAAATGCAATACTTACGTATAATTCGTTCCATATTCCACATTCCTTTAATATTATCGGTTTTCTTGAATGCGCGCTTGGCAACAGGCTCATAGGATGTGTCTTCGATGTTATTATATTCCATAGCACTAGTTGAAGGAACACCTATTGGATCGAAAGGTTCTTCTTTTATTTCTACTGTGTCTACCGGCGGATAGACGAATTCTGAACTAAACATAAACATATTTGCTTTGGGTTCTATATTCTCCTCCATTGAATATTCCTCATTTGAAAATAATTTAGATTCTGGTTTTATGTGTTCCTTCATCGATGAATAGACTTCTTCCGATACAGTCGTAGCAATCAGGGACTCATTCGAAAGCATTTTCCGATTTGGTTCAACATTTTCCTTTATTTTCTTTTCTGATCCATCCATAGCAACCATAGCGTCATTAGAAACCGTTTCCTGAAATGATTGTACGTCTTCCTTCATCATCAATTCTGATCCAGTCATTTCAGCCAGATCTTCATTTGAAACTGTTTCCCGTTCTGATTGAATAGCTTCCTCCATCATCATTTCTGATTCAACCACATCAACCCGATCCTCATTCGAAACCGTTTCTTGAGTTGATTGTACATCTTTTTTCATCATTACTTTGGATCCAGCCATAGCAACCATAGTGTCAATTGAAAACGTTTCCCGTTCTATTTCCATATTTTCCTTCATCATTTCTTCCGTTGTTCCAGTCATTGGAACCACATCCCCATTTGAAAAAAAATCTTGTTCTGCTGATCCAGCCATAGCAACGGTAGCCTCATTCGAACCCGTTTTCCCTTCGGGTTCTACGTTTTTCTCTATAGTCACTGATCCATCCATAGCAACTACAGCGTCATTCGAAAACATTTCCCGTTCTGATTCTATATATTCTTCCATTGACGAATAGATCACTTCCTCTCCAGCAATGAAATGTTCCAATTGTATTTCTTGACTATCTACCACCGGACAAAATAATTCGGATCCAAATATAACCTCGTTTGAAAAAGCTTTCACTTGTATCGTCTTCTCCGCCGTCGACATTTCTAATCCGTTCATTACCTCATTTGAAAAAGTCTCCGGTTTTATCTGCTCCTCTATCGACAAACTGTTTAATTCATTTAATTCCAATCCACCCGAAAAGGTATTTGAAAAAGATTCAGTGTTGGTCGTCACCTGCATTGTCGAATTTCGACGACAACGCAATTCCGCAGATTTAGAGGTTATGTTATCGATAAACTCAACCTTTACTTTCTTCCCGTGGCTTGAAGAGAACCCTATTTGATCCATCTTTATCTTTGGATTGTCGTATTCACTGCTAATATTACTTAAGTCGGCCTACGAAGACATCACTTTAATTTATTAAACACTAAATCGATTCAAAACGCGAACAAACAAAGATGTTTACGGACGCGAGTGCGAGCTCCGAATGGCATGACCTTCGCAAAACAAAATGGCGACGAATCGCGTGATCACGTGTCTGCGAACGCGGCCCGTGCGGCCCGTGGCAGTCGCGTTCCGTTTTTGCAGTAAACGTCGGGGTTCTTGGACGCACCAATGCGGTTTGCGTTGCGCGGGGCGAATACGAAAACGGAACGGAGTTTTATTCGGTGGATTTTAAAATGGGTAAATTAAAGTCATATGTTTTACTGTGTTATATAAGGTGTAAAAAAATCAACGGCAAATATTTTAAGGGGTGTCAGTGTCAGTCCCTGGATCTGAACAACTTTCCCCAAAGAACAAAAGTCGAAAAATGAAAATAATTTGGCCTCCCTTACACAATGTGTTGGCCGGCCAGGTCAGTTTGTTTTAAACTTACCTATATTTCGATTATTTTTTTCTTGGGGAGAGTTGTTCAAGTTTCATGATTCACACCAAATATTTTCAGTATTTTTTTTACATTCTGTATAATATTCTATTCCGCTAAAGTAGCTGTAAATAAGTAGGTAATTACTGTGTATTTTTTCTATGGTAAGTACCTACATAGGTAGTACATTTTTTGTTATTTTAATAAAATATTAATTATCTAGCATTTATTCTTTACGGAGTGAGCAAAATGAAAAAAAAAATGTTAATTCTTATCAGTTCTAAATGTGAAAGACAAAACAACACGTGCGCGCACGCAAATCGAGTCTCGTTGGTGGGAGAAGCTTAGATCACTATGATAAAAATGTATCCGTCTCTTTCTAACAAACGGTACTTTGCGCACTTAGGAACAGAATGGAAATACGATCGTTTTGATTGTTATTTTGTAGTTAGATAGTTTCTAAAAACGGGGTGTAGATAAAAGTTCATTATGTATGGGTATCTTTTAAATAGGTAGGTAGGTACTTATTTGTATTACCACAAAAATCTACCTAGGTACCTACTGGCACAGAATAAATAAAACAAAGTGTTTTTTGTAACCCGAATAAACTCTTCGTCCAAAGTTAGGCTTCCATTATTTTTCCGATATTGAGCGAAGATTGTTGCTTTATTAGATTTTATACGCTCATCGGATAAAGTCAATGCTAAATCCTAAAAGTAATAACAACGAAACCTCTCCCACTTATATCATGCCTGTATATCCCTTGTAGGGTAGACAAAGCGTCAGCGGGTTGGATGAAAGCTTGGATAAAAGGCACATCTGTCAAATACTGAAGGTCATTCTAAGCGTCTATGAATCATTCGGTAACATTAGCAACAACATTTAAAAAATAATATATGGCTTGTTCTCCTCGGGACGCGTTCTCCTGACAATTCCGTCATCATTTTTCAAATTGATTTTATTGTTATTTTGAATGTATGGGGTCATTCTTTGTAGGAATATAAATAAAATTATGTGAGAGGCCCACTTTTTTATCGAGTAAATGCGAAGTTATAACAAGGCCACTATTTGCTGTGACGGAATCTAGAGAACGGAATTGGGTTGTAGGATGGATCTAACAAAAATGATTCATGTGGCTTTGTTTACAAGTATTGACAAGATGTTCATAAACATGTGCATACATTATCGTGTTATAAGGAAAATTTACAAATCTGTTTTAAATTTAAATAGATAGTCATAAAGAAAATTGAAGTCCACCATTTTATGTGACGGATCTGATAAAATGTCCACTATTTGGGTGACGGATCTGATAAAATGGCATAGTTTATTTTTGCTAAAGCCCTGGTTCATATCATTCCTGCTAATGGTACATAAATTCTTGCTTTCGCTTACTTTAAAACACGAAAAAAAGCTGTTAGTGAGTGAAATTTCTTTTTCAGATCAGCGTCTTTCTGTTAGTGAAAGGCTGGGAATAAGAAAATGTTTTGATATCAATATCAAAATTCAGTAATATACCTAGCATTGTGAGTGCATTAAAATCCCAATAGATCAATATTCATAGTTTAGTTAGGCTTTTGAGTTCCGCATTACGATCTTTGCCGTGTGGTGATGGCAGAATATAATTTCACCACCCCAAGTCTGCCCGTGGGTAACGTAAGAGGCGATAAAGGGCTTCCGGGGGGTGGGCAGCAGCGCCTCCAGTGTTGACAACATCGTCCACAAACACACACTGCGGTCACCAACCCGTGTGCCCAGCGTGGTGACTATGGGCCCATGAATAGGTCGAGAAAGAAACGGCCCCTAGTTCCCGGCCGCCCTACTACCCCAAGCTACAGTAGCGGCTCGGGTAATGGTAGGGCAGGGAGTGCAAAGAATATGGACGTCGGCTGCCATAAACTGACCCTGGAAACTTATAATGAACGCAGTCTGCGGCTGGATGACAGCCTCCAAATCCTTGAAGTAGAATTAGATAAGATACGGTGGCATGTTCTTGGGTTGTCAGAAGTCCAAAGAGAGGGGGGACACGATAACCCTAGAATCAGGTCACTTATTCTACTCCAGGGAAGGGACCGCGCAGTCTTAGGGTGGCGTAGGGGTTCTCGTCAATAAAGCTCACTGTGACAACGTGAAGGAGACCTGCAGCGTCTCAAACAGTGCAGCGTACCTCGTACTGAAGTTGACCGAGAGGTACACTCTCAAGGTCGTGCAGGTATATGCGCTGACTTCGAGCAGCTCAGATGAAGAGGAGGAGGCCCTATATGATGACGTGTCGAAGGCCATACACCAAACCACTAAGACCCACTTCACTGTCGTCATGGGGTACTTTAAAACTAAAGTGGGACAGAAGCACGGCGAATCAAGCTTGGGGCCACATAGCTACGTGAGCAGAAACCAGAGGATCCAAACGCTAGTCAACTTCCTTAGCAGGCAGGGGCTGATCTGTATGAACAGCTTTCATCAGAAAAAGCTCAAACGGAAGTGGACCTGAAAGAGCCCTGACGGCAGGACGAAGAACGAAATCAACTTCATCATGACGGATAAGCGGCATATATTTAGGGATGTCTCAGTCATTAGTAGATTCAATACCGGAAGTGATCAACGACTAGTAAGAGGCACCCTAAATATCAACATCAAGATAGAAAGAAACCGCATGATGAAGCCAGTTCTCCGCCCCAAGCTGCCCCAAGCCAGACATGAGGAATTCTAACTTTAACTAAAAAATCGATTTGCTGCCCTGGAGACCCCGATAAACGTTGACGAGGATTTAGAGGGCAGAGTCGGGGTTGTTCGCGAAGTG
This sequence comes from Phthorimaea operculella, assembly GCA_024500475.1. Taxonomy (NCBI): domain Eukaryota; kingdom Metazoa; phylum Arthropoda; class Insecta; order Lepidoptera; family Gelechiidae; genus Phthorimaea; species Phthorimaea operculella. Next base: position 329,083 of record JANFCV010000155.1, on the reverse strand, counting down.
GGGACGAAGCACTTTCGTAAAAGGCGAACAGATTAAAAGTCCAAACTTTCAAGGGAGGCCCTGGTCTGGTACTGACGCGAAATAGTCTGGATACGCCAGATGATGCATTGCCAAATCTCCAGTCACTTAACAAAAAGATCCGAAGTATGGGAAGACGCGACCTCCGGAGCTATAACACTCGACTCGTAAAGGGGACCATTGACAAGAACCGTGGGTTGAAAGATTTTACCAAGACACTGGAAAGGAGTCATCTGGCAAAGCTAAACTACCTCGAATGGTGTAACTGTCATATCGGTTCCAGATATTCTCGCTGAAATAGAGGACTTCTATGGAAATCTGTAATCTGCCTCGCATGCGCAAAAGCCTCCACCTGACGCGACCCCAAACCCTAGAGCTCCTCTCTACCACCACTTCACAGAAGATCTTCCGGACGTAAATAAAGACGAAATCAGGGCGGCTCTCAGACGGAATAAGAATGGGAAGATTTGATTCCTTTCAGCCACCGGAACAGGTTCATACTGTAAGGCAGGTTATTCAGATGCCAAAAGAGTACAGCGAACCACTGTGTGGCTTTTGTGGACTATGAAAAAGCCTTCGACTCTATCGAAACCTGAGGTGTATTGGAGTCTTTGCAGCGGTGCCAAGTCGACTGGCGGTATTTTGAGGTGCTGAGAAGCCTCTATCAAATAGCTACGATGTCCGTTCAAGTACGAAACCCCAATACAAGGTCCATCCGTGGTGTAAGACAGGGTGGCGTTATATCCCCGAAACTCTTCACCAACGCACTGGAGGATGTACTTAAGACTCTACAGTGGGCTAGACTGGACATCAACGTCAACGGCAAAAATCTCATGCATCTCTGCTTTGCCGACGACATAGTCATAACGGCCGAATCGCTGCAGGACCTGCAAAAAATGCTATCTAGTCTCAACTCTGCCTCGAGACATGTTGGACTAGGGATGAACTTGGATAAGACGAAGGTCATGTTCAATCATAATCGCTCATTCTATTGGGATTGTAATGCACTCACAGTGCTATATTATTCTCACAAGTGAAAATAAGAAATAGATAAAATGACATGCATCGACCGGGGATCGAACCCGGTAAGTTCTAAATATTTTCTACAGATGTCGCTGGATCGTCGCTTGGAGGCGAGCATCAAGAAATAGATAATTTGGCGTTCATCGGCCGTGCATCGGTAGCTCAGTGGCAGAGCGGTGGGGCGTTTACCCATGCGGCCCGGGTTCGATCCCCGGTCGATGCATGTCATTTTATCTATTTCTTATTTTCACTTGTGATAATCGCTCATTATCCCCGAGCCGGTCTCCATCGAAGGTGTAGCCCTTGAAGTTGTTCAGAAATATGTGTACCTTGGGAAAACTTTGCAGATGGGAAGAGACAACTTTGAGGCTGAAATCACCAGAAGAGTGCAGCTTTGCTGGGTAGCATTTGGGAAGCTGCGTCTCACATCCTCGAATCATCTTTGCTACAATACCTCGAGACCAAGGTGTTTGGTCAATGCGTCCTGCCAGTCATGACTTACGGAGCCGATACGTGGAACTTGACAGGATAACTGGCCCACAGGCTATATGTCACTCAAAGAGGTATGGAAGGTCTATGCTCGGTATCTCTGGATAAAATCCGGAATGAGGCTATCCGCAAAAAGACCAAAGTGACGGACATACGTGTAGCAAGATGAAGTGGCAGTGGGCTGGTCTCTCGTATAAGCGATGGACGGTGGAGTAAGCGGGTTCTCGGCCACGTCTCGGCAAGCGTCGCGTTGCCGCCCTTCGGCCAGATGGACAGACGACCTAAAAAATGTGGCTGGTAGTGACTGGATGGCAAAAACGGGAGATCGTGATTTATGGCGTTCCCTGGGGAGGCCTACGTCCAGCAGTGGACTGCAATAGGCTTATATAGACTACGATCTTTGATTTGCATGTAACAGCAGAACCAGCCTATCATACCAAATAAGTTTTGCTTTTAAGCCATTTTCGTATATCTTATAAATTAGCCAAGTTCCTGGTGGTCTACATCACGTACGCCAGACCCTCGATCCCCATGTGCCGGCAAAAGCTACCCGCCACGCTGAACAAATTATGCTAAGGAGCCATTCACGTATCTGTTATAGTTTAGAATTTAGTGGTGGTCTACAATCTCCTCTACTGACTGTGATGGTCTACAAACCTCCTGGTGGTCTACAGACACTTTGGATTGGACCCTCCAGTGCTAACAAAAATGATCAATGAAATAAGTTATGTTCGTCTTTGATGTGCTAGCAATATCAAAATATTTACTTTCACTTTTATGATTAGTATGTATTAGGATAAAAAGTGGCCATCTGTGGACACCAAATTTTGTCCACTTTTATCGATTCTCTTTATTCCGTCATCACCTTATCAGATCCGTCACCGCAAGGATGACGGAATATGACGGATCTGAGGTGATGGATCTGATGACCAAGGCATATTTTTTCAATTTGCAAGAAACTTACTACGCGTAAGGCAGATTGCTACATACGATTAATTTCAGTAAAAAGTGGTACAGGACATACCAGTGTTAAAAAAAATTAAATGTGTCACTAACAGGAGAAAATCACCTTAATAGGTATGACAAAATCGGAAAACAAAAATACGGATCTGAAATGTCTACGCTTATTTTGCCTATTTCTGTAAGTTTTATGCAGATCTGACCAATAAATCTTCTTTAATAAGTATTAGGTAACATCCTGGCAGGATAAAATTATATCTAGGTTTAATAGTTGAATAGAGATATGCTTTTACAGGGGTGCTTACGGAACTGATATGGACAATGGACACCGTTGTTTAAGGTAGCTTGTTTTTTAAACTATGGCTTTAATAAAATATACGATGGCATTATATGATACTCTGGTTCAGTTTTTATCTATATTTATCAAAATGAAAGCCAACTTTACTGAAACAGTAGCAATTTTACGGCATTTAACAGCCAAAGGTGGAGTGGACACCGCCTACGGAATTTAGAGAATGAAGGTTTGAAAATTATTTTTGATTTATCTACAATATTAATGCTAATTTTGAAACTTTGCCTACCCAACCAATGGTTTATACTATCTAGGGAAAAATTGACAAATTTTTACCATGATCCACATCATGAGTTATCTCGTGCCACTCATCAGATCCATCACCGAGAAGAATGAGCCATTTATGGTATACGTTATTTACGGTTGACAACCTGTCACTATTATGAATGATGATACACAGACTTCTGAATGACTCAAACTTTTGTCAGACGTGGTGTAAATGGCCGTTTTTAAATCCGTTTTTGCTCTGCCTACCCCGCAAGGGATATAGGCGTGATATTACATGTATCTATGTATGTTTTTACCCGTCTGCCATTGAAGCTATAAACCACAAAATTAAACACTCTGCTTTAATGGGATGACAGTTTATTGGACATACATCGTTTACGAGCCCTAATTTTGTACTTGCTATTACCCTATCACAACCCACTCCGTTCCGCCTACTAACTATTTAACAGTGTCAAGATTATGTTCTTTAGGTTGTACCTACACTTGGTGCGTTTTTTTTAAATAAGGTTTTTTTTAAATGACGGATACACAAGTCCAACCAAACTACTTTCTCAAATTCTCTAATCCTTGTCTAATCTCAACACTGATATAAATTACCTATTCTAGGAATCTCAAATTCACCACCATGATAGTTATTGATGACACGAAACATAATGTTGCCCCTTTCTAAAGAAGTGTTGAAAGAAGTCCCTTGGTACCTAAGTCCTTAGAAAAAGTATAGGTAGGTAGGTAAGTAGATTTGGCGTACAATCCTGCAAAAAAAGAGTACCTAGACAAAAAATGAGGGCGCCACTTTGTATGAAATTGCAAAATTAAATGGAAACATTGACTACGAATGGCAACAATATACCTAGTTTGAAAATTTTTTTGTTATGTCTTTTTTGCCTAACTGTATACCTATCCTCGATATGAGGTACGGATAATAAAAGCGGTTTTATAGAGGTAAATTGTGGTTTGATGTAAAAAAAAGAGCTCGCATTAAATATACCTAGCTGTTACCTTGTCTGAGCAAAACAGTTCTAAAAAAATATTTTCGAATCAAAAGCATTCTGATATTCTAGGTAGATTCTAGGGCTTGGCGCCATCTAGTTGTAAGCTCAGGTACTTCATCATGACATCGCGTGTGACGGAGGGTTGCTTCTCTCCGATGAGTAGACAGGTACCTACCTCAAGTGCCCCTCGAGACGAAGCCCGCGTAGCAGATAGAAGGTCTACGTAGTACTTTCGATAGCCAGCAGATGGCCACAGGTAAAATAAAACGGGGTTTTTTTACCGACTTCCAAAATTATGTTTTAATTTCGTCCTTGTAGCATACTTACAGACGTTAAAAGCTTGTGTGAAAATGTGCCGGAAATAATATTTGCCAATATTAATAACATTGTGAGATTGTTCCCAGTTTGGTCAGAATTAAAAAAAAGGGGGTCTGCGTTTTGGAAGGCACGTTAAGCTGTCAATCTCGTTTCCTGTTAAATTAAAAGTAGTTATTGAGTCGTTCATCGACTCTGGCTCCCACTCCATATTATTGTAGATATACCTAAGCAGACGGTACAATACAATTAACGAGTTACAATCACCATCTGTGAGTGTTCCCCCGAAAACCCCCATTAGCCGTGAACGAGGCTACTAATGTGAGGTAATTTGTTCCCTAATCAGATCTACCAAATACGCTCTATTCTACCTATTGGTGGTTTATTTATTGTTATACAGGGAGTAACAAAAAGGCAGACAAGTCAAAAGGAGGTCAAGGTACTCATGTAATTAAACAACTTTCCCCAAGGAACGTAGGCATGAAAAAAAATTTACCTCCCAATAGTAACACAAATCATCCGACTGGCAATTTTGTATGGGAAGTCCATTTTAGGGGTTTCGTTATCTACTAGGAACCCTTATCATTTCGTCCAGTCTGTCTGTCTGTCTGTATGCCGCGCCCTCAGTTTTTGAGCTATGACATGGAATTTGGTGTAAAGATAGATCATGGTCCCTATTCCTTGTGCGCCATTAAAATCACTAAAGTTAATTTGACACCTCTAAAGCCATTTGCTATTCTACACGTAACTGTCAAATTCAAATGACAGTGAAGGGTACTTTTCGGGGCAGATGGAGTATAAGTAGGTAGAAATACCTATTTACTAGTTTTACTGCAACACTTTTCATTCTGACTGCAACATGCTATGCATATTGCTTGAGCTAGCAATAACTTATTCTGTATTTTATTATAATTACCTTGTAGCATAAGCATTAATTATAGTCCTGTCAAAAACCTCCGCTTAATTTTCATAATCAGGGCTTTTGTGGAATAGCACCACTTTAAATTGCTAATTTTAACCATTTTAACTTTGGAGATTTAAAATGGCTAACCTGCAGAATTGGGACCCATGTTGACCTAGAAATAAAAAATTATACCATAGTTTTTGGACCCTTTCCCATACCTACTAGTGGGAGGGATTCTGAGAGTGAGTAGCAGCCGCGGTCCTTGAATACATCCCGTCTCCCATGATACATCTCGCAAAAAAAATATTTGCCGTAGTAGGTATGCGTTGTCGTATTAATATGGAATTGCGCATTTTCCTAACATAAATATTAATTCCTAACGTTAATATTAGCAATAATAACGTCGAAACCGACGTTATGTCTATTATGTATTCTGTGGTTATGTGTGTAAAGCGCCTTATACTGCTTATACGTAGGTTTACCTACTGTAGATATCATTGGAATTCCGATCGCCGTTTAGTTTTTATTGTCTTCGATATCAAAACGCCAGCGTTTTACAAAGGCCTTTATGAAATTCCTGGCATACAAGCAAACGCAGCGTTTATTGAAAATCATAACAATTTTACGACCCCGTAGAAATTAGTTTCCAAGCAAAGGTGAAAACTCGTAAATACGAATTTTGGAGTTAAATTAGTTCGTTTGATTTATGACTATTTGGGAGTAATTTGGAACTTGCGTAGGTACTGTGTAGGTATAGGTAGTAGATAAATTAATTTAACTGTTAGGGCTGAACATAGGTAGAAATAGAAAACAAAAATATACAAAAAGAAATAATTTAAATAGATACCCGTACATTTTCTGATACCCATTTTGTCTATGGAGAAAATTATTTTTTATTTGGCGGTTCACCATGAGAAATATTTTAAGCATTTTTGTACAATTTGTACCTAGGTACTTTTACATTTTTATACCCCATGTCTTTCCTTTAGGTGTAGTAAAAAGCGACTAAGGGATAGTTGATATGTATTGCAATATATGCGACAGGCTGACAGCCTGTTATAGTAACAGATGAGATGATACATACCTACAGTCATCTGAATGAATCTGAAACTTTTGTCAGAGCGTTTTACAGCCGTTTACGCTATGCCTACACCGCACAGGATAAAAGCTTGACATAATATGTATGTACATATACCTACTTTATAAGATCAAAGATTTTAATTAAGTATAATCTAGGCGTGCATGATACCTACTAAAGCTAGCCAAGTCTAGATGAGTTTGTTTATTATAATACTATAAATTCATGTGTTCAATATAGCCATGTCTGGGAATAGCAGCCATCAGACCCAGAAAACCGCAAATGTATCGCCCGCTCGAGACAGAATCAATATAGCCCTGCCACAGTAGAAACATCACAGCCAGAGAATTAAAACCATACCCAAAATAATGTTGACCTTTACCTTTAGATTCAGCCACAACAGTCTACTCCTGAACATAGACCTCCTCTTCTCGGGGGGTATTGCCGTACTCACCACGCTTAGCCGCTGATTCTTCTTCTTTTTCGTGTGGGACACCGAGTCGTTCAAAGACCCGATGAACCCTGGTGTCAGAGTTTTTCAACCGCCTACTGCAGGTAGCAGGCCTCTGACATGGTTGTGTAACGACCGCCATCATAGACAGCAACCGGGACCGACGGCTTAATGTTGCGATGTTGGCTGTTAGGGGAGGAGCACAAGAGAAACACGTGTGTGGAGTTCAGACGTATATTGGCGACTGACTCGCGTATCAAGCTTATACATAACTATAGTATACCTAATTAGTAGGGAGTGATGTGTCACCACAGTACACCACCCCCCTTAATTTTGAAAAAAAAAGGTCTAATTATTTTTTTTTGCTTATCAAAACTAATACCTACATTAATTATGTTATAATAATTGAATATTTTGACATTGTAATGTTAACAAAATGTTTGTTTGTTTGTTTAGTTAATACAATTTAAAATTCATTTCATTTAGCCAAATATTTTAAATTTATGTGTATTACATTTAAAAAATACAAATTTTCCACAACTTTCTCTAAAATTTGTTAGTAATTTTATTTTAATGACTACCATAATGGTCGTAATTTTTTTTTTCATCGTCATTACTTAAGTGTTACATCTTTTATTATACTTAATAATAATTATCTTATATACCTAAGTATATTTCTAAATAAAATCAGAATTATGGAAATTGCAAAATATAGGACAGAAACTAGTGCTTTTGAATGTCTGATTAGTCATCCCTCATAATTGATGAAAATATTTTAGAATATTGGCAGCTATAACAAAAACAGCTAAAAAGAAAATTCTGAATTTCTTTAGCAACTTACTTAATTATTATTGTATTAAAATAAACAGTAGGTACAAAATATGATTAACTGATAACAGATTTTTCCATTTAATCAATAAACATTAGGTAAGGTAAATCGTGAAATTTTGGCGTAAATACATTTTTTATCTTGGAAAGTGTGTCTTCTGTTAATTCTAATAAAGTTTCTATATTTAAAAGAATAAAATCAATCAACAATTTACATTGCTTGTTTTAGATATACCAACAATATGAAGTACATTGCAAAAATATCGCTAGTAACTGCATTACCAACATAAAAGACTCTAAACTGAAAATAACTATGTAATAATTTTATTCCCTGACAAATAAATTTACAATGTTTTAATTATTAAATGTTACTTGTACATACTGCAATCTTTTGAAATTGTTAAGTTTACATTTGAACATAATAAGTATATTTAGTAAATATTTAATGATTCTGAAAATATTGAAAGCAACAAATCTTTAGCACTTGAATGAATGAACACTTTATTCAAACCAATTAACAGAGTATATCAAAAATACAAGGTATTTCAAATTAATAGTTTCTAGCTAGGTATAGATATACCGTTTCTTCCTTACAATCCGAGAATTCAATTTAAAATATGTCCAATTTCCATATTATTCAATTAACAATACGTTCTCTCATTTCTTTATAAAATCTATACTTAACTATATAACTATTATCTATTCTTAATATTCCTTTCAATCCAAGGCGTTGGTTTGACTATTTTATTACTGTTATTTTGTTACTGTTACATGTAACTGAAACTTACTTACATTTGATCAAAAATAAAATAAGTATACCTACTAATTGCATCATCTACAATATTGTTTACAGATCTTCTTTAATAAGTAGATATTCAATAAAATAAACCGTTTTTTTATAATCTAACTCTCCACTTATTTACTTGATAAATCTCTCCTTCATTAGTATTATATGATTGTTACAATCCTAAAATAAATTGTATAAACTTTCCATAATAACTTTACTCAATTTAACTCAGCTCTTAGCTGTAGATAATATTTTAAACTATTCTTATACGTCATTTATTTGTCACTCCTTAACTTTCATAATATGTTTCCTCATATTTATTTATAGCATTATTCATTTATTTCGTATATGGGCTGCGCAGCCTTTAAAAGTAAATCGGTAGCAAATTAATTTATTATTATATTTATTTGCGGCACTTTTCTACCGACCTGTCCGGACATTTTAATAATATAATAGGCATATTAGCCTTTAATGAGTTCCTTTGAACTTCATTTTAATATAAGGTCATCTTTAAGACACCTCGTCTCCAACGTTTTTCACGGGGGATAACTCGATCCGGCCATGATCAAAATGAAGGATCTGAACCTTATACGTGCCTAACCCTATTGCTACATCGTAACTAATGGGCTTGTCAATATATGCATATAAAATGCTTACTTTTCATTACACACCACATCAAACTAATATGCTCTACCGATAAAATCGTTTAGATAATAAAATACCAACTCTTGGTTGTACAGGCCAATCGTATAATGATACTTTATTAACCAAAGATTTCCCAACTACTTTTATTTTCCTAGAAAAGTAAAATGCTATACTTTCTATCATTGACCTTCTTTATTCTGCACTTAGTAGGACCTTCTGGCTGCAATATCAGTAAGTTGACGTCCCAAATTGACTTAACGTCATACCTATTAGCCAAAATGATTTTTCATACTCAACTACTGATACGCCTTTCTCCTTCTACACCTTCAATATTCATCCATGAAGATAACACAATACGTGTAGTCTGATCCGATTTGTTTATAGTCTGTGCTACAATGTTTATCCGTATAAAATTTTATAAAAGTACATACAAGTAAGTATATCAGTACATTTGTGAGTACCTGGAAATCAAACAACACATACATATAACACAAAATGCAATTGACCTCATTGCATTGCTCGCGTATGTATTAATATATATATATTAATTCACCTCTTAAGTCAGCAAAACGGTGACATGCATGACAACGGCTCTGATTTCTTGGTAACTAAATGTAACATCGCATTTATTATAAGTAGCAAGTAGGTAAGTAACTCATGATATGACATAATTGAATATGTAGAAAATGTTTTTATGCTTGGTTACTATGCGTACCTATGTTTCATAAACCTAAGTCGATGTAATGCTCTTCTAGGTTTGGTTCGCTAGGTAAGTACATTGAACTCTGTTTCTAGGTATCATAGGTTTCAACTATCTCAATGTTCTAGATTACGAACACGTGTAAAATAATGATGAAATAATGGCACCTTAAATCCATTATGTACAGCTGTAATTTTTGTAAAAGAAAAAAAAATACTTTGTGACGACCGTGTAAAATGTGTATAATGTTCTAAATTTTATTATGCAGAAATGTTGTTATTAGATAATTATTTTAAATTAAATAAAACTAAAACGATAGTGTCAATAAAAATCAGTAGTTTAAAAAGAAACATGAGTCTAGTGGGGCTTTTAAAATAAAAAATCATATATCCCTAAAATATGTATAGCAAAACATTAAACCTATATTGAAATATATTTACTGGATTTTTATAACAAATTAAATAATTACTAAATATTATATATGGCTGCGTACTAAAATAAAAGTATCATACCTACTTACTGTGAGACGAACGTAAAGATGGGTGACTCATTCGTCAATGCAATCATCCTATTCCGCTTGCGGGTAAATGACACATCAGCGGCCTTTTATGGAATGTTTCTGCACAATATTACGATGAACTTTAAACAAATTATATTTTCTGTTAAGCTACCAAGTTACTTTCTTACTTTTGACCTACTTATTTTGATGATATTATGTAAAATATTGCAATAATATGACAACCACTGGTGTAAACTCTTTACTACCTTTCCAATCCACAAAATCAGCATAAAACAAAATGTACTCAATAATAATCTACTTACTTAGATGGATATTTTTAACAATATATTTTGCATATAAAATCAGTCAAAATGTTAGAAAATAGTTAATTTATTTTATTAAACTTCGAGAACTCTATGAAATTATGACATGGTATACTCTTAGTATTATTTAGTTAGATCTATAAATCTCCAAATTTCTTTCATAAACTAACGCCTTGGAATGAATATACCTGAACGAAAAAAATAAACCTATTTCAACCATACGCCAAGTTCATTTAAGTAACTGCATAATACTACAATACAACTAGCTATGGGGTCTATAGAACTGTTAGAAATGTATGCAATATAAGTTGTGCCATTTTTATATGATAATACCAACACAAAATTAAAATTATTTATTTAAGTTTCACTTTGGTAAATATTCCACATTTACACGAATTGAGACAACATGATCATAATTTTCTTTACATAATATTATTTAATGTTAGTGTCTCATTAACTATCATACATTAGGTAATTCCCTAACTCATAAAATTAAATCTGTGCCATTTTACTATTTCCCATCATTCTTAATTTTTCTCATCATTTTAATATGTTTAAAACATCAATGCTGTCAAAAATCTTTATCATACATAAGTCATAATAATATAAATTGCAAATATTGTATTTTCTTTTCAATAATACCAACTACTCAATCCATTTTTTATTTAAAATAACGAGTTAATTTTAAAGTAATTTAATCTTCAGTGTAAAGGCGTTTTTGAGGTGTATTTACGAGAAAAAAAAATTGGTGTTATTGAAAAACATTAAAATTTAAAATTAGATTAACGGCTCCTTCAAAGTCGGCAGCGTATAAATGTCCTGTATGTAGCGTGTGGGTCATCTGTGCACTCAAGTGATAAAAATGAAAGATAACAATAATAAACACTTACGGTCGGACACTGGTTTTCACCATGACGATATCACTGACGATTGCTATTCCATAACATTCACTACCTTGCCTGTCCATGTGCTGTAAATAGGACAACCAATTTCTTCAGCCTGCCGCATCCACTTCCGTCTCGTTCAACCAGCCGGCGCCCTGCTCACTCTGCTCATCTACTTTCTGCATCAACATCCGACTCCAACAACCTCCCGGCGGCCAGCTTACACTGCTCATCACATTTTCTCCTTCTCCTTCGACATCTGACACCAATTCTCTTTCTGCACCCTGCAACTCTTTTTCCAAACCATCGCATCTGACATTTATTTATCATCACTTTTGCGGCTGTTCCTGCGCGTATGGCACCATATCTCTATCTCGAATTTTCATTATTACTTCAGTTCCATTTGGTCTTTGGTTCTTATCTTCTCTTTTAAAAATACAGATTGGTAAGTCGTATCCACGTCGTATCCATACAGATGATCCCATGTCATAACGTATTAAGTATAAGAAAATTGAGGAAGTGTATTTCTCAAACATTTTTTTTTTTAGTTTGTTTTCACGAAGATTGTATAAAATGTAGCTCTAACTGTTTAGGTATATAGTTCCCATAGGTAGTTTAGTAGATAGGTAGTCCACATCACAAGTCACGTTGCATGACACGTAACTTGACACTACTGTTTATGCAGCACTCGATCACTGGCGACATTTTTAGTCCGTAAATTTTTCGTATCGTTCCAAAACCACTTAAAACTGTCCATTTACACTTCTACTCCCCTAAACAACCAACCACATCAGAAACCACAGCTCAGCACTGCCAAAAGGCAGCGCTAGCAGGGTCGCCATGCGATGTTGGCTGTTAGGGGAGGAGCACAAGAGAAACACGTGTGTGGAGTTCAGACGTATATTGGCGACTGACTCGCGTATCAAGCTTATACATAACTATAGTATACCTAATTAGTAGGGAGTGATGTGTCACCACAGTACAATGTGCCCATCCGAAGCACGGAACCATCTTACTTGCAGATAATCAGGTGGTTCAGCCTGCAATGTCCTAACCAGACTGGGAACAAATTCACAAAGTGATAAATATCAACTCTGTGAGTGAACCCAGCGGGAATTGAACCCGGAACCTTTGCGTGGCAGGCAGGCATACAGTACGCGAATGAGTTCATGACCATGTTGAGGAATGCGGTAGTGCTGTGACTAATTCATGTTGATGTCGATATCGAGCATTGTTGCCGAACAGTTCAGTTCAGACTACTCATAGTTATTAGTTAATGGGTTGTTTTTCCTACAATATTGAGTAGGTAGGGTATCGTTGAATAGGTCTTTATAAACTAAGGGCAGGTTTCTTTAAAACAAAGTAACTAAAATGTATATGTCTCGAGACATTTGCTTATTAAAGGGGCCTTTTTAGCCATAGTTTGTTCGAACTGTAACTTCACTGTTTGTGAATAATATTAAAGTATTTATGGTTTCTACACAAAACACAACACAACGACAAAATATCGACAACTTTGTGACACACTTTTTTCCCATCACTCGACTGCGGGCGAATGCGGGTAGTTGGGAAACCGCGGGGCGCGCCGCCCCCGCGGTTCCTCATTCCCCGATGGCCAAGAACTCATTCGCGTACTGTACTAACCACTGCGCCACATCGGCTGTCAAGCCGCTGATTGACGAGTGATGATTCACAAGACACGTTGCTGCCCATTCCCTGGATAATTTAGCCTTAGTCGCTTTTCACGACACCTACGGGTTAAATTGGGGTGATGCTATTCGGCATCACACGGCATGTAGAAACAGTAGAGCCAGAGAATTAAAACCGTACCCTAAATAGGTAATATTTGACGCCATCCATACAAAAAAGGTAGTAAAATAGGAAAATGATAAATGTGTTCAAGTCGAGACTAGACAAGATAATTTGGCAATGCGAGAGGTGAATCAAAGGCGCAAGCTCCATATCTAGAGTAGAGGTAAGACGTGAGACGTAAGATGGCATCTATCAAAAAACTATCGTCGAAGACGTGAGACGTGCGACATCGCGACGCCTGAAGCCTTTGCCATATAAAATGTATGTATAAAACAGAAGAAACAAAGCTATACACGTGAGACACGAGTCCCATCGATGACGACTGACGATCGTTTGTCAGACAGATGCCATGTAGCGCGTCGCGTCGTCTCCTCTAGGTACTTAGTGTTTATTATTGGCATTAGAAAGATAGTTTACCTACTTGCCATTTTCTTACTGTGTCCGTATGGTATGTGACGTGATTTTAGGATGCCAATCCTGAATTTCAATCCTAAACGAAGTTTGGAGTGTAGGGTAAAATGGTCTGCAGCAAAACGTATGTAATATTTTTTGTATTTTTATATTCATAGTGTAGGTAAGTTGGTACTATTAGACAAAAATAATGTTTAAAAAAAAAAAACTATGTTTTGAAAAGAGATAGTAGAGAGACCTAGTTAGAAAATGAAGCCTACGATATAAATTACTGAAAGCACGTAATAACTAGATGGCAGAAGCGTATTCTCTTAGGCTCTGTCCGCATAGCGAATTGTATTCGCGTACCGCGTTTTTTTTCTCGTACTATATTTAAAATAGGTAGCGATATTTTTTCCTTCATTGCGAAAACTTGCAAAAGAATCAGTGTGTTACAAAAAAGAGAAAAAAATCGTGCGAAATATAATCGCTGTGCGGATAAAGCCTTAAAAGACATTGTTTCGTTTGCGACATTCTTTTCGTGGCTTGTCTCCAGTCGAGATTCAAATTTCTTCTGAAAATGAAAACACAGAGTTTAGTCCTGGTCCTGTACCGTAAATTTCGCGTTATCTGCTGGTTTCTGTGAACTACGGCGCTTGGTTTTCTCGTAACTGCTCTCTCAACGCTCTTTATTCGTAGTGGAAAAGAGATAGGTACCTACATAGGTACTGTACTGTTTTATTTTGTTAAAAATCAACAGAATCAAAAATATAAACAACAAATAACGACTAGCTACATACAAAATAATGTTTAAAGCGAATGAACTATTAGCCCCACTGCCGAAACTCATCGGCTGGAATGCTGATTTTTGAAGGTTATTTTTTCTAATCTGGATATTAGAAAAATTAAAAGTAACATTATCAAACTCTAGCAGATTTTACACTCATTGCGCTTGCTTAAGGTTAAAATTTGTCCGAATCCGATAAATAAAATGTCCCCGAAAATGGTCACACTATCAGCATTCCAGGCTTCCAGCAGATGCGGCTCGGTGGCTCATCATCATCTTCCTGCCCTTATCCCAATTACTTGGGGTCGGCGCAACACGTTTCGTTGAACACAAAATCGTGTTGCAAAAGGATTTGGCTGAATTTTACGACCGGCCGCCTACCAGACGTCAACCCTCGGCGGCTCGGCGGCTGTGCGGCTAAAAGTAATTTCACCTTTAATCGTATAGCATGTGGTGTGGTTTCAAATAGCAGTGTAGTCAAATATTTTTGACTTCTAATACCATGGTTAGGTGCTCATTCATCACAAAACCGAAGGGCAAGCTACATCATTTTTTGACCCTTGGGAAATCTCAAACCTGGAACCTGATGCAATTTGTTCGGTAAATTAAACTTTATAACAAAAGTATCGAGGGAGAACCAGAGGCTATCTCGTAATATCTCGTAATTAGGCTGTAGTCTTCTTCCTTCCATAGCATCATAATATTTACCCAACTGCCTTAGAAGTATTTAAGTTTTTTGTATTTGGGTATGTATGTGGAAGTTTGATGTGGACAAAAAAATTATAACATCCCAAACGGTTTCGTGGATTTAAAATTTTTGACAGATGAGGCGTCTAAATAGATTCGTCTTAGTAGCGCGAGTGACACTGGCTATATTAAAATACAAAATAATATGACCACAAATTAGGGAAACGGCGCGCGGGGCGCCTTACCAGATCTCGGTAAGGCTAAGGTCGATTTTGACGCTTGCTGAATTTAACTGAATTTAACCGGAATCTCATAGGGGAAGTCAAGGTAATTAAGAAGGTGGTTGACACGAGCGTCAAACTTCTTGGATTTAAATTGGCCCAAAATGATATGACGTTCTTTGTCAGATTTCGCTGTTTTGATATTTTTGTACTTTAAGATTTTTGACAGCAGCAACCCTTGCTTTGTAACAAGTGCCCATCGCGAAAATTCGAAATAGGTCCGAGTGAACTTTCTGTATACTCTCTATTTTGTGATATGACTTTGCTTTGTAATTACCGCAATAGAATTTGGTTTATAATAATTATGCTTGTTCTTTTAACACTTTTTTAGCGCATTAAACTGTTTAAATATGATATCAAAGATTTTCTGTGCTTGTTGTGATAAATCATACAACTATATACACCCGTGAGTTTCTAGTCCAACTTTTATTGCGCAGGAAATAACAATTTTGCTTTAGTAGTGGCAATTTTGTGTCTATGTACCTATAGGTACCTGCGAAGCTAACTTTTAGAAATGATTAAATAAAAGCTAATTAATTAAACCACATAACCTACCTCCCTGACACAGGCTTGTTTTGTAATCCAGCCCCAAATACGGAACAATGTGGTGCAAATTCGACATTAAGCTACGTGTTATATTCCACTCGATGTACTAAGTTTAAATGGGTAATGAGAAGCAATGCCAACTACAATTTGCTTGAAACGAAGTTTCCTTGTACCGTTGCGCGCTATCCATTTTCTGAAAATTATACACTACTACCTATTCCTACATCATCAACAATGACAACACCCAATAATGTCAACAGGTGACAGTTTCGCGTTCGTTCGCGCGGATTTAGCTTTTAGGCGAAAGAATTTTCGAATTTCCGTAGACATAGAAATCTCAGGCTCAGCTCTTATAATTCGCATCCCGATATTTGTAACGGATTTTTTTTTGGGTGGGGGGGGGGGAGAGATGGGGGGACCTCCCGGCAACACCCCCCCGCGCGGAGACCAGTCTTTCCTGAGATATTCAAGGTTTTCTTCTTTTCGTGTGGTAGTGGTAGTGAGTTTTGGACCAGTCATAACCTCAAACCTTCAACCTTGAATATGTCAGGAACGACGGGTCTCCTCCCCCCCAACCTTCCTGCCTAAAAAACACTTTAAGTCGGGATGCGAATTATAAGAGCAATGCTAATTCACGAGAATTTGCATGCAGGAGCTTGCAGTGAATATCCTTCAAAAGCTATTCAGCATTGAATAATGCGCTAAATCTCGCGTAACAGTAATTTTGCGGGTATGTCAGACAGTATACTCAAGCAGGCAATTTTTGACGAGCGAAATTTGCAAAGTTACCAAATTCAGATATCATGGCATACGTCGCCGCATCATATTGTGGCTGCTACAGGTTGTTATGACCTAAACCTCGTTTGTCCTTTATTCTGCTAATGAGGCCCTGACGATAGTGAGTTTAATAAGATCAAAACTGAATAAAACACACTTTTAAAGCATCAATATTCGTAAGTATTTCTGTATTTTTGGAATGAAATGGAACAGATTCGACGATAAACAAGCTTCACAATAGTAAATGTTTAATGAGGAGGGAAGCTAACTGGAATTCACAGGAATTTTGCTCGCAGCTTCTTGCCATTTTGTCTGTAATTCGCCTAATTGCTGTAGAATCCGCTTTTATAGATAGCTAAGTGGGTGGGTATACTTACACTATCAACCCATCTAGCAGTTGAAACTGCTACTACCAGTTTTTCCGTACAAGCATTTGTCCGCGGTAAAAAGTATCTCAAACAAGCAAACAAAAAGCAAACAAATCGGTCCTCTTTTTCGCAAACAGTGCGCATGGTGAATAAAGAAAAACAATACAGTTTTCTGGGTAGCGTCCACAGATACGTGGTAGAGTCCATCCTTCGACAACTCGGTGTACCACACAGAATTTGCTTTGAGTATCTGTGGTGTACCACAAGATCATCGTCTGCCTGCCCTTCTCCCAAATCGGTTTGGGTCGGCGCAACATGTTTCTGTAGAGCACAAAATCATGTGGCATAAGAATTTGCAATGTTTTTTGACCAGCCGCCTGCCTGACGTCAACCCTCTTTGGGAATCCTATAGTAGGTGGTATCACCGCACCATGCGGTTGACCACAGTCAACAAATATTCTGCCGAGGTCAAAAACTCTACGTCACCTTTTATGAAACACCCTGAGTGACCGACACCGAACCGACAAGTTAGAAGAAGAAAGAAAGTTCATCTGAATGCAAAAGACTCCGTTTAAAAGACTTATACAGTTATTTTTCTAGTTTCCATGTTCCATCGCATCGGACTGAACCTAAAAGACTCGTTTTAAAAGACTAGAATGTTATTCCGTCCGTCGACAGCACAATAAATTGCAGATCCTCGCAACAGACCACAAAATAGAGAATTTACAGAAGGACAGCTCGCCCCTTTTTCATACCTAAATTGCGTTGTTAATTTTTGGTTCTGAATTTTTGAAATGAGTTAGGTACATGGGTTAAACATACTTACTAATGTAGATACATTATTTCTCACATTACAACAACACACTACACAAATATTTGCACCTGCGAGTAGTAATTTTGCCGTCCGCCCGCAACGAACGCTGTTGAATCTCAAATACTAGCCGGTTTGAGACGGTTTGGTTTGTGTGTCTGGCGTGTAGGTGTCTGTTTCCTTGTAGCCGTCTCTCTGCCCAAACCCGCCAATAATTCTTTGTGAACGGATCTAGAAAAGTATGAGAGATGCGACCTAGAGATACGACTCGGCTAGTTTATCAATGTTTTTACTGCTTCTGATATACTACTGCTCGAGGTTTTCACAGTTTGCTTGACATTTTTCTGCGAGGTAATGCTGAAATAACGATCTGGTGGGAAAACGGAAAACCTATTACCTACCTAGTTACAATTTAATGTACGATTACCTATACCTAGGCGTACGAGTAGGCGAATCGCACACACCAGGCGATAGGTATTTCGTTTCATGACAGCCGTCTTACCTACTAAATGCACTACACTAGATTGCGGGCGAAGTGAGCTCGACATTTTGCTTTAAAAGGCTAACGATGAGACACACGGTGCCGCAATATTACTACAAGTTTTGCGAGCAAAGCGAGTTCGACATTTCACGTTAAACAAGCGTGCGAGGAGACTCCTTGATGTACCATCACTTTTGAGTTTTGTGAGCGAAGGAAGTTCAGCAAGTTTTAGCGTTACAAAGGCAAGTGAGAAGTCATAATCAACAGCATCAGCACCACATGTATTGCAAGCGAAGCGAGCCCGACACTGCATTTAAATTGGTGATGAAAATCGTCTGATAGAAAACTTGATGATGTGATACATCAGCTGTAGTAGTAGTTGAATTCTTGGTTCGTAGAGGAAATTACTAAAACACCCATCATGATAAAATTTTCTTTACATTCTCAATTCAAAGGAGTCCTCTTTGCTGAATGAAAAGGACTCTTCGACTAAATAACATTTTCGTCGAGCTTGCTTTCATCGATCTTCATTTTTCATTCTCGGGAAAAATTGCTTTTAAAAGTATTGAGTGTAAAGAATGTTGCTAGGTAACTTTGTTTTCGAAAAATACGTGAAATACTGAAAGAGTTTTTGATATATTTCGCAGTAATAAGGAAAGAGGCGCCAGTTTCAAACAAGCAATTTTTACAAATAACTATTTATTTATTTCTCCCAAAATGATAGGTGAAATTGCATAACTGCAATACTTACACATCAACTTTCAAATCCCTTAGTAGATTCTTACGATACCCATGGGAAAGATATGGTGATGCTGTTCTAAGCTGGCATCACACGGCAAAATTATACTTAAGAATAATTAAATGCCAATTTTTTTTTGTTACAATATTTAAGTACGGTCATCCGAATAGGCCATATTTGACAGCTTTCAAACCCATAGTAGATGAATTCTCGACTAAGAAAAGTAGACCTTATGCTTTAGAATTAACAAGATTTTGACATCTGTCAAATTAATATGGCCTATACGAATGACCGCACTGTAAGTAGGGTTTTACCACGGTTATACAATTTTATTAGGTGAAAGGGAGAGGCCCATGTGAAGCAGAGTATACCACAACAATCTACCCACAAACCGACCTATAGGGACCCAGCTTAAAACTGATGAAGTTCATAACTTGACTTATGAATGACTTATTATTATTAAACAAGTGAAATTATAAGTACGTATCGTATCTTACTTGTACGTACTCACTTTATGTCATTTTCATACGTGAAATCTTTGCAAACACGTTATTACTGACAATAAAAGTTTAAAGCTCGTAAACCGCAGAATCATGCGGCAAATCTCTTTCGAATCTCGTTTCACGTTTATGACCTAATTGTTATGATTATGACATGGAATCGCAGTAAAAGTTATCCTGCCAACTTTATAGATTTCTTAGCCACGTAAATTATTATGTGCATAATTTTGTAAGGCTTGCTGACTTGCAGATAGTAGGTAGATATAACAATTTTGTTTATCTAAGCACATTAATCAACCCCTTTAAAATGAACTTAAACTTATTTTTCATTCTCACATACATGAATATACATAAATCACGTCTACATCACTTGCGGGGTACAGCTTAAAGACTGTTAAAAACAGCCATACACCATACCACGTCTGACATGAGAGTCTTACAAATATTTAAGAGCCATTTAGAGGACTGCGTATCACCAATATCACCATAGTGACAGGTCAGCCTGTCGCTTTCAATTAATACACATAAATATGTACTTATTTAAATAAGTTTACACTCAATGGTCTGAAAGAGCAGCCAACGCGACGAAACTCATTTGCACTGAAGTGACTACCGGAACACAGACAGTAATAATTTCAACATGAACAAAAACCATTGTTGGCATATTTGCAACATACCTACTACTACTGGGTGTAAAAATATACGGAAAGTTTTTAATTATAAGAGGTGTACCAGCCCATAAACTAAACATTATTTTCCACAAAATTTATTAGATTAAGACCTATTTAAAAGAAGAGATCCTCTTAGGATATATACTTAAACATAAAGATAAAATATACTTCATTGCTCAAAGAAACAGAAAACAACCAGCAATTGGAATAAATTGTACAATTGGTGGCCTTAGCTATTTCTTCCAGGCAACCGGCCGGGCAATCAGGAAACAGCCATAAATATAAAGATACATAATTACTTGGTTACCTCACACGTTTTTATGGGAGGTCTACCTTTTCTCACATTTAAGTGAATGTTGTTAGAATTTGTATGAATATCCAGTATATATGTTGAGGTCCAAAAAGTTAACTTAGGTGCTACCGATTGTAAAGAGTGCACCCGCGCTAATGTACATAAATATTATCATTTTTTCGATCAAATATACTTAATGCTTTTTAGATTACCAAAACATGTCACACATGAAATAGGTAGGCACGTTTACCTACATAATTTATGAAGATACAAATAGGAAGCTTCCAGAAAAAACAAGGAGCAGCATTTTTATAGTCAAATAAAAATCAGTTTAAAAACTAACACCCGACTACAGAGTTATCGCACTCTAAAAATAAAGAAACAAGGAATCATAGTTACTACAAACAATTCAATATCTACAGTCTTAGAAGCTTATACTTACAAAGGTATCACACAAAATACTTATTTTAATTAATATTAAATATAAATTTATAGTGATTTTTACGTGACAGCCGTAGTCGTATGCCACTGTTATTTATCATCTACAAAGTAATGGAGTAGATGGCATACGACCACGGCTGTCACGTAAAAATCACTATAAATTTATATTTAATATTAATTAAAATAAGTATTTTGTGTGATACCTTTGTAAGTATAAGCTTCTAAGACTGTAGATATTGAATTGTTTGTAGTAACTATGATTCCTTGTTTCTTTATTTTTAGAGTGCGATAACTCTGTAGTCGGGTGTTAGTTTTTAAACTGATTTTTATTTTAATTATTTTTGAGTTGTAGGTAAGTATATTTAACTTTGGATGCAATATTTCTAGATAAAGTGCAGCACTGCACATTATATGTCATGTCATACAAATAAATTCACTTAGGTATTACAATCTTATCCACGTACCTATATATTAATTGACTGTGCAACCTAAGTACGGTTTTGTACATTTATGGGCACAAATTAGTAAAGCGGTGCGCGGTGCGCCTATACAGATGGTTCACTTAGTACTAGCGACGATTTTGACGCTGACTGATTTTAAATGGATATAACCGGAATCTCAGAGGAAGTCAAGGTAATGAAGAAAGTGGTTTATTACATTTAAAATTGTCTCAGAACCATATGAAGTTCTTTGTCAGATTTTGTTGTTTTGATATTTTTATCTATAATTCGTTGATTTTTATACTTTAAGATTTTTGACATTAACAACCCTGGTTGTGTAACAAATGCCAATCGCGAAAATCCGAAATAGCGCCCAGTGAACTTTCTGTGGTCCTTTAATTATAGTCCACACTATAAAATAATGACTGTTACAATGAGTGAGAATTTGACGGTTTTAGTAAAAATCATTTATAAATTTGGGAGATTTCTTAGCCTTTCCAGTTCTTCGAGAGAGTTGATATCATGAGGATTTTTGAGTAATTTGTTTGGGTCTAAAGAACAAATAAATAGACCATCTATAGATCTTAGCCTGCTAAGAGCGACATAGGCCTGTCCCTTTGCGAAAAGTGACTTTCCCAGATCTACGACAGCTCTATCTAGAGTGCACCCTTGTAATTTGTGCACCGTCACTGCCCATGTCAAGATTAAAGGAAGCATTTTCCGTTGAATTTTGCCTGATCCCCTTAATCCGTCAAATTCTGTTAGACAGGGTTCAATTCTGACAAGTCCGTCTTCATCTGCATTAATAGTGGAGTCATCAAACTGTATGACAACTGAATTTGGCATTTCTCCATCCTCAAATTGATCACGACGAAGAGCAGGCCATGTCAAATTCTTGACTACTCCCATAGCACCGCTCACCAAGCCACGATTTATATTCAGGTTTCTACGGAGCATTACTCGGGAGCCAATGCCGATTTGGATTGTACTGACTATACCTCCAGTTCGGTTTGAATCGCTGGGTATGTGCTCTGGCTTCGGAACTTGTCCATAAGTTTTCGTTTCAGTTGACGTGTCCATTGCTTTGATTGTGTAGATTTTGGTTCGTAACGCCAAGCGCTCTGACATCTTCTTGTTAAATTGATCTACCTGTTTTAAAGTGGGAAATATATGAACAATTTCATCGTACTCAATCGTGTCATTAACAATCCGTCTGGTATCCAATATCGCTAGTTGCTCCATTGTTAACTTCCCCACTCTAATGCTGTTCAACAGATCGACGAAACTGTTATCATTAACTTGACGCATATTTTGGCTCAATTCACAGAAACTGAACATTCTCCATAAATGTGGTTCAGCTGCAAGGGTTTCGGGCTGTTTGTAACAATATGCGCCTCCACGAGTTGCGGATACGGGTGGTAATTGCATCAAGTCACCAAAAACTAATAGATTAACTCCTCCGAAGATTTGATTATTTTGTTTTAATTCTTGGAGTCGAAGATGAATATTTCTTAATGTGGTGTAAGGCACCATGGAAATTTCGTCTATTATAACCCACTTAATAGTTCGCCATTTCATTCTTTGCCTTTGCAGACGATCTCCCGTTAACGGTCTTAATGTTACTGGCTGACCTTTTTCAATAGGTAATATAAATGTGCTATGTAAAGTACACCCTTTGACTAGTCGCGCGGCGACACCAGTGGGAGCTGCGATTGCAACACTTGATCTATTTGGTGACAATCTTCGTATTTGCTCGACTAATAGCTTAAGTGTGAAACTTTTTCCGCTCCCAGCCCCACCAGTTATAAACATTAAAAGAGGGCTTTGGTTTTCACTGTTGCTGTTGGATCTTAAGTTTTCACTGACTTTAGTGAATAACTGTTTTTGATCATGGTTGAGCGAATTCACCCCCCTTAAGAAATCTTCATCCGACATATTTTCAATGATCACATTTTCTTCAAAATCTTCTTCCTGCATGACAATGTCATGAAGTTGTGGTAGTAATACCGATACCCCTTGATCTGTGGTGTTGGTGTTCCTAGCACACAAGTCAGCTGCCTGTTCAGCTGCTAGACGTCGAAGGGCATCCTGAATTTCATTTTCCCAACGTGATAATAATTCAGCATCGTAGTGATCGTGTAGAGGCCTTAAAAGAGCACGCTTTGCTAAAACTGCATCTTTGGCATTGTCATAACCTTCTAAAAGAGAATTTTCGATTCGAAAAGGGCAATGGGTAACTAATAAGCTGTAATAATACGCTTCGGGATCTGAATCAGCAGTATAATACCGAGTTCGTAGAACGGCTGGTCGTGATCTCTTTCTCATTCTACCCATCCGGTTCAGTAAATTTATAAACAGAACTTGGTCTTCATTTTCTGGTCCATAAGCATCTTCATCGCCTGAGTCCTCATCTCGGAAAGTTCTTGAACTTAAAGGCTCATAGTTCACAGCGAATTCACCAAGACTCAGCTCTTCTAAGTTCAGTGGGCGGTTCTCATAGCGTTCAAATATGTTCTTGCAAGGTTCAACTGTATCTGAATCGAAACGTAACATTCTGTATCTAAGCTCTGGTTTGCATGTGTTCACAAAAATAGGCTTTCTAGAGCTATCGCGTAGCTTCAGATGGCACAATCGGAAAGCACATTCTGGCGCCGAGACTTGGCGATGATTCAGCAAGCAATTTTGAACAGCAAATATCTGACGCCCGAAATTTCCGCCTCTTTCTCTAACTCTACAAAGTGCTTCTGATATTGCTGCCTGCAGGTTCGCCGGTTCTGATTTCGCAATATATTTTGCGATGTAATATGCAACGCCAAGAGCTGAAACTACTGGCTGAATATCAATATTTGCTCCCCATAATCGTAATAACTTTTCGTTATAATTATTAATCATTGCTTCTTCTGGACGCCTCTTCAGTTTGTAAAACTTTCCAGAGTTTGCACTTGCTTGGTTGTCATCTAATATGACAGTGTTTTCCGAACTTGATTTTGGAAAAGCAAACCTGCACGTATTTGGACTTCTTCTGTTATAACACGTTTGTGTATGCCGGTGTGTTTGTAATTTAGTCACAAGGTCCTTTAATTGGGTGTCATGTTCAGGAATTTGGCATGTAATGACTTCGTCAATTAATTCGATTCCTGCTGGGGAGTTGAAATCGGGCATGTTATTACACCAAACGATCATATAAACGTGTGGAGATCCTCTCAACTGGAACTCCACTCTCCACCAAAAATCGATCACTTCACGGCCCAATATGTAATTGGATTTGCTTTTTAATACCCGCATAATAGCATTAAATCTAAACATAAACTGTCGTGATAAAGTGACTGGATAAGATTCAACCAATCTAAGTTTCTCTTCAAATGTAAGACTACCGACGGATAATCAGGTCTACCATCTGCGACTAAAAGAGCTTTCAATACGTCTTGCCAGTTCAAATCATTACACGACAATGTCAGATAAAAATGAGGTGGCCCCAAGTTTTTGACCATTTCCATCAGGTCTGTAAATGCCCTGTGCCAATAGGAAGATGTGCCTCTAATATTTCTCATACAAATGTGTATGTTTTGTATAAGGTTTTCAGGTTGAACACCATCTTGGCGCAGTCTTCCGCATACTGACACATTTTGACATGCCCTTAACAATTCTACTGCAGACAAGGCATAAAACAAATACTCCACCGTTTGAAAACGTTTATCATTTCCCATTACTCTAGACTGAAAGTAATCTAGCGGCGTAATTTTGACCTGTCTATCTTCATTTACGCCATTTTGTCCATTTGGGAATAGTTTTATGAATGCTAATTCCTCTGCTCTTTTTTCGACTAGAAGGCTGACAGGGGGAGCAGTTCTGCGACGAAGTTCGTGTAGTGGAAGAGCTGTATCACAATCCAGATCATTATTTACAATATCCGTTATATTCGGGATCTGATATTCGTTTGTCATTAGCATTGTGACATTAATTTCACCATTATTAGTGGAAGAATCAGGGCCTTCACGACGACCTTGACTGCTAGGCATAATCCTTTCGTCACTGGTATCTTGATGATAAGATACATTTGATGGGACCAATAGAGGGGTTAACACTACGTTTACAGCTGTAATGCAAAACTGCAAGTCTGTGCGTCCTCTAGCAAGAAGAACTATAGGTAAGTGTTCAGCTAAAGATTCAATTGTAGTAAACGCCATTAGCATTGCGCATCCTCTAGTTGATGCCACAAATCCTTTAGGACCTCTAGAATGTGAGTCAAACAAATAATAAGTTAAATCTTTTTTGATGACTGATAGAGATATTTCAGTTTCTGCTGTAATGATGCCTGCATTCT
This sequence comes from Phthorimaea operculella, assembly GCA_024500475.1. Taxonomy (NCBI): domain Eukaryota; kingdom Metazoa; phylum Arthropoda; class Insecta; order Lepidoptera; family Gelechiidae; genus Phthorimaea; species Phthorimaea operculella. The sequence continues at coordinate 303,260 of JANFCV010000155.1, read as the reverse complement.
GATTAAGAACCATAAAGAAGTGACGCAATCCTTCTAGAATTGATGAAAAGTATCCTTCAAGTACCTCATCTCTTGGATTAATTAGTCCTGCAACACAATCAATATTAAACTCAACTTCATAAGAGACATCAGCAATGACTAATTCTTGAAGTAGTTCGTCAGTGCTTAAGTAATCCGGTTGAATGGTCAGATTTCTAAGACACAGCGAATAATATGCATCTCCAAACATTAACACCCTGTCGATATCTGACGGATCCCAAAGCATTAACTGTTTGGTCGAAGAATAAGCTATGGCAGCCGCTGCATTAGCAGTGCATTGTTTGCCACGACTATTCGCTGAAAATATGTCACTGCTTTGATTAAAATTCCCTCTTAGAATCTTACGTTCTGAATTAATAACCTTGAAATGTTGATGTGGCTCTTGATTGTTTTCTAATCCATTATTTGTTGACTCTACCGGTATTTGAACAATATGTTCATTACTATTGCCTTGGAGATGTTCAAAGTTCAACGTCACGTTCCTGTATAAGTCATTGTTATTTACAAGCCAATTTAAAGCTGACCGGACGCTGTTTAAATTTACTTCATATTCCCTGACTCTATCAACGTTTTCCCGAGTTTCAACTACAATAGTTAGACCACATTGGTCAATCGACAGAGGTAGTTGTTCTGCAAGTTCCTCTACTTGTTGGGCAAACAAAATTGCCTGTCCTTTAAATCCCTTTTGTCCAAAACGACCTCCAAGTCTTATAACCTTAATAAAGGGCACGATTCTAGACACTAGCCTTAATTCAACTTCTGTCAAAGATTGCAGTTGATCAGGCGGATCAAGAACAGCCATTTTGTTCCAAAATGCCACAGAAGGAATTTTATTTTGATTTATAGAATTTGCACATCTATTACAAGCCGTGATTCTTTCCGGAGAATCAGGTGGAAGTAGATTGTTAGACAAAATACTCCGCACTTGGTTTTTATATCCAGTTTTTTTACATATGTAACATATTTTGTCAGCAACTTCGGAAATAACTCTTTTGAACTCGTCTTCATCGGTTTGGAATAAAATTCGCCGAGTACGCATTGTTGTCCTCATAGTCTCTAATCGTGATTCTCTTGTCAAAGGTGACTCCACATCACGTACTTGGGAGGCAAGACTTCTCATTGACTCTAGCCTAAATTCCCTTGTTGGGGAAGACTCGAGATCACGCATTTGAGAGGCGTGATTTCTCATTGTCTCCAACCGTGACTCCCTTGTCGGCGGAGATTCAAAGTCACGCATTTGAGATGCGTGATTTCGCATTGACTCTAGCCGTGACTCCCTTGTCGGCGGAGACTCAAGGTCACGCATTTGAGAAGCGTGATTTCGCACTGACTCCAGCCGTGACTCCCTTGTCGGAGGAGATTCAAGGTCACGCATTTGAGAGGCGTGATTTCGCATTGACTCCAGCCGTATTTCTCTTGTTAGAGGCGATTCAAGGTCACGCATTTGAGAGGCATGATATCGCATTGACTCCAGCCGTGACTCCCTTGTCGGAGGAGATTCAAGCTCATGCATTTGAGAGGCGTGATTTCGCATTGACTCCAGCCGTGTTTCTCTTGTTAGAGGAGATTCAAGGTCACGTACTTGGGAGGAATGATTTCTCATTGATTCCAGTCTTAATCTCGTTGTTGAAGGTGACTCAAGATCACGCATTTGAGAAGCATGACTCCTCATAGATTCGAGCCGTGATTCTTTTTCCGAAGAAGATTCAAGATCACGCACTTGGGATACGTGATTTCTCATTGACTCCAAGCGTGATTCCCTTGTTAAAGGAGACTCAAGATCACGCATTTGGGATGCATGAAGTCTCATAGATTCTAGCCGCGATTCTTTCTCCGAAGGAGACTCAAGTTCACGCACTTGCGAGGCATAACGTCTTTTGGATTTTAGTTGTGATTCTCTAGTGGAAGGAGAGTCAGTTCGCCTTTTTTCAGCCGTACGTGGTAGTGATTGCGTTTTCCTTCGATTTGTTTGGTATTCTTTATCTTTTTCTTTTCTACTTTCACTAGCATCCTGAGATTCATTTTTGCGCACCTCTGCAATGCGAGTTGCTTTTTTTGTTTTTCGTGACAATGGCATTATGTATTTACAATAGATTTTCACAACAGGTAATTTGTAATAGTAAGTTAAAGTTGGAATCAGTAATAAACAGTTACGATGAAATATTCCACCGTAATATTATGGCAAAAAAATTAAAACGAAAACAACTCTTTTATCTTCAACAATAAATAAGCAATAGTATTAATACTGTTTACTATTTCCCCAATATTTGCACAAATGTGCTTTACACGTAGGTATATTTTGTGGAACTTGTTTATACCTAAATTTTATACCAAGACCTATTCTAGCTCGGGTAGATATGGCACAATAATAATAAAAACGAAATTAACTTTTAATTCTGTACAATATTTACAACCAAATAAAGCTTTGCTTATTTTTGCTACCACAAAAACTATTTTAGCGTAGTAACCTGAAGCAATTATTAGTAATTAATGTAATTATGTACAAGGAAATAATACAAAGTTATACTTGAGAACCTAGGTACCAACTTTAGGTTAGTATCTATCATACAAATATCGAAAATATGTGAGGAGACGACACTTTATCAGCTGCGGTTGTATGAAATGCAAATAAAATATTTGAAATCAGACACAACCATCAACGACGTCGGCCCTCACGCGTCTGCCCGCCTTCGGGCAGCTCACTCTGTCACGAGCGTGTTTTGTTACAATGTTTTGTAGAACGCCAATTTTGGATATTTATTTGAAATTGATTCGGTGACGTCCTTTTTTGTTTTATTTATTATCTATTCTGTTGCAGAACATCAATTTCGTATTTGAAATTGAATGAGGAACTGTCAGGACTACGTTCTTTAAATCGTGTACAGATGGCGCGTTGCAATATGAGGGACCACAGATTATTTACAAACTTTATACTTACATTACAAACTTTTTAGTTATTAACTTTTATTATGAACACTGATAGGATGCTGAATAAAAGGGTTTTATTTGATATAAAACTTTTTGGTAAAGACTGACTGATTTTAAAGTTAGTTTCTTAAAGATTATAATGTCAAGACGTGTCTGTTTACTATGGCCTGTATATTTATAAAGGCTCTGAGGGTAGGGCTCTGCCTTAAGTTTTAATAGTTTCGATGGTAAAAAAATTTCGAAATTGCGATTTATTGATCTCCTGTTTCTTCCGTACATGAAGACTAAATATGAGCAAGAATTACAGTTCTTGGTCACTTCCAGCGCTGAAAGCAGAGCTAGAAAAGCGCAATGCAAAGCAAACAGGGAAAAAAGCCACACTGGTTCAAAGGTAAGAAGATTTTATCCATACAACATGGTTAGGTGATAAATTTTTCAACTAAACTTTATACAATGCAGGGAGAATTTAGTCGGTAGGAACACAACCATTTAAAATTATGAATAACTAGCGGCCCGCCCAGCGGTTTCACTCGCTGCTACTTACCTGTTTTCCGTAGAAATGGGATCTTTGCCCGTAGTAAAAGTCCATTAATCCATTCTAGCAGAAGTCACTCATCATGACCATGTGCCAGCAGAGGCGGCCTGTCATGGCGAATAACTTTAACTTTGAAGCCATTACCGTATCTCTTATAGTTTTGATGGGATGCTGGTGGTCTACATCAGGCACTCCAGACTCTCGTGACCATGAAGAAGCGGCCCGTCATGCTGAATAACTTTAACTTTGAAGCCATTACCGAGTCTAATAAAGTTTAGATGGGGTGCTGGTGGTCTACATCAGCTACTCCAGACCCTCGTGACCATGTGCGAGCAGAAGCGGCCCGTCATGCTGAATAACTTTAACTTTGAAGCCATTACCGAATCTTTTATAGTTTAGATGAGATGCTGGTTGTCTACATCAGGTACTCCAGACCCTCGTGACCATGTGCCAGCAGAAGCAGCCTGTCGTGCTGAATAACTTTTACTTTGAAACCATTACCCTATCTCTTATAGTTTAAATGGGATGCTTGTGGTCTACATCAGGTACTCCAGATCCTCGATGACCATGTGCCAGCAGAAGCGGCCCGTCATGGTGAACAACTTTTTCTATGAAGCCATGACCGACCGTATCTCTTATAGTTTATATGGGATGCTGGTGGTCTTCATCAGGTACTCCAGATCCTCGAGGGCTGACCATGTCCGTCTTTTATATGATAGTAATATCAGTGCCAAAATTCGCGAGGATCGGTAAAGCGGTTTGGCTAATTTGGGTAATATCTGCTTTATTTCCCCGTTTTCCTGCTGCTAACCGTTTTCCCGTAGGAATGAGGAATTTTCCCGTGGTAAAAAGTAGCCTATGTTACTCAGGGATGTTGTAGCTTTCTAATAGTGAAAGAATTTTGGAAATCGGTCCAGTAGTTTCGGAGTTTATCGATTACATACAAACAAACAAAAAAACAAACAAAGTTTTCCTCTTTATTATATTAGTGTAGATAATACTGGGTTATTTTTTAGTCAGTGCTCAAACTTTGCAGGATGTTCCTACTCGTGATTCTGAGCAACTTTTACTATGGGGCCACCTGCGACATCTAAAAAAAATTTTTGGTTTTTCCATACATTTTTGCCGAGTAGGTATGAATTTTTCTATGGAACATCCAAATTTTTTTTTTGGGCATTCGCAGGTGGTCCCATAATAAAAGTTGTTCAGAATCACGAATAGAAACACCCTGCAAAGTTTGCGCACTGACTAAAAAATAACCCAGTATATACCCGTAAATATGGACTTTGAATAACTTTTATTGTATCGTATGTATGGTAAACTGTTAATAAATTACCTGCCCTTGGACCCATAAAACAGTGCTGGGTAAGTTTAGGCGACAGTCTCAAAGAGGCTGTCGTGGAAAGAGATATTTTAGTGTTGACTACTTAACAAAATGTTCTTTATGTATAAGTCTAGTACCTAGTATTTCAAACCTATCTCTGTTAATATAAATACTTACATACATTTAATCACATCTTTATGCCTTTCGCGTTAGGCAGATGCTGCTTCCATCACTTCTGACAAAGAATAATTAGTTAGTTTTACTGAATATAAATACGTACATACATAATACATCACGCCACTTTCCCGTAAGGGTAGGCAGAGACTAGATTATTCCACTTGCTACGATCCTGACACACCTCTTTCGCTTCTTCAACATTCATAATTTTTTTCAAGCTCGCTCGTCAGTTTAGGGTACCCTTGACCTTAGGAAAACTAGGTACGTTCGCGTAGGTCTTCCCACCCAATATTCCCATCCACACTCGCCATATATACTGAAAATATAACCCTGTAAGATGGATAAATATTTTTATCTGTGTCTCAACAGATTTCAAGGTATTTACAGTACCTATTATTTAAAGCTATCTGTTGATTCTATCGATTATTTTCAGCCATCCGTTGCTCTAACAATAGTATAAAGTCTCTTTGGGGGATATCAATTAAAAATACTTAATTTTTATATATTTCAGGCTTGAAGATTATGACAAACTTTTCGGGGACATTGTCACCAACCCAGAATCGTCCTACAAAATACAAGCTCCTGATGCCAAACTTTTTCAAGACGTTAATACTGATATATTCTTGCCCGTTTTGGACAATTCAGATCTAGAAACATTTTGTTCAGATGATAAAATACATGCAGCCAACATGTATAGGGATTATTTTTTACTGACTTTCCGTGTTGCTTGTCAGGGGACGCACCATTTCATATCATCACAATGTGCAGCAGAGATGAAAAAAAACGTACATTACAATGTACTAATAAAATATGAAGCACACACTATTACCGAAACACAGTGCGAGTGTGCTGCTGGCGTAGGACCTCATGCAACATGTAAACATGTTGTGGCGGTGCTATACGGCTTGATTGATTTTACATCACGAAAAATCCTCAACGTGCGCTCAAGCTGTACGGCGCACCTACAAACTTTTCATCATCCTGCGGAATTTTACAAAGGTGGCCCTGTAAAGGCGGAGGATTTCAAAATGAAAATTCAGGACCGCAATCACAAAAAAATTATTAATTTTGATCCCAGACCAGTTGCTGATTGCAATGATGAAAAATATATAGAGTTTTTTAAAAACCATTGTATAAATTTTTCGGCCCTTCAAGGATCCCCAATGCCTATACTACAAATAGCCACGCCAGCAAATAAAAAAGCTATATTTCATGACCATGATTACATGGAAAAATCCGAGGAAGATCGTTTTTTGGAAGAGTTGCTCTTGTCCCCTGAAGCACAGCTCGAACTAGAGGCGACCACAAGAAATAATAACAAAAAGTGGAAAAAAGAAAGGCTGAGAAGACTACACAGTTCAAACTTTGGTAAAATTTGTAAAGCTAAAGATAAGAAAATGTTAGCAAAATCACTATTAAAAAATGTAGAAATATCTACCCCCGCAATTCATCACGGCAGAATATATGAAAAAAAAGCTTTAATAAAGTTCACAAAGCTATCTAATTACCAAGTAAAAGATGTGGCATAATTATTCATAATGACCTGCAATTTTTGGCTTCTACCCCAGATGGTCTAATTGCAAACGACAGTGTTATAGAAGTAAAGTGTCCTTTTACAGCCAGGAAAATGAAAATATCCCCAGAAACAATTAATTACATTGAGTTGTGCGAAAACAGTGGCCAATGGCGTCTCAAGAAAAGCCACAACTATTACTACCAAGTGCAGGGGCAACTACTGTGCACAAAAAGATCCATTTGCTATTTTTGCATTTATACCTTTGTAGACTTTGTGATTATCAAAATAGAAAGGGATGAACTTTTCCTTAAGGAGATGATTTCTTACTTAAAGGATTTCTACGAAAATGCTATAAAGAATTATTTTTATGTAGATATCTATACAATATAAAAATTTAAGCATGTTCTTTATAAAAAAGTAAAGTAAGATCAGTAAGTAACTTATGCAGTTTTATTAATAATATTTGATCTAAAATTTACGAGCATGGCCACAAAAGTTATGTCACTGGAGAGCAAAGTTTCAGTTTGATTCATGGTTTGCGTTAATATTTTATACGTTTTAAGCATGCCAATGACTCTCTCCACGTGTACCCTTTGCTTGCAATTTTCGGTCTTTTGAAAGGGTTTCTGGGCAAATTTGATTGCCTTTCTTAAAAAACGTTGGCATGTTCACTTTTACCCCATGTGATACAAAAATGTCTTGAACATTTAATCCCTTGTCCACCATAATTTCGTCGTTGTATTCAAACTGTGTAAGTATTGAGCTTTTTTCTATTAATTGTCTGTCAGAAGCTGACCCACCATAGCTCGGCGAAATGTACGATATAAGGCCACTTGGTGCGATTCCTACAAGCATTTTTATTGTATTTCTATTTTTGTAAGTTGAAAATGTAATCTGCTGGGTAATGGGAGGTGAGGTTTTTATAGGACACTCTGTGGCGTCTAAAATCACTCTCGTATGAGGATATTTGTCGTGAAAATCCAGGGCATGTACATCATAACAGCGTCTCTTTTATCCACAAATCAATGGTTTTCCATTTCAGCGCCATAAAACGAATCCATGTTATAAAAATATTCGTGACTTGTTTCACGGTTATTTTGAATACCATGGCTATGTCTTCAAATTCTCTGTGCCGTCGGAGAATTAATAACGTCATACAAAATTGATCCAAGGCATCAATGTGACTTGGAGGTTTCGCATAGAAATAACTCAGATTGTACACTGCTGACCCTAAACTTTGGAATACGAACATCAATTTTTCGAATGTTTCCAGCCCTGTGTAAAAATGTACTCCATTTGTTTCATTTTTGTAACTGTGTAATTGTGTATACTATAACTGGACAGCTGTTTACACTGGGTACAAGCCGGTAAAGATATTTTTGATGTTTCCTCATCAGCTGAAAAAAAATCTTCTTCTTGTTTTACTATTAGTTCATCGCATTCAGTAATTACCTACTTTATATCTGCAAACGGCACGCGTGGTACCGACTTAGAATAGCATCACCCTATTACCCTGGGAAAGGGCAGCAGCGATACTTGTGAATATAAAACTCTGTACTGCATATAATACGCGCCACGGGATAAGATATTTTTGTTTTGATATCGATTGACAGGTAAGCGATGTCCCGTACGCCTACCTACTGTTTGTAAATGTCCAATAAGATGGAATTGGATGCCCTCATACACTCGTAGTTACATATTTCGTTGTTTAGATACTTACTTCCTTAATTTACAAATTCTTTGGTATTATTACAATGTAAACTCTTTGACCGGCCCATAGTGTTAATAATTCAAAAAGTTCATAACTTAAAAGTTTGTAATACTCTTAATATAAGTGATCTGTGGTCCCTCATATTGCAACGCACCATCTATACACGATTTAAAGAACGTAGTCCTGACAGTTCCTCATTGACAGGTAAATAAAAGTAAAATACTTATAGGTATCTACCTACCTAGTTTGAAAGCTTGTGATCTCTTTATTACGATATTTATATGTGGCAAAAAATACTCCTTGTTATTATGATCCCATCCCACGATGTAGGTGTAAGTAGGTATTATATTTTTGAACTGTATGCATGTTTATTTAAAAGCTTTGATTTGATACACCAACATTACACTACCAGTAGACGATAAATTTTTGCCCAACATGATGCCACCTATAGCAGAAATTATTTTTATGTTATTATCTTTATGGGCTAAAGAGGGCGCTATATTCAACATTTTTGAACTCTGCTAATTGAGCCTGTTTGTTTGATACCCAACATGATACCACTATAGCAGAAAATATTTCTAATTTATTATTTTTATCCGCTGTAGAGGGCGCTATATTCAACAATGTTTATATTTTTGTACTGTGCTAATTAAGCACTTTCATATGATACCCCACATGATACCACTATCACGAAATTACATTTTAGTCAGTGTCTTTATGCACTCTAGAGGGCGCCATATTAAATTAATAGGAACATGACATAGCCTATAACCACCGCACTGTTCCGACGTTTCTAATGATACCTCATTTGAGAAGTTTAGATGAGTAGTTTAGAAGTTAGGAGGGAACAGATGAAATTATTTCCACATACATACATACATACATACATACATACATACATACATACATACAAACATACATACATACATACAGGTCAAAATCATAACCCTCCTTTTTGCTTTGCCGTAGTCGGGTAAATAGTCTATGGTTAAATGTTTACAAAGGGTATTATTACGCCTTAAAAAGCTTGTGGTATTGTGCTGGCCTCGTGACGGGCCAAAATAACCACATTTTTTATCCAAAAGAACGTCGCCGCACAGTAAGACCCAGAAAAAGCTGGCGGGATGACCTGATCGACTATGACCCCAACTGGTCGAAAAGAGCCAAATTGGGAAGCCTGAAAAGAGGGAGGGAAGGTCTTTACCCAGCTGTGGGAACCTATAGGCTAATAGAATCTAAGTAGGTAAAGTAATTACGTTATTCAAATGTATACTAACATTGAAGCCCATCTGAAATTGGCACGGAGCCTGCCATCAAAGTCAGGAGTCAAACGACCTAAAATTGCTTAAAGACCCCATCGTTGGAACGCTGCCAACAGCTGATATCTTGTAGCTTTTTGGACGGAAAAATTCTGCAGCTTTTTATAACATTTTTAGGGTTTCGTAGTCTACTAGAAACCCTTATCATTTCGTCAAGTCTGTCTGTCTGTCTGTCTGTCTGTATGCCGCGCCCCCATAACTTCGTCAGTTTTAGAGCTATTGACATCAAATTTGGTGTGAAGATAGATCGTGTTGACCCAAAGTTAAAAATGTGAGAAAAGAATAAATATTTTAATGGTTTTTTGGACCTCCCTCCCATACATGTGAAAGGGGGGCAAAAATTTTTTTTTCTCCTGTAATATTGAGTAGGGTATCGTTGAATAGGTCTTTTAAAACTAAGTGAAGGTTTCTTTGAAACAAAGTCTCTTAAATGTTTCTGTCTCGAGATATTTGCTTTTAAAAGGGGCGTTTTTGTGCTATACTTTGTTCCAGCTGTAACTTCTAAAGTAGGCATGTTAAAAATTTGAAAAAAATATGGAATATAGTTCTTAATATGAAATTACCATGAAAAATATAACGAATACTGTACAACTTAAGATTAAGGAAATATTAAAGTTTTTCGATTTGCGGTTGGTCACCATACAGCTGCAAACAAACTAGCAACAAAATTAACTTTGTAACGCCGAAAGACCTGATATTTCAACGTTGACTACGAAACCCTATTTGTGAGCGTGTCTGACACGCTCTTGGCCGCTTTTTTACTTAAGTATAATGTAAGAATGTTTTAAAAATTATCTGTATTCGGGGCTACTAGTAAAAACGTACTGATTAGTAGTATTAATAGGTAAGTAATTTAAGTAATGAAATCAAAGCAATGTGAAATAACATCTCTTAATTTTTTTTATTAGGTATGGAAATAATAATCAAGCTCCGTACGTGCTTTGAAATTCGAATAATTGAATAAATCATCTTCCAGAATAAACTATGAAGAATCATTAAATATCGTATACGCTTGAATTCTTCAAAAAATCATCAAAATCAATAAACATTGTGTTCCGGCTATTGCAAACAACTTGAATGAAACATGACACCGTTTCCTTCTTTTCAATTACGTTTGTGAATTTCCAACTAGGTAACTAAATTCACGGAACGTGTCAAAAGATTCTTCTACCGAGCTCCTAAAATTTTATAATTACACTTCACACCGTCATTCATCATTGCAATTCTTGTTTTGTTACATAGATTCGAAAATGAAATCATATAGAAAATATCACATGATAAATCTTTTCGTCACGGGATTCTGCAGGCCATGGATTACGTACGGCAACGCACGGATCTTTTACAACCAAAATATTTTTCACATTTTGCAAGCAAAGAGTGTCTTTTGTCAAAAGTCTTCACTTATATTGATAAATTCCATACGATTTTAGTCTTCTCGCGCGCGAAACTAGTCTCACTATAGTGCGCATGTAACTAACAGAAGTTTTACGAACTTTTCATGAGCCATAGAATTTTAAGAACCACGGTTTATAGAACATTGTGAAATTACCCAGACCAGCCTGAAGCAACGAAGCTTAATTAATTTTGAATATTTCAGTCCAGACCATCGACTTCGGTGAATCGAATTTCGCTTTTTGTGTCCGTGGACTTGGAAGAGAGTTTCAGAAACTTGCCTCGCAAATACAAATATCCAGCATTGAGCAAAAAACTTGGAAAAGTTTCTGATTTATTACCTTTGAAAAAGTGAGTAATATGTAAAATATGTAACTTATTTTTCTTCGTCGACTTTGAAGCAAGCAACTTTAGATCTAGGTACGCGTTTTCGCAATCTAGTAAAAAAGTGATAATGAACTCTACAGTTAGCTAATAAATTAGAAAATTACCTGTCATTGGGCAAAATGTCTAGAACACCGAAAGTCTTTTGTGTGTTTCGAATTAGTTGTTCAGTCACATCTATATCATGCCCATCACCGTCCACACTCTAAATTGTATAACACTGACTGCACATTAGCTGTTTCAAAGTCTGCAACGCACTTTCTCATAGAAAAAAGCATATTTCCGCAAGTGTTATTCATATAAACCTTCCTCTTGAATCACTCTATCTATTACAAAAACCGCGCCAAAGTCAGCTAATGCCACGACAGACTTAAAGAAAAACGCTAAAAGCGATTTAATTTTTACCCGACTACAGCAAAGCAAAGAGGAGGGTTATGAGTTTGACCTTTATGTATGTATGTATGTTTGTATGTATATGGCATTTTCGTCTGTTCCCTCATAACACCCTGACTACTTATCCAAATTCGACAAAGGTATCAATAGAAGCGTCTGAACAGTCTGGTGGTTATAGGCTATATAATGTCAAAATAAATTCAATATGGCGCCCTCTATAGAGTGTGGAGTAACAAATATTGTTTTTATTTTCTTGTACTGGTATCGTGTTGGGTATCAAACGAAAGGGCTTCATTAGCACAATCGAAATACATATAATTTATCTCAAAAAAATACATATAATTTATCTCAAAAATAGACTTTCTCAGATAATGGAGTCGGAATAAAATGAGGTACGGTATCGCACTACTACTGTTGGCAAACATTTTATATTCGAGCTCATTTGACTCGTACTTGTCATATACATGTTAATGTAAAAGATCTTTTATTTATGTATCTATAGTACTACCTGCTGCTAATCAGTTACTATACTACCTAATACGAGTAGTTGGTTGCGAATGGTGAGATTCACACAGTGCAATCCAAACACACAAAAAGAAACGTATTTACGTGACATCTAAGAAATGTGGTCATCTACCTTTAGAAGTGAAACTCGCACCAACCATCGACTCGGGGGTTTGAGGAGGGCTTGCTCCCCCACACAGAAAAAAGAAATGTGAACATCTACTTGAGAAGTGAAACTCGCACTAACCATCGGCTCAAGGGGGTTGAGAGGGGCAAAAAATAAACGTGAACATCAACTTTAGAAGTTAAACTCGCACCAACCATCGATTCGGGGAGATGATGGGGAGCTTGCCTCTCTCACAGAAAAAAGAAACGTGAAAATCTACTTACTTAAGTACTACGCATTCTAGTACTTCTTACGTAATAAAAAAATATAGGCAAAGTGGCACACGACCACAGCTATCACCTCAAAACCACTATGAATTTATAATAAATTTCCGCAAAAATAAATTATTATCGGTGTAAGCTTTGTATCACTTTTGTAGACGATAGAGGCATTAAATTGTGTGTTATTAATACCTAAAAATTCATGTTTCTTACATTTTAAGTATTGAACCGGGTCTATCGCGATAATTATTTAGGTAAACCTTTATTATTATTTGTGAAAACAATCGCGAGTGCTTCAAAAGTTATAGTGCAAATCTTGTTTCTTACTTTTTAGAAAGCGATCTCTCAGTAGTCGGGTGTTAGTTTTTGGACTTCTTTTTAAACACTGTTCATTGAAGTTTTTACTACAACATCTAGTATGTGTTCCTCTAACTCTTACATCTAGGTCTCAGCTTTTCGCTGATTGGTTTACGTACGACATATCGCCTCCATCCGTTAAAGTCTGTTTCTCTGGGATTAATCTCTCTAGCTGTGAGTTGTGGGCTCATAGCAGTACCGTATGTTACTTATGTGAAGAATAAATGAGTTATTATATTAATGCAGTTATCTGACCCTTCTTTTACTTAGTTTTTTCTAAAGTTCGCTGTTAGTAGTTTCAAAAATCAAACAAAGCATTATCCTCCCGTGGGCAAGATGTCTTCAGCACCAAACTTTCAAATTCATTGTTCAGTCTCATCCAGATCATGGCCAAAATGTTTGTTATGGACGCACTCTAAATTGTATAACAAGTTTTTACTACAAAGTCTAATGTGTGTTTCTCTAACCTTACCATCTAGGACAGTCTAGGTCTCAGCTCTTAGCTTTTCGCTGATTGGTTTACGTACGACATATTGCCTCTATCCGTTAAAGTCTGTTTCTGCCTCGGATTAATCTCTCTAGCTGAGAATTGTGGGCTCATAGCAGTACCGTATGTTAGTTATGTAAAGGATAAATGGGATATTACTTACACGTGAATTATACATATACCTACGGACTACTACAACTTTGATACTAAAGATAAATATTGGTAAAGGGTAAACGTATAAATACTTGTTTTCTCAAATTACTTAGTTGCTTACTTAATCACTTGCTTACTTATTTATTTACTTGGATCATTATCATCATCATAATCAGTTGTCGTTTTTAGGATTTCGTAGTCTACTAGAAAAATGGCCGCTTTTTATTGTGATAGTGTGCTTAATTGTCAGACGTATTTGTCAGACGTGGTGTAATAATGGCCGTTTACTCTCTGACTACCCGCAAGGGATATAGACGTGATATATGTATCTATGTGCATAAGCACAGCACACTGCTACAGCAAATATTCGATAAATTACGGTTTTGTAGTCTATCAAAACAAAATCCTGCAGTCATCTTATTTTCGTACTCATGAAAAACCTACTCAAAATTCTATCGCGTGGGTTCAGACGTCGCAAAACGTATAAGATCTCATATTTTCTGGGAAGATATAGTGGGTCATAAAACTATAGTGGTTCATAAGTGGTGACCATATCATTTTGTTCCACTAGCTAGCAGAGTGAATTTAATAGGGCAATGAAAATGCTAAAAATGCTGAGCTCACGTTTCAGTTTGATGCATCTAGGATTCTGGGAGATGGGATAGATTTTTTTTCTTATGCTTTTTGGAAATGAATTTTGGGTTTAAGTGCACCTAACGTAATTTCAAGTACCTATAGTTTAGACTCAAAATATATAAAAAAACTTGAAGACCTTTGACTAGTTAACCATTCCTATTTTTCGCGAGACCCTGACGCCTCCCCTGAAATTAGCCCCTTGGTTTGGTCGCCGTAGTAGGTAGTAGAGGTCTTTTATTCAGCTCAAATGTATGTCACGTATACACATCCATCTATCTAATACCCGGAAACGGCTCCAAAGATTTCGGGGGCGATAGATGAATCTAGATAGGTTTATTCAAAATACTTTGAACACCCTTTTTTTATACGTTGTTTTTCAACTAAGAAAGCCATCTATTGTGTTGCAAGAAAACACACATCTCTACATATTTTTTATGAAAATGTGTAGATACTGTACCTATAAAGACTTGTCGGACTTACTTCCTGTTATTTCGTTTCATTAAATTGCATTGGATACCGATCCCTTACTCATATACTGATCCCGTTCGGTTTTCCGAGCACACGTGACAGGAGTGTCCACAGAACCAATCTTGCTACTTATTTGGATTAAATCGTCCAATCCAATCGTCCCGAGTCCAACCCTAGTGCGGCATACGGTAACGAAAGGGTCGAACTACATTTGCTAGTATTGCTCTTCTTCTATCGGGACCATATTGAGCAATCTGATGAACCTACACGTCAGATTTTTTCAATTACCTCTACTAGTAGGGCCTCTGACATGGCTGTGTAACGACCACCGTCTTAGTAATCAACAGCAACAGGGACTGACGGCTAGTATTGACCGCAACAACTTCTGGTTTGTATGATAAATGCATGTTTAAACTCGCCTGCTCTCATAAGTTTTAGCTTTTGTTACATGAACGAGCTAAAGAACTAGGGCCTTACCACAAAAAAGTTAGACCAGTGTTGAACGCGTGTCTAGCGTTTTTTTTGTATGAAGTTTTATTTTAGACACGCGTTCAACACTGGTCTAACTTTTTTGTGGTAAGGCCCCTATAGTTTAGATAAACTTTCTTCGCAGCATATCGCCAGAAAAGATTCTCACATCACATCGCAGTAAAAGTTTATCGCCTGACTGTTGGCAAGTAACTTACTAATTTACTTATCAATGGTAAGTTTCCAAAAGTAATGGGTATAGGTATTACATAATGGGATTTTTGTACTGCTAGATGTATACCAGACAAGATAGGTAATTATAAAATACCCCCAGCGTTCCCTCGGCGATGTTCTGTTATAAAGTTTAATTTTCTAAAGAAATTGTATTGTTTAGAAGCTCAGTGGATCGCAGATTTACCGGACAATATTGCGGTTTGTGGACCTTGCAATCCGATGTGCGGTGTACAGACCGTACAGACAGCATCATACAAATGATGACAATCTGCGACAGCCAATTTTTATTTGATTCAGCGAATTTAGCAACTTATGTAATTTTTTTAATGGATTAGTGTTTTTTATTTTATTACTGTAGCCGGTAAAACACCGGAAAATATTGTGGTCCTTTTCGTAATACTGCATCCGAGACCCGATGAACCTTGGCGTCAGACTTTTAAACCGCCTACTCCAAGCAGCAGGCCTCTGACACGGTTGTGTAACGACCGCCGTCTATGTGATAATAATAGATAGCAACCGGGACCGACGGCCCGAAGTACGCAACCTTCTTTTCGGACATGAATCAGGTGGTTTAGCCTGCAAGGTCCTAACTAGACTGGTGAAAAATTCACAAAGGTGATAGATATCAACTTTGTTTGTAGATATCAACACTACCGAGAATCGAACCTGTAACCTTCTGCATCGCAGGCAGTCGCACTAGCTCTGCGCTACATCGGCCATCATGTGTGAGAATCGTGCTCCCAAGAGCTTCATTAAGGTTGACCTGAAACGTTTTAAAATGTTATCTGTGTTCAATGTTCACTCTGGGCGGGTGCTCTAAGGTTATGTAACGCTGTAGCAGTACATAAGAACAAGCTTTGTACAAGCTATTTATCTACGTACAGGTTAAATTAAATACTCGGTGTTTTGTAAATAATAGTATTTTTATTTTGACGGAATCAAAGTACAATTTATTAAATTCTAATTTATCTATCAGTATTCTAAAACAGTTGATCCAAGAATATAAATACTATTTATAAAAATAACCCTCATTTTAAAAAGCCATGAGCATTTTCACCTCAAAAGCCCATAAGCATTTTAATCTACTTGTTCTCTGAAACATAAATAAATAGTTGTAAAATTTTGTAAAAATCTTTAAACTAAAACCTCTCAACTCAAAAACTTTCTTTAAAATATATCAACGTAGCATTTTTCTCTAGTAAACAGCAGAACTGCGGAGATAGAGTCCCGTTGAGGGATCCGGTTACAAAATGTTAGCTTCTCTTGAATAAAGACTGCTCGGGGACCCCTTCAGATGTACAGAGCTTATGGTACAACTATAGATAGCTAGATTTCTGTAAGTGTAGGAAATCTCGAAAAGTACAAAACATTACTTGATAAACTCAAATAAAAACTATTTCAAGGTTAAGCATTTTAATAGTAGAATTTAAGATATTTAAACATGATAATCATCAAAGAACTCCACATACAGGTACACAAATTGTTTCATCATCTTCACATTATATCAGCGTACAGCAGTCCACTACTGGACGTAGGCATTGCTCAGGGTAGGTAGATCATAATTATGACACGATCTCCTGTTTTCGCCATCTATTCGCTACCAGCAGCGTTCTTTATGTCTTCGGTTCATCGGGCCATTTTTCAAAATTACACGACTAAAGTAAATGCTCTATTTTTACACGACTACGGCGAAGCAAAAAGGAGTGTTATGATTTTGACCAATATGTATGTATGTATGTATGTATGTATGTGGAATATTTTCGTCTGTTCCCTTCTAACTCACAAACTACTTATCAGAATTTGACAAATGAGGTATCAAAAGAAGCGTTTAAACAGGGCGATGGTTATAGGCTATATATTGTCACAATAAATTGCTTATGGCGCCCTCTAGAGTGCATAAAGTTACAAACTAAAATTTAATTTTCTTCAAGTGATATCGTGTTGGGTATCAAACGAAAGGGCTTTAATAGCATAATTCAGAAATGTATATATTTTTTCTAGAAAACGTATGCTTTATCAGATAACAAAGTCAAAAGATATACAGGGAGTAACAGAAAGGGTATAACAAACCAAAAGGAGGTCAAGGTACTCATGAAACTGAACAACTTTACCCATGGAACATACGTCGAAATATGAAAAAAATTTGGACCTTCCATACAAAATCGCCGAGGAGCTAATTGATTTACTATGGGAGGCCCAAACTGTTTTTTTTATTTTTCGACCCATGTTCCATGGCGAAAATTGTTCAGTTTCACGAGTACCTTGACCTCCTTTCGGCTTGTTAAACCCTTTCCGTTACTCCCGGTATAAGGTATCGCACTACCACCATATTTGCACATAATTATGTTATGTTTGAATTCATTTGAATCGGACTTGTCAAAATTTGATTTAATTGACTTGTACGCATAGACTCATACAATACCTATAGCAAACCCGAGCGTGTACAGCTACCTACTAAGTGCGTATACGCAGAAAAGATATTAATGTAAAAGATCTTTTATGTACCTATAAGTACAACCTTTTGCTATTCACAACCATAGACTCGTCTTGGGTAAACGAAAAAAAAAAGATAAAAGAGACACGGACTAATTAAGAAGTACAACTAGCGCCACACATCTACTCGGCCTCCCCTCACAGAAAAAAGAAACGTGGGTATCTACTTTAGCACCAATCAAAGACTCTGGGGGTTAGGAGTCATCTACTTTACAAGTAAAACTCACACCAACCAGCGACTCGGGGGGTTGAGGGGGGCTTGCCCCCCTCACAGAAACAAGAAACTTGGTGATCTACTTTAGAAGTAAAACTCGCACCAGCCATCTACTCGGGGGGTTGAGGGGGGCTTGCTCCCCTCACTGAAAAAAGGAACGTGGGCATCTACTTTACAAGTAAAACTCACACCAACCAGCGACTCGGGGGGTTGAGGGGGGCTTGCCCACCTCACGGAAAAAAGAGACGTGGTCATCTACTACACAAGTAAAACTCACACCAACCAGCGACTCGGGGGGTTGAGGGGGCTTGCCCCCCCTCACAGAAAAAAAACTTGATCATCTACTTTAGAAGTAAAATTCGCACCAGCCGTCTACTCGGGGGTTGAGGGGGGCTTGCCCCCCTCACTGAAAAAAGGAACGTGGGCATCTACTTTACAAGTAAATCTCACACCGACCAGCGACTCTGGGGGTTGAGGGGGGCTTGCCCCCCTCACAGAAAAAAGAGTCGTGGTCAACTACTTTCGAAGTAAAACTCGCACTAGCCATTTACTCGGGGGGTTGAGGGGGGCTTGCCCCCCTCACAGAAAAAAGAGACATGGTCATCTACTTCACAAGTAAAACTCACACCGACCAGCGACTCAGGGGGTTGAGGGGGGCTTGCCCCTCTCACAGAAAAAAGAGTCGTGGTCATCTACTTTAGAAGTAAAACTCGCACTAGCCATCTACTCGGGGGGTTGAGGGGGGCTTGCCCCCTCATAGAAAAAAGAAACGTGGACATCTACTTAAGAGGTGAAACTTGCACCAACCATCTACTTGGGGGGTTGAGGGGGCTTGCCCCCCTCATATAAAAAACACTTGGACATCTACTTAAGAAGTAAAACTCGCACCAACCAGTGAACCGGGTAGTTGAGGGGGGCTTGCCCCCTCACAGAAAAAAGAGACGTGGTCATCTACTTCACAAGTAAAACTCACACCAACCAGCGACTTGGGGGGTTGAGGAGGGCTTGCCCCCCTCACAGAAAAAAAAACTTGGTCATCTTCTTTAGAAGTAAAACTCGCACTAGCCATCTACTCGGGGGGTTGAGGGGGGCTTGCCCCCCTCATTGAAAAAAGAGACGTGGTCATCTACTTTAAAAGAAGAACTCACACCAACCAGCGATTCGGAGGGTTGAGGGGAGCTTGCCATAGAAAAAGAAACGTGGACATCTACTTAAGAGGTAGAACTGACACCAACCATCTACTTGTCATATTCATTTTTACTTACATAATTACTTATTCACGTTTTGAACCACATCTGCTACAGTATTACGCGAGCACCTATATTTAGTATTCTTTAGTATAAGTGGGATGTTTGGAACTTACAATATAACCCCAAAATATTTTAAATAAAAAGAAGTCTTAAAACTAAAATACGACTACTGAGAGATCGCGCTCTAAAAAGGAAGAAACAAGAAATTTGAAATAATAAGTACACACAATTGAATGCCTGTATCGTCCACAAAAGTGATACAAAGCTTACACCTATATTTTTTATTTACGTGGAAATTTAATATAATTAAATTCATAGTGGTTTTGTGGTGATAGCTGTAGTCGTATGACACGTACTCCAGTACTTTGTTTGTACGTATTAAAAAGGCAAAGTGGCATACGACTACAGCTATCACCACAAAACCACTATGAATTTAATTATATTAAATTTCCACGTAAATAAAAAAATATAGGTGTAAGCTTTGTATCACTTTTGTGGACGATACAGGCATTCAATTGTGTGTACTTATTATTTCAAATTTCTTGTTTCTTCCTTTTTAGAGCGCGATCTCTCAGTAGTCGTATTTTAGTTTTAAGACTTCTTTTTATTTTGTTTTTATTAAACATCACAAGAGCAAATAACTTGTTTGAACGTGTTTTGGCACAAGTGTTGAGTCTCTTCTTACAACTTCAAATTGAATCGATTCAACTAGATATTGGACAATTTGAAGTTGACTGGAGATTGGATCAAACTAAAGTTCCAGCCAAGTTTCCCACTTGTATATCATGTCATATCGTAAATGCAGATTTGCATTGTCTCTCTCTTTGAGTGGGTGACTGAATAGTCTAACGACCTGATGAACCCTGGTGTCTGAGTTTTACAACCGCCTACTACAAGTAGCAGTCATCTGATATGGTTACGTAACGACCGCCGTCTCAGTAATTTTAGACAGCAACCGGGACCGACGGCATAATGTGCTCTCCGGAGCATTGTCATTTCGTATGACTGCTAAGAATAACTAAGTTTTTGTCTCAGGTGCTACTACTCACTAAAGCAATTCCCCTTGACGTCCATTGCTACGCATTTTCAACGCATACGTAACGCATGCGTCTGTCACACGCAAAAAAACTTTGAATGCCCCATACTAAAAACCTGATGTTGAAATAAGAGCACCGCAAAAACTTTCGCTGGGTCCTGTCTCTGTTCTGTTACACTTTTAGTACAGGGTGTCCCGGTTATAGCGGTCCAAAAGAAACTAGATTCTGGACGTCCTAAGCTAACGTAATAGCAACAAAAAAATGTTCAAACCATACTAATTTTGCTGCCTGATAGAGCATTTTGTATGGGAGGTCCAATTTTTTCCTTCACATACTGAATTTTGTTTTGCTATTATGGTAGTTTTGGATGTCCAGAGTCTAGATTTTTTCTTTTGTCCACTATAACTGACGTCAGGTATGGGGCTCGAATAAAAACCGGCCGTCAAATTAAGCCTCGTAGAATATTTATCTCCTAAAGATCCACTGGGCCTTCATGTCATCTAGATCACAAATTAGGGAAACGGCGCGCGGGGGGTGCCTTTACAGATGGCTCACTCAGTATTAGGGACGATTAAGACGATTACTGGCTTTAACTGGAATCCCAGGGGAACTCAAGGTTACTAAGAAGATAGTTGCCACGAACGTCATATTTCTTGGCTTAAAATTGGCTCAGAATTATTACACGTTCTTGTTGTATCAGATTTTGTTGCTTTAATAGTAGCAAACCAAATTTGACAGTCGCGATATCCTAAATGAGAGTCGAGTAAACCTTTTCTATACTCTCTGTTTTGTGTATAATATCTAGACACACGGCAGTGTGTCCGCCAAGTTCGAGCAAAAAAAGCGGCACACCGGCCGTGGGTTATATTACACGAACCATTTCGGGCCAAGTTCGACCCACCTATAACTCAAAATCTATTTTATCTACGCATATGAAATTTCTAGTATCTGTCGAGATCTACTTACTTATCTAAAATACAAAATTTCATTAATGTACCTATTGTAGGTCTTGAGATATTGACGTCAGAAAATCGCTATTTTTACTATGCACTCACTGACTCACTCACTCACTCACTCACTCACTCATCAAAAACCTAGACCACTTCCAATGGTCGTATTGACTTGAAATTTGGCATGGAGGTAGTTCTTTAGGTCAAGGTAAAGGAAAAAATCTGAAAATGGCCAAGTGTGAGTCGGTTTTAAAAATAATGAAGGTGTAAATTCATACCCATAAGGAACTAAAACAAAAAAAATATCTATAGCTTCCAATCGTCGTACCGACCTAAAATTTGTTACGAAGGTTTGTATTTAGTCAAAGTAAAGTATAAATGAGATATTTCCTTACCTAACTTAATCATAAGAAAAAAAGAAAATAAACCTTACAAAAATAAATGAAATCCCACCCAAAACATAAATGTGAAGGCTGCCAAGTTTGATAATATTGGAATGCTTCGCCTATAAAAGAAGTGAGATCTAAATAAGTACCAAGTTCCATACACAGACCTCAGTTAAAAATAGTTACAGGAATGCACACTTGATTTTTCGCAGTTTGGAAATAAGAATCTACTTTCCAAACTGCGGAAAATCAAGTGTGCATTCCTGTAACTATTTTTAACTGAGGTCTGTGTATGGAACTTGGTACTTATTTAGATCTCACTTCTTTTATAGGCGAAGCATTCCAATATTATCGAACTTGGCAGCCTTCACATTTATGTTTTGGGTGGGATACCTACCTACTCATTCAATTTCCGTAATATAACATATTTTCTCCCGCATATTTAAGCGCTCACACGAACTCAAATGCCGCATCTTATTTATTTATCATGATGGAGATAAACATTTTCATGTAAAAGGAAATACATTATGATACTTACGCGGTATCTATTATTTACAAACCCTCCGATGTAAGACTCGGTAAGTATCGTAAACAAACCGGTTGTCAGAAAGAAATTGAATTCAATATTGCAGAGGACCCCGCATTCGGATGAAACGAGAGGAAAGCGACAGACTTTGCTGGTAACAATTTATTCATTGCTGGGTTTGTATGCCCAAAGTTTTGTCCAAACAACCGTTTTGTTCACAAGCTAATCTTCAGTGATTTTTGATTCAACAAAGACAGTCCAGTGTTTTCTTTTTCATGTCTAATTTTGGTTTATGTTTATCATAGAAAACTGATACGACTTTGTCATCCATCATTCATCAAGACACTCACTCATAAGACCAATGTGTTGTAGGTAGATTTGCCTAGTAGCTAGTAAGTCTTCCGAAATGTTGTCTTATAGACACTTCCCTCCGTGATTCGCCGAATAATAAGACAAAACAGCATAGGTAGGTAAATGTAAGTAAAGTAAAAGTATCAGGTGAATGTAAGTAAAAAATAAAGAACATTAGAAGTAAGGAGGCACCTAAACAGCAATGAAAAATAAAATGCGTATTCTAGTCAGCCGTCATTGCTTCAAATATGTATGAACGAGGTTACGTCTCCTGCGTACAACGACCACACAGCCTACTGGACGCCTTATGCCCCAGGGAAATAATCATAAAAAGTGTAAACAAATCTGAAAGAGACAGCTGACACTATACCATATGACAGATAAGGACAGATTGTAATAACTGTCACCGAGTCATTCAAAAGTTGTTTACATTAATTATATCGTTTCGTTGGCCATACTTTAGTAGTCAGCTCTGCTATGTCATAAATCGCTTCAAGCATTATCGTACCAGCACATCAACCTGTGTGATGACCTTACACTTGGTTTTACTTAGTTTTTGTGAAAAAGCAGTATAAGCTGACAAATTATAAATATTAAACCGAGTCCGTTAATGTGTTGTCTGTCATCAGGCAGGAATATAAAAAAATCTGATATCTTGCCAGAAAGTGATCGCCGTTTGGCGAAAGTTTCGTGACAGCCACCGTAAAAATTACAGCCTGTAACAGCCACGATTTCGATGCAGCATACATGATATCCAAATTACGTATGGTGTTTTGTAATTTCAATGACATCGAAAAAACATGCGGTGGATGTAAAAACTGTCTTATGCGCCTATGGCGCTTTATACACATAACGTCCGTTTCGACGTTATTTTTGCTTCGGAAAATGTGAATTTCCATCTAAATCTCATATAAATATAATAATTCCGGTGCGTTGGCGGATGCGTCTGCGAAACGGTTTGGTTTTCGTCAAACGGTCGCACGAAATGGACGTTATGTAAAAAGCAAAGCGCCTTAAAGTGGCGACTAGTAGGCAGGGTGGTCGCTGCTGCGTAGAGCCGTCACCGTAAATTGAATCCAGTTACGAAATTCCTTCGCGTTTTCATTTGGAAACTTTTTTCAACGTTTGATTTCTTCTTTTGGCAAATATTCCCATAAAAATGTTATGAGGATTGATAAAAAGTATTAGATATGAAAGGTTCTTCGGATGTTTATGATTGAATTCCTTAGTCACTTTTCTGCTTATTGCCTGAAGAAATAACTACGTATTAATGATACTAAAAACGTAATTATAAACTTATGTGATACAATACATCTTGTGTAGGCTTCGTCAGATATTAATCTGCTTCAAATTAGGACTAGGTTACTTCAAACTATTTTAGTTTATTTTGATGCAGTTTAAAGTAAACGTAGAAACAAAGGAAATAGGGGTTATGAGCACCTTTCTCTATCC
This sequence comes from Phthorimaea operculella, assembly GCA_024500475.1. Lineage (NCBI taxonomy): Eukaryota > Metazoa > Arthropoda > Insecta > Lepidoptera > Gelechiidae > Phthorimaea > Phthorimaea operculella. The sequence goes on along the minus strand of JANFCV010000155.1, from coordinate 279,189 downwards.
ATTTAATTGATTCAATCAACACTAGTTACTCTAATGCCGGCAGAATAGAATAGACGTGTGGTGCCGGCAGAGTAGAATAGCACCACCCCCTCTCTTCCTGTGGGGGTCGTACGTAAGAGGCGACCGAGGGATAAATCCGACCCAAGCTGATCAGGGTCCTGGAGAAGGAAAACTCCACACACAAACCCGGAACGGAGTCTCCGTCAGGCGCGAGTGACTGGTAATAAATCATGCGGCAGACTCCTGCAGCCGACCTGGCTCCGCACCTATCGACCCGTCGTTCCTGTGGAGTCAGCCAGGAAGGCCGAGAGAGTGGCGCAGGTCCTGGGCAGCCCTGCGTTTTCCATAATTGCGTCCCAGGCAACGCAGTGTCTGTAGAGAGCGTGCAAAAAGCCATTCCGCTCCCGCACTGGCTTATACCAAGCAGCCATGAAAAATCTTACCCCAGACGCTGAATAAATCGTCTGACACAGACGTATTAGGCCAATGATGATGATGAGTTACTTTGTAGGAAGATCTGGTCTTAGCTAATCCCGTAAATGGGCATTTCTACAGAAACAGTATTTTTTTTGTCTGGCTTCATAAATCGCCTTTCAAGACTAGATAAAAATTCCAAAAAATATACACATACTCCCTTATGTATATACTTGTTGGAGAACATACATTTTTTTCCGTAGTTATGTTCGTTTTTACAAAAATAATTTTTGTAGTCAAGAAATTGGGGAAATTTCGTTAGTTTACCCCTGTCCCGTTGCCGAAATTGAATGAATTTTTTTTTGTAAAATAATAAATCGCACAGTTTTCTTAAATTTTTTGCTGTTCACGTATGGAGAGATATATAGTGAAGGGGTGTAGCTCATGAAAATTTCATTAAATGTTTATTTGGATATCCTTTCAGATATTCAAAAAACTGTCCCACACGTTAGCTTTTTTCAGTGTTTCTAATATTACTTTGAATATTTCATGAAATATTTACAATTTGCATGTTGTCAATAGATTCACGTAAACTAGGCATTGTTCCCATGAGGACTAATTGAGTAAAATTGCGTAAATTTACAGATTTTTACGATTTTCAATAGATTGAATATAGTGCGGATTTTTGGTGCAGGGTGTTTTCTCAACTCCGGATCGTCAATATTTTCTAAACTATTTATGTTTATGAGTTTATTCTTTGCCTAAATATAGTTCGCCTGAATATAAGTACAGAGGTCTTAATACGTTTGTCTCAAGTTGAAAAGAAAATGAGATTTTCCTGGTAGTACAACATTTTCTCAACTCCGTAACCTCAACTCCGTGTACGTTTTGTACTCGGAGTTGAGAAAATTGCACACGGAGTTGAGACATTAAAACTTGATTAAACTTTTTTTAGCACTTGATATTCTAACAACGGTTTATATAGTATAATAATGCACTGGAATATATATTTGACGTTTTCTGATAGTTAAATTCACGATTTTACATAATCTACTTTAAATTAACAAAACACCATAAACAATTAACCAAGTGTTTGCAAATGTTATATTTGTAACTTGGCTTGATTTTTATTTTCCTTTTCTTTAGTTTCAATGTTTTTTTTACTTGACATTTCTGTGAAAACCCTGAAAAAATTAACAAATTTCGAAAATTCTCATCTCCGTGACCAATTTTCTCAACTCCGTGACCATACAAATTCTAAATCTGATTCTCGTAAAGCAATTAGTGGCAAATTAGCGCCATTTCATCAAACACATTTTTTGGCAATTTTTCATTCTTGTTTACACCAGAAAAGGTGATAAAAAAATTGTTCACGGAGTTGAGAAAATTTCACCATAGCTGTAGAAGTGCCCAAATGACGCACTGCTCAGTAATTAGTAGGTATCCTGAATTTAAAGCCAAAGTGTATGCCGTGTTATACCAGTTTAGAATAACATCGGCTTAATTCTATTCGAATCATCCAAGGAATGGGCAGCAGCGTTTCCGCAACATCGTGCACGGCGCTCGCCAATCCGCCAGCCAAGCGTGGTGAGGATGGCAATACCGTCCGTCAGAGGGAGGACCGGCTTAGACTAGCATAATTAGCCCCAAATCTACCCTATCTCTATGGGTGTCGTAATAAGTGACTACCAGATAATCATCCAGGGAGTGGGCAGCAGCGTTCCCTGTAAATGCAACAACGCGCGCTACGCTCGCCAATCCGCCAGCCAAGCGGTGTATGGTAATACCCTCCGATAGGGGAAGGCCCATGTCCAGCAGTGGATTGTTGTGGCTTTATGGGTTTAAAAGTGCAAACCTATGACGTAAACTAAAAAAGTAGAAAACGTCAGCAAATTAGAAATTTATACCCCTGAAAAATTCAAATAGTTCTGCTGTGAAAATCGTCGACCTCTAGTGTAATCAAAAAAACATCACCAGTTCAGCCGGAACCACCGTTTCCAATCAACTTCCGTTCTCTTTTTGCTGTGCTCTGTTCAAAAAGTACGGCGCATCAAAGAAAAAAAGGTCGTTTCATACGCGTATGTAAAACACTCTCTAAGTATATGGGTAGGCAAGTACGGTACGTATGATATAAATTACTTATCATTATCAAATCTTTCGGCGCAACATGTTTAGTTAGAGAACAAAATCACGTACAAAAGAATATTGCAATCCTACTAATCCTACTAATATTATAAAGGCGGATGTTTGTGTGTGTGTTTGTTACGACATCACGCAAAAACGGCTGATTAGATTGACATGAAACTTTGCAGAAATATAAAAGGGCATCTGGAATAACACATAGGCTACTTTTTACCCCGGGAAAATGTCTCATTTCTACGGAATCACGCATATTCCAAAATTTTTGATGTAGGTGGCGTGACTGAGCCGATTCGCGTCTTTGCGGGGAAGCATATCCGTAAATTCAACAATCATCTTAAAGTCATGGTAGCTGCGGCGGTAGTGCGCTTGCCTACCAAACAAGGAGACACGCGTTCGAATCCGTATAGTGTTCTCCTTATTTTTGTTTTTTATTTTCGAACTTTTATTTAATTTATGTTTTGTCTTACATCATCTTCCTGCCCTTATCCCAATTGCTTGGGGTCGGCGCAACACGTTTTGCTAAACACAAAATCGTGCTGCAATGGATTCGGCTTAATTTTACGACCAGCCGCCTACCAGACGTCAACCCTCCTTGGGAATGCTTTTGTGGTGGATTAACCGCCACCATACGGTTGGCCCTGGCTGTTTGGGTCGGGTTTATCCCTCGGTCGCCTCTTACGACTCCCATGGAGGTGGTGCTATTCTACTCTGCCGGCACCACACGGCATTAAGTTTTGTCTTACGATATTGGAAAATCTTACACACTGGTCTTGCTATACTTCCTCTACGTGTGTGTTTGTTACGACATCACGCAAAAACGGCTGATTAGATTGACATGAAACTTTGTAGTGTTCTCCTTATTTTTGTTTTTATTTTTTCGAACTCTTATTTAATTTCAGTTTTGTCTTACGATATTGGAAAATCTTACACAATGGTCTTGCTATACTTCCTACGTGTGTGTTTGTTACGACATCTTGCAAAAACGGCTGATTAGATTGACATGAAACAATGCAGAAATATAAAAGGGCATCTGGAATAGCATATACTTTTTACCACGGAAAAATGTCTCATTCCCACGGGATCACGCATTTTCCAATATTTATGAAAAAGGTGGCGCGACTGAGCCAATTCGCGTTTTAGAAACTAACAGCGTCATCTCTTGGCAAGTAAGGCAAAATTGATGTATATCCCACAACAAATGTACGTACAAAAATTACTTGCCAATGAAAATGTTTTAACATGATTTTGGATCCCACAAATACAGTATAAAAATTATATGGCAGGTAAAAACTTTTACCAAACAATACCCATTGAAACCAACCAATACATACATATTTCATACAAATATGACATGCCATTAAAAATGTTTTATCAAGGTATTAGATCCCACAAATACATACACACGTCGTTGAAAAATGACAGTGCTGTGATTTTTTTTAACAATGTATTGGATCTTACAGATACATACATACATACTACGTCCAAAAATAACGTGGCTGTAAAATTGTTTTACCAAAATAATTAGAAATACATACATACTACATATAAAATTAGTAAAAATTACTTTAAATTACTTGTCAGTAAAAATTATTTGCCAAGCTATTGGATTCCTCGCAGAAAAAGATAAGCAAAAGCCTATTTTGCCTAATAGTCTTTTTGGGAAACGAGACCAGCTGTGAGCACCAACACAGGGGATTTAGGGGGGCGAAAAAAGACAAGCATACGTTTGTATGGGACACAAGACCAGCTGCAAAACCAACTCGGGGGGCTTGCCTCCCTCAAAGAAAAAAGACAAGCAAACGTTTGTATGGGAGACGAGACCAGCTGCAAGCGCCAGCATGGGGGGTTGAGGGGCTTGCCTCAAAGAAATAAGAAAGACCAAAGTTTATTTGGGAAAGGAGACCAGCTGCAAGACCAACTTGGGGGGTTGAGGGGTGCTTGCTCCCCATAGAAAATAGATAAGCAAGCGTTTGTATGGGAGACGAGACCAGCCGCAAGCGCCAGCACGGGGGGTTGAGGGGGGCTTGCCCCCCTCAAAGAAAAAAGACAAGCAAACATTTGTATGTGACACGAGACCAGCTGCAAGACCAACTCGGGGGGTTGAGGGGGGCTTGCCCCTCAAAGAAAAAAGACTACCAAACGTTTGTATGGGAGACGAGACCAGCCGCAAGCGCCAGCAGAAGAAAAAGGTTCGAATGACCAAAATATTTGAATAATTAATTCGTTCAATCTAATGTTCAGATTTGATGCTTTTAAAATACTTTATTGAACCCATTTTTAGGGTTTCGTAGTCTACTAGAAACCCTTATAGTTTCGTCATGTCTGTCTGTCTGTCTGTCTGTCTGTCTGTCTGTATGCCGCGCCTTCATAACTTCGTCAGTTTTGGAGATATCGACATCAAATTTGGTGTGAAGATCGTGTTGACCCAAATTTAGAAATGTTGAGAAAAAAATATTTTAATTGTTTTTTGGACCCCCTTCCCATACATGTGAAAGGGGGGCAAAAAATATTTTTCTCCTGTAATATTGAGTAGGGTGTCGTTGAATAGGTCTTTTAAAACAAAGGGGAGGTTTCTTTGAAAAAAAAGTCTCTTAAATGTTTCTGTTTCGAGATATTTGCTATTGAAAGGGGCGTTTTTGAGCCATAATTTGTTCCAGCTGTAACTTCTAAAGTATGCATGATAAAAATTTGAAAAAAATATGGAATATAGTTCCTAATATGAAGTTACCATGAAAACTATAACGAATACTGTAACACTTAAGATTAAGGAATTATTTAAGTTTTTCAATTTGCGGTTGGTAACCAAGCTGCAAACAAACCAGCAACAAAATTAACTATGTAACGCTGAAAGACCTGTTATTTAAACGTTGACTACGAAACCCTATATGTGAGCGTGTCTGACACGCTCTTGGCCGCTTTTAAGTCCAAGTCATAATAAAAAAACAATCACTATTACAATTCACTTATTTATTTTACACACTTGCACAAGCATTTTTATTTAAATTTTGCTCACATATTTAATTTGTGTACTAATTTGGTAACGCACGCACCTTAGAGAATTACTCACTAGCTAGAAAACTCTCTAAGGCGCGGGTGAAACCGCGGGACAGAAAGCTAGTGTTTCATAAACCAGCCCCTGCCTGACGTCAACCCTCTTTGAGAATTCTATTGTAGGTGGTATCACCGCCGCCATGTGGTTGACCATTGTCTACAGATATTCCGAGGTCAAAAACTCTACGTTGCCCTTTACGAAACACCCCCACTGGACTAGGGGTGGCAGTAATCTTAGCCGAAACTACACGATATAAATTATTATCGAGAAAAAATAGGTATATGATGTGCTCTCTGAATACTGATAGAGTGCATCCAGACCTACAAAACTACTTTCCGAAAATATTTCAGAAGACTTAAAAAAAAAATACCTTCCAAACAAAATTCGTTGTTCAGTTTCATGGTCTGAATGCACCCTAACAGTATTCGGTCGGAGAGCAGTCCCTTATACCTTATACCGGGAGTAACGGAAAGGGTATTACAAGCGGAAAGGAGGTGAAGGTACTCATGAAACTAAACAACTTTCCCCATGGAACATGGGTCGAAATATGAAAAAAAAATTTGGACCTCCCATACAAAAATCGCCGATCACCTGACTGATTTAATATGGGAGGTCCAAATTTTTTTTCATATTTCGACCCATGTTCCATGGGGAAAGTTGTTCAGTTTCATGAGTACCTTCACCTCCTTTCGGCTTGTAATACCCTTTCCGTTACTCCCGGTATAGGTAAGGTAGTAGGTAGAGGTCAAGTTAATTTCTTACACTCAACTAATAAAGACTCCACGAAATTTTGACCTTTCTGCGAATAAAAGAAACACGTCACATTGTCCTTTGACCTTCGTACTGTAAAAGTGCAAATACCTCCAAACTCTATACGTGACCTACCCTTAGCTGACCTTGTATCACAATGTTTGTATGTGTCTTTGCAAGTAATTTTGCTGATTATCGTGCCCTTGCAACGTGCCACAAGAAAAATGGCAGCAATTCTGAAAGGGCCATTTCTTGTCGTGATCTTAGATATTTTGGCAACTGCAATAAACAAACAAATAAAATAAAAGTGTCCAAAAATTACAAGCTCTTAACATTTTATTTCAATGTAGAGTCACTGTAATTGTTTTATTTATGCAGATGGACAAAAATAAACCATAGACTTAATCCAACAACAACTAAGGTAGAAAAACGATTAAATAAAATGAGAATTCTTCTTTTATTTTGCAAAATCATTCCATATCGTTTAGATTACAGGGTCGATATGCCTTAACTGCCAGATTTTATTAAGTAAAAAATAAATGCCAATAATTAGTTAAGAAAAAGTTCTGGCAGAATCAAAAGCAATATCAGTCTTATTGCCCAGCAAGAATACTAAATGAAAACAAAACGAAACAACCGCAAAGAAACGCGTCTCATGTACGAAATTAATCTCTATTTGCTGTACCACCGGCTACAGTAGTGAAATGATGTTCTGTTCTGTTGTGTCATCGATCGTAACACGGATATAAATTCTCTAGATGTGCTGTCTACAATTCTTTACGGGCAAGAATTAATGTAACAAAGTCTATTAACCGCAACCACTTGTTAATAAATAGCCGCCTTAGAGTATAACTACACTACACTGTAGTTATACACTTACAAGCAAGCTATAGAGTGCGCTTAAACAGATATGAACGGTTGGCCTGGGTATGAACAGAACCTCTCTGTACATCAGTAGCGCTTGCACTATAGTATATAGCTTACGTATTTATACTCTAAGGTAACTTCTACTGTTTTGTTGAGCGCAAGCAGTCTTCCAAAAATGAGATGCTTAAGAGAGGCCTATATCCAGTGGTGTATTTCTTACGATTGCTTAATATAGCAAATTTGCCGTGTTCAGAATGTGAGGAAAAAAGTGCTATTCTCGTTAGTTAGTGCCTCGACACACTACGACCGAAATTACGCGACTGAAATTCGGCGGCTAAACTCCGTTCCGTCAGTTTTAGGCGTATTCAGTTGGGGATAACACACTAGAAGCGCCAAAATTACGTAGAAATCACGCCGAATTACTTCAGACCGAAATTCGGCGACGAAATTAAAACTGAAGTGTGTCATCCGTAATGCAAATAACGTTGTTGCCGTAAATGTTCCGAATGCCGTCGCGTAATTTCGGTCGCTGTGTGTCGAGGCACTTAAAATTACCATATCTAGAACTACAACTCTACATCTGTGCATCGGAATAAATATAGCTCATACGTGATACGCGTGTTTAGTATGAGGTTAGTGCGTTATTCCACATTCCGCTTTTTGCCTTCAAGACTACTGGCATGTTACTTTTATAACCCTTCGATGGAAATAAATCGTATAAAACGTACGCGGTATTACGAGGTCTGGATTTGAAATCGATTTACTCAACGTTCGGATAAATTGAAAATACGTTCCAAGATTGTAGTTTTGAAAACAACTGAATGTAGATGCTAGGTATGTGTCTGTATTAGTGAATCCGTTGTCTTGCTATTCTGCAAATCATAATATTATTACGTTCTAGCACAGTAGTTACACAGAAAGTTATAGTCCACAAATAGATTTTTAAATATATTGTAAACAATATCTGTCCAGGGTTGACGACAATGATCTCTCCGACCGATTATGGCCATGGCGACCACTTCTACTCCTAAATAATATATCTATCCAGGGTTATAGGATAGGTAAAGGCAAGTAGATAGGTAAGTAGTATTGGTAGTATTTGAACATGTTCTTGATTCTTTTGTTCGTAAAACGTTTGTTAATCGTTCGAAAACTATTTTTTAATTTATACAATACAAAATACACGAAAAGATGTAATTTTTTGTTTAAAAAGACAGCATTATGTTTCGTAACCCATACAAGTCGTAGCGCTCTGCTACGCTGTAGAAAATCCGTAGCTGCTACCGTGATAGAAACCCACTAACAAAGTCATTTCATTAGTCGTAGCAAGATCTTAGTAGAGATATGAAGGCATAAACTTGCGCTGTTGAAGTTGAGAATTTTACGCCCGCAAGCGCATGCGTGCACACTAACGCCACTTTGAATAAAAGAATTACTTCCAACAGTTTGCACAAAACATATATTTCAGACATTAAATCATTTGACAACGTGAAATCCTATTAAAAATAATTATTTAAGCATTGACTAAATAAACACACGTAAAAAAAAATAATGGCACTCCGTGTTATTTATCTATACTTGAACATATTAACCAATGAAATGTTAGCTGTACCTTTTTGAGGAAGCACCTTAGCAGAAGCACCTTATTGAAAATAAAAAGATGACGCCCTCCACATGTTTAGTTCAAACTTTTGTCGTGCTTACACATTATATAAAATGGTTCGATCAAAGTGATACACTTTACACTTAGTAATGCCTAAGCATGTGCAAGGCGCCATCTATCTTTTCTTTCCAACTGGACTGTTCCTAATTGATTTGAAATATACTTCAGTGGAAAACATAAAACCCCTTTATTGCAGAAACAACAATATATTGAAAACAGTTACAAAACTAACCTATATTTTTTGTTACAAATTATTATTTTCAAAATGGCGCTTGTGTGCAGCCTCTTGGCAGCTTTAATCGTTAAGAACTCTAGTGCAGTCGTATTATTATAACTAAGTATGATGAGAGAGTTTCTGCAGAGGATATGGGCTATATATTTCACACAACTCAGATTTCAGCTTCAAACTTTTATAACTTTAAGTCTACGAAATTGCACGCGAAATACGGTTTATTGATATGACGGTTGTGAATTTTATGAAGTGGTATTTGAGATGTGTTGGTTGTTGTGTGTGATAGAAAATATTCACCAGAGCAGAGTTTTGGTTGAAAACAATTATGTAAGTGTCAAACAGTGTCAAAATACAGTTGCGTTTTAAGTCACAGAAGGTTCACTCGACCCTTTTCAGGATTTTCGCAACTATCAATCGTTACATAGCCAGAGTTGCTACTGTCATAAACCTCAGAGTAAAAGAATATCAAATCAGTATGATCTGACACTAAAACGTCATATGATTCTAGCCAATTATAATCCAAGAAATATGACGTTCGGGGCAACCATCTTCTTAGTTACCTTGACTTCTCTTGAGATTCCAGTATTTTTCGATAGCTAGTAAGCGTTAAAATCGACGCTAGTACTAACTAAGTGAGCCTGTATACGCGCCCCGCTCGACGCTCGCCGTTGTTTCCCTAATTATTTGTGAATCAGTCGCAGAATTTTGGATTGGCTACGGAGTTTTTCTGTTGTGTCGTGTGGGACCCCGAGTCGACGAAAGAGCTGAAGAATCTTTCCAAGAGTTTTTCCAATGCCTACTGTCATCGTGTCATCACGTCAGAAATTTCCCGTGTCAGTTATCATTATCACACCTTATATACCTAATCTTTTTTGCTATGATAAGGATAAAACCACTTACAAAAAAGTTCTCTTTTGTGATCTTTTGTTTTGTTTTTTAGCAGATAGGATAGGTACACGATATTCTTCTTAAACTACAAATAAAGATTGCGGAAGATTCTCTGCCTACAAAAATTACCACCATTTTTGTCTATTTAGTTAGCCAGCCAATTTCACTGTACCTAGTCCGGATAAGTTTCCCAGTGTCCTGCCTGAATAAGTTTCCCGACAGTAAGATGACAAACATGTCACCTAATAAGAGTTTGCGAAGACAGTTACAACTTGTGCTATCCCAAGTAACAACTTAGTAACAAATACCTTGCAATATAACGCTACTAGCTGCCCGTCAGCGGTTTCACCCGCTGCAACCTATTATTCCGCTGGAAAAAAGCATTATTCGCCAAGAGATGTCGCTGTTAGTTTTCGGCGAAAACGTTTAAAACGCGAATCGGCTCAGTCACGCCACCTATTTCAAAAATATTGGAAAATGCGTGATCCCGTGGGAATGAGACATTTTTCCGTGGTAAAAAGTATCCTATGTGTTATTCCAGATGCCCTTTTATATTTCTGCAAAGTTTCATGTCAATCTAATCAGCCGTTTTTGCGTGATGTCGTAACAAACACACACACAAACATCCGCCTTTATAATATTAGTAGGAAGTAGGATAGTAGGATGACAAACTATGTTGTTAATTGCACGTGACGTGTAACATTACATTAGTTTAATGGGTAGTGTTTTGATAAATGATTCGTTCGGTTTATTTATACGATAACACTACATTTAGCAGACAAATAAATCAGCGTAAATATGCTCATTCTACCTTTATGGATCTCACCGGCACATACAGGATGTAAAAAAATCAACTGCAAATATTTTAAGGGGTGAACCAGCCCATGAAACTGAACAACTTTCCCCAAGGAACATAGGTCGAAATACGAAAAAAAATTTTGGTCCTCTCATACAAAATGTACCAGCCGAGCGAGTTAATTTGTATGGGAGGTCCAAAATTTTTTTTCGTATTTCGACCTATGTTCCTTGGGGAAAGTTGTTCAGTTTCATGGGCTGGTTCACCCCTTAAAATATTTGCAGTTGATTTTTTTACACCTTATATTTTAGTTGTGTAGCATGTATGTATGAGATAGTATGTTTGAGCTGTCAGTGTCAGTATAATATATGAAAACTTGTGCATTATTTCTTTGATAACATCTATATCTATACATATAATAAAACAGTAACGAAACAAAATCTGTACATTGAATATTTTTAGATAAAAGTGTTTGCATTTAATTGTTTTCAAGATACAGACCTCAGAACAACAGTTAAAAAAAATTTTGTCTGTCTGTCTGTCTGTCTGTCTGTCTGTCTGTCTGTTTGTCCACGTTTCACGCAAAAACTACTGGACGGATTTCCACCAAATTTTGTATAGTGATGGCTTATTACTTGGATTAACATCTAGGATACTTTTTACCCCGGGAAAATCTTTGATTCCCAGAGGAAAACACAGTAACTAATCCAGCAAAGTTCGTATAAAATCAAACTAATTTTATTGTGTACTCTATTAGGCATTGTTAAATACTTTCTTACATATTTCACGCCTATATCTCTTGCGGGGTAGGCAGAGCGTGAAAGACTGTAAAAAAACGGTCATTTACATCACGTCTGACAAAAATTTGAGAATGATGATGACTGTCATCGTTAAATAGGCCTTGAAAAACAAAGGGAAGGGGTCTTTGAAAGAATCACCCCAATTTTCCCATATCGACTACGGAAATATGAATTAGCGTAAGGGACATTTTGGCGATTTTGAGTTATATATATCATTGGATTCAGAATTTCGAGCTCTATCGAATGGTATATATAACTTTTTGATATCTTGAAAAAAATGTCGCTTACCTTAAACAAAAAGTGAGCAAAGGTTTAAAAATCGGGAGTAAAAAGTACTGTTAAGGACATAAAAAATGATGTATGTTCCATACGTTAAATTTTTCATCATATCGGCCAATTGATGTTCCTTACACTATTACAAATACAAGTTTTTATGTCCGATATGCATCTTACATTAATTTCCAAAATAAACAATGGCCCTTACACAGGCAAACAAACTTAAATAATGAGGTAGAAAACCAAAATAACATTACACTATTATCTTACACTGCCCGCAAATCAAATTCCTCTCATATTTTTTATTTTTGTGACTTCAGAATATCTGTGTGAGCACTTATTTTGTAAGATATTTACATCGCCCAAGAAAATAGAAATTAATGTAAGGGACAAAGTAACAACAGTTTTGGAAAGAAGTTAAAGTAACTTACATGACATCAACAAATGTTTTGAAAAATGTTAATGTACAGTACATTTCTTAACCAAAAATGAGGTAAAATTGCAGCAACAGACATCGATTTTTCAAAGTTTTGAGGCTATTTCAATAATTAAATAGTCTCAATACTTTGTTTTACTTATATTTTTCAATGAAAATATACAAAGACATGCGTCATATCAATGAAATAAACATAAACAACAAAATGAATGCTTACTAACATAGAAAAAATGCCCTCTCATTTTTATTGCTTTCATTAATTAGGCTCCTTTAATCAATCTTCCATACAAAAGCAGTGAAAATTTGAAATTTCTGATGGTTACTAAAATAAACACAAATTAAGTATTGTCCGCCAGAAGAAAACGCAGAAATATTCACGCCGCTTACATGCAAACCGCTGACATCTCGAGTAGTATCGGAAGTGTTCGATGACCATTGAAAATTTGCTTATTGAATACGATGTCACTATGTTTGGGTGACTGAAAACATGTTCATATTGTGATATTAATATTTTTAAATATTAAGGATTGTAATTGAAATGTATGTTAATAACAATACAATATTGCGCAAAACACAAAGATATAGTTTTTTTTAGAATTTGTCGTTTTGTTCGGTAAAATGTTTTATTTTATTACAAACACAGTATAAATTATTAGAATACATTAAAAATTAAAACAGAAATTGATGTGATGAGAAGCTGAAATAGTATACTCGACTCATTATATTATGACACGATCGAGCAAATCGCGGATCACAGCAAGGTACTGAAAAAGAGTCATCTAAATTCCTCAAATGGTAAAACCGTCACATCAGGTCGAGAGATTCTTGCTGTAGTCGAGAACTTCTATGAAAGTCTCATGCGTCGCATGCACCCAGACCTTTATCTGACGTGAGAGACTCCATTGTTCTCTTCCACCACCTTAATCTTAGACAGCTTAAGAATACAAAGGCTTTAGGGAAGAGTGGCTCCTGTGCTGCTTAAGGCTGGTGTCATGAAATGGCTGTTCAACTCAGTAATAACTAGTGGCAAAACTTTAGAGGCGTGGTTAACAAAAATCGAGGTAAACAAAAATCTAATCACGGTAATAATCCCGTTTAAAACAATAATTTGAAGTGTTGTGAACAACCGTGAAAACCTAAAAACTTACGAGGCTAACCACACCTCCACAAAAAGAGACGAAACGTTTCTCAACAAGAAACGTTCCCCAGAAACTAAAGGTCGATTTTACTTCTGGACCACGTCTATAAGCTGTTCTTGAGAGTAGTCTCCAATTGTTGTCATAAAAAAACTACGCCTTCATGTTTTGCGCGTCCACTTTTTTGTTAATTCTAATTATTAAAGTCAAAACCTTGTATTGTTTTAATTAACTTACTATAATTTTGTTTGATTAACAAAAATTTCAACGTAGTTTAAATTTTGTAGATTTATTTTACTGTCAAAGATTAAATAAATAGTTCCTGTTCGGTTTTTTTGCGAATGGCGTTATTTTTTATCGGTCAAAAAAAATTTCTAATGCTTTTTATTCAAATATTTCTTACATTAAAGTATTGATTAAGAATTTGAATTACATTAGAAGATGTATATGTTGTTTGTTATACTACATAGTATCAGAGACACATTTCTAAGAGTATTTCCTTTGAAAATAATTGGTTATAATAAAGTTTTGGGGCAAACTAGACATAAAAACCTATAGACGCGGTGTCCTTCACTGCAAATTTACCTCGTGTTCGATGATGAAATGTACGTTACATTAATTTTTTTCAAAATTTTCGGTGATTTTAACGGAAAAAATTAACGTAAGGGACATGCCAATTCCTAAACTACAGGGATATCTCAGATGATGATAGCTTTAGCATAAAGAACTCAAAATTCTAAGGAATTTTGCCCTAGAAGTCATTTGAATCGGACAAGAAACAAAAAAGATATAAACAATTTTAAAAAATTGCAATCGTTTTTTGGCCCTCCTGAAAAATTGCATTTTGTCCCTTACGTTAATTCATATTTCCGTAGTCGATATAGAGATATTTTCTTTTATTAAATAGCGTATTTATTGCGAGCGCGTTGCTTAGAGTTATAAATACAAACCTTTATGGAGACTTATATCAATCTGCTACGTAAATTAAAAAGTTAGGTTTAGTGCTTATGGCGGGGTGATTATGTCAACATTGATTGTCAAAAGTCTCAATGTCAAGTCAACGATAAATATTTTTGTTGTGAGCATGTTGTGAGTTTATTATTACTGCTTTACTCATTTCTATATCGTCTTTGCTGTTTATCTATAATCAAAATAATTATAATTGAAAGCCAAATAAACGCGGGCGTTATCTTGAGTTAAGACTGTTACTTCAATGAACAGGAACATCATAATCAACTGTAATCAACCAGCTAAAAGTAAAAGTCAGATACCCCCTTGGTACCTCGCAGATTTCGCGTTGACGAAAGATCTGAAAACACACTGGATAACCACTCCAGAGAATTCTGAAGAAAAAAATATGTTTCCACAAGCGGATGGCAATGATATCAAGTTAGAGAAGTGCTAAGTGTACGCAATTAAAGGCTGCCTACCCCGACGCATTGGCATCATCCTGAAGTTTTTCATTTATATGAACACGAAGGTCATCGCTTAGGTACGTACCTTGCTAATAGAGTAAGCAGGTCTTGGACTACACTGAAAATTTTTGATGGTCTTAATTACGTGGAAAAGGAGACAATCCCACAGATTGCCTAAGCCGCGATGTGCAAGCGAAGCGATGTCCAAGCTGTAGCTAAGTTAATTTGCATGTATACGTAAATCACGTTAATATTTGGTTGTAATTGAATCACCTTTTTGTCTATATCAATAACTTGAAATAAATTTGCTGATACATTTCTTCGGCAACAGTGGTATTTTTACTAAACTTAGTGAACGGAGCGGACGCCTGCGAATGCGCAGCGAATGCGTCACGGGCGCTAGGAGGATACGCAGCGAATTCGTCGCGGACGCGCGGTGGATAGATACCAGCGGTACCTATTTGTACTAAAACGTTGCGTTTCCGCCGCACGTCCGCGATAAATTCGCTGCGCGTCCGCTGTGTTTCAACTCCGCTCCGCATCATAGCTGCAATTCATAGCCTGAAGTGGCAATGGTCACATCTGTAGTAGATCCGATAGGTGGTGGAGTAAGCGGGTTGTCGAGTGGAGGGAGGAAAGCATAGCGTTGAGCTTCCTCCGGTCAGATAGAGCAGCTAAACAAGAGATCTTACCTTGAGGCGTACCCTGATGTGATGATGTGATGTAGATTTTGTAAGCTCAAAGAGCCTCTAAGACCTGAACGGCACAACTATCTGATGAAATTACATTTACATCAATGAAATTCAACCCAATGTTAATCCGCAACAAACACCGTCAGACAACATGAAAGCAACTACCTTACAGCAACATGAAAACCGATGAGAATTGGAACGGACAAGATCATTGACTCGGACACCAGGGTTTACCGGGTCGTTGGACGACTCGGTGTCCCGCACGAAGAGATCAAAAGATTGATCGCGAGCGCTACACTGCGTCCCTTTTTTAAGGTTGCGTAGTCAACTAGAAACCCTTATAATTTTGTGAAGTCTGTCTGTCTGTATGTCTATATGCCGCGCCCTCATAACTTCGTCAGTTTTGGAGCTATCGACATCAAATTTGGTGTAAAGATAGATCGTATTGACCCAAAATTAGAAATGTTAAGAAAAATAATATTTTAATTGTTTTTTGGACCCCCTTTCCATACATGTAAAGGGGTTTTTTTTTTCACCTGTAATATTGAGTAGGGTATCGTTGAATAGGTCTTTTAAAATTAAGGGGAGGTTTCTTTGAAACAAAGTTTCTAAAATGTTTCTGTCTCGAGATATTTGCTTTTAAAAGAGGCGTTTTTGGGCCATAATTTTTTCCAGCTGTAACTTCTTAAGTACGCATTCTAAAAATTTGAAAAAAATATGGAATATAGTTCTTGATACAGATTTACCATGAAAACTATAACGAATACTGTACCACTTAAGATTAAGAAAATATTAAAGTATTTCAATTTGCGGTTGGTAACCATACAGCAGCAAACAAACGAGCAACAAAATTAACTTTGTAACGCTTAAAGATATTTAAACGTTGACTGACTACGAAGCCCTATTTGTGGTCGTGTCTGACACGCTTTTAGCCGATTTTTTTTCAAGATTGTGTACAAGACCTATTTAACATGTCGGTATACCTATCTAATCTCGATTTAGCTCTTATACTTATAATAGTCGCAAAACTAGGTACCTTGCGTCATTTCGTTACAAGTATGTAATAAAAGGAAAAAATCTTAATAAGAATAAATTCACCTAAAGCAATAAATATAAGTAAATCTTCATTACATGTCTATAACTACTTAACAATAACAAAAGACTCTGCAGCTTGCGTACGAAGTCGCGGGCACCAGCTAGTATAATATATCTTTTAAACTAAACACAAATAATAAACACAGCCTCTCCTATTAAATTAACACATCCAAACATAAAAATTCCTTGAGATCATAAGCAAACAGCCTGAAATTATACGCAGGAGTCTTTTGATCTTAAAGCAGCACAAATAGTACTGATCCGCTTGAAAAACTTTTCGGCTTTTGATTTTAATTCGGTGACAATTTTGAACGGAACATTTAGTAGGAAAAGTTAACGAAAAACTGGAGCAGTGTTTAAAAACCCGTCGCGCCCGCCCGCTTCTTTATTTGCACTGCCAGCCTCATTTTACAGTATTTGTTCTACACTTTACAAGAATTTACTGTTTCGGGCATAAAACATGTTTTAAAAATGGGGAAATTTTCTTAGCAGAACAATTGTGACGCAGTCCTAATATTGTCATTTGCAATAGACTTACAAGGGAACTAGAAACACCTCGAAATATTCATTACGATATAAAAGTCAAATGGTTTATTTATGTGTTTGCTTAAGTTCGGTAACGCAACTACAAAAGACGAATATTGGTGATGGAGTTTTGTCTGAAGAATTTTATCACAGTTTGAAGCTACTGGAGTAACTTGGAAGAGAATATCAAATTTTTTTATCGTATACATAATCTGTTACTAGAAAGGAAATTTTAACAGAAAGCCTTTAATCTGATTATGAACTTTATGCAGAAATTCTCAAGCGAAGACAGTTAAGAACTTAGAAAAGAAAGGATAACTACTGTTAAGAATCCTGTTGGGTCAAATTCGTACGTTTATATGGCATGAAAATGTACAAAGTTAAAATTAACCCAAATGGTTCTTTACTTAACACGGCAGACCGGAGTCTAACTTTTAACCGGGTTAAGCAGTTAAGTTAGCATTACCGAGCTGTGCTATGCAAACGTTTTATAATTCACATGAGGTCATATAACACTTTGGATGCCAATCTAGGGATTACCAAAGAGTAGGTACTTTACTAAGTATTATTATCGTATCTACTGCATAGACGGCGGTTATTACACAACCAATGCAGAGGCTTAGTAGACTTAATATAAAAACTCTGACACCAAGGTTCATTGGGTCGTTTGTCGACTCGATGTCCTACACGATGGAAGAAGACGAGACAATTCTTACTAGAGCATAATTCGCTGACCATTACATGTAAATATTTTAAAGTATTTTCAATTTTGTGTGCGTACAATTTCTAACTGTCTTTATGGGATGAATCTGTATTCATTCTGGTGATGATAAAGTTTTGCTCAAGTCAGGTCAGGATGTGTTTGCAAAGGTGAAAATTTCATCCTATTATTAAAATCTCATAAAGACAACAACTCCCCAACCTAAAATGAGTAATATAATGAAAGAAAATAAACAAGTAATTTTCGTACTAAAATAACCTTTAGCTATTAAGATATGACTCAAGTAAGTTGAAATTCATAAAATTTTAGTCACTACAGAAATACCTATTCTCTCTATAGTAAAAATAAGAGCATGGATACGAGAGGTCAAAACCATTTTCGAAGTGTTGGACACTGGCCAGCCTAGCATAGGGACTAGAACTTTTACCGTGGACTTCAAAGATGAATGCTATTCTAGGTTATATAAAGGAAAAAAAAACGTTAAAAGTAGGGAGCTGTCATAGCATGTTAATAATGATTTTGGCGTTTTTCCAAAATAATTTTATTATTAGAACCACATAGGCAATAAATGCATTTGCTATACAAAATATGACAACTTAAATGCATCTCTTAGGACTCGTATATCCTAAAACAATCGTTTTTTAAGTGAACTCGTTTTCATTTTTTCGAACAACAAATTTTCTTTCTGATTTTGTAGCATGAAGTATAACGGCCACATTCTAACAACGTCGATAGATTTACGTTACCCTATAAAACAGAAGTGGTGCGAGCCTCCCCTCACTAATTGCCACTTTATCGACAAAGGCTCAGAGATCGTTACAGCTAGTGATGGGGCTGTATCTGTTACGGGCAATTTGATAAGTCCGGGCACTATTAATAGTGACCGGTCAGTATTAATAATGCCCGACCTAATTGGGCAATGTGATTAAAAAAACACGATTAATCACTTTTCCTGGTCAGTATGAATAATTCCCATCCTACCGTGGGCAAAGTAATAAAAATAAAGAACTGTAATGTATTTTTTTATTAAATGAAGTAAAACTTACATTGTTTCAAGGAAAAGTTATCAAAAAACAAAGTTATGAACATAGAAGTTGAATAATAAACAGTTAAAAATGTATAACATTAGTAGCTACTTACTTTTTATTCATACAATTACTTAAGAGAAAAGTTATTAAAAATAATTGAAACATGAAAGTAAAAAATAAACAGTTAAAAATGAAATATTATCAGAAGTTGCCTACTTTTTTTAAATAAAAATATTACTTTGGTATTTTAATTGGTAAATAAAGTTAAACTTACATTATTTTCATTAAAGTTATCAATTAATTTGAACATGTGAGTTAAAAATAAATGTAATAATATCAGTAGCACTATTTTTGATAAAAATATTTGGTACTTCAATAGTTAAAAAATTAGTAGACTAAGAATTTATTACATGGACCACGGGCACTCGGGCACTATTAATACTGACCGGTCCAAGTGATTAATTAATCACTTTGCCCTACGTTTTTGGGCACTATTAATAATGACCGGTCAGTATTAATAGTGCCCGATTAATCATGTTGCCCGTAACATATCGATTGTCGATACATTCATGCTACCCTATAAAACAGAAGTGGTGCGAGCGGCCCCTCACTAATTGCCACTTTATCGACAAAGGCTCAGAGATCGTTACAGCTAGTGATGGGCTGTATCGATTGTCGATACATTCATGCTACCCTATAAAACAAGAATGGTGTGAGTCAAACCTCACTAATTGCGACTTTATCGACAAAGGCTCAGAGATCGTTACAACAGCTAGTGATGGGGCTGTATCGATTGTCGATACATACATGCTACCCTTTAAAACAGGAGTGGTGTGAGCCGTCCCACTAAAAGTCACTTTATCGACAAAGGCTCAGAGATCGTTACAGCTAGTGATGGGGCTGTATCGATAGTCGATACATTCATGCTACCCTATAAAACATGAGTGGTGTGAGTCACCCTTTACTAATTGCCATTTTATCGACAAAGGCTCAGAGATCGTTACAGCTAGTGATGGGGCTGTATCGATTGTCGATACATTCATGCTACCCTATAAAACAGACGTGGTGCAAACCAGCCCTTACTAATTGCCACTTTATCGACAAAGACTCAAGGATTTTTACCACTAGTGATGAACCCTGTGTAGATACATTTTTCGATAATTTCATTCCGTGCAATATTTCTTTACTCGCGTGAAATAAGTATACAAGAAGAAAGAAAGAAAAAGAGAATCAGATCAACTTACGACGAAAAAGAAAAATAAAACCTAAATCAAGTTCACTTGACTATCGCAATAGCTAATCTAGGCTAGGAGCGGTTCTGATGCACATAAATAAGAACGCTTATAAGCTTGTATCTTAGAATTGGAGCCTAATGTTGTAGATATTTAGCGCAATCTATGATAACTGTTGTGATACTTAATAACTAATACAATATTAACTAAGATTTTCTGCATCGCCCGCATCACTACTTCTAATCACTCTTCTAACTGGTATAAAAGATCTTAATGATCCATTTAGCCATGCCCTAGTTCTAACGAAACATGTAATTATGAGCGAATTGCGTTGTCGATAAATGAATAGACGTTGTGTGGTCATCACTAGTTTTGAATAAAAACTTTAATTGTCTCACAATGTAGGTTAACTTCTTAGAAAGTAAGGGATTGAACTAATGAAAGGTTATAAAAAATATTACAATCCGCAAGCTATATTTTCTCCTGTAGCATTTGAAAATAAGGGTTGGCTATAAAACAAAAGCATTGTTAATTTTGAAAAGCTGTTGATAACAAAGAAAAGGTGATTCGAACAGCATTATTAGTTATTATTAGTTTTTTTTTTTTCAGAAGCGGTGTTCAGACGAAAGTAAATTACAATCAAACAAAATCTGTATATAATGGCACGCACAGCCGCATCAAATTGCGGCTGTCACAAATTGTCATTTGTTGCTGTCACGAACATTAGCATTCTGTGCTTGTGCGAATTTCCTATCTTACTTTTCCAGTCTAGTAAAACCTAAAACTGCGTTCAAATAGACAGCAATCCCTTGAGAAATTCGGGCGGCGCTCGTCCGTCGCTGTTTTGTATATTTTGAGTCTACTTGTTTTTTGTCTTTCGCAAAAACACAAACAAGGAGTAACGAGTGTTTTCAGGGCAGAGTCGTAGCCTTAATGATACTTTAGGTTAGCATGAATAACACTCCTTTTAGGTTTGGGTTTCTTAGAGCTAAATGTGACGAAAGATGGTGACGAAAGAATGCTACTAGGTCTGGAATCAGTTCGCCGACTTGCTCGTTTCGCAAACCGGCGCGATTCGCCAACTCGCTTTCTGCCGACTGGCGTGTTAGGCCTACTTACGCCATTCGCCGACTGCGCATTTAGCAAACCGTCATGATGTACAGTGAACATAATAATAGTTTATGGATCTATATTATTAAACAAAAGAAAATTTAATACGAGAACGTAATATGGCCTGATATGGAATTTTGAATACCTACTAGGGATAAACTTATCAATTGAACAACCTTTTAAATGAGTTGTAACATATAAAAAAAATTAAAGCGTAAGCTTCACAGAAAAGACGTGCATCGTAACGCGTGGGATGACATCTGTCAGACAAGCGATCATCGGAGACGTCATCGTTACACATGCATACGCTTAAATGTTGCTTATAAAACTGAACAACTTTTAAACTAAACAACATTTAAAACTAATCAACTTTCAAGTTTAAAGACCTTTCAAAACTAAATAAGTTTTAAAACTGAACAACTTTTTAGAACTGAATAACTTCAAAAACTGAACCACCTTTTTTACAGATGCAAACCAAAAAAAATTACCTAGCATGCTAAAATTCGATAATCCCAAAATACCTATGCAAAATGTTAAAAAAATGTGTAATTGACTGTACACTGTAGCTATAGTTTACCAATAGCTCAGTCGGCGAATAGCGTAAGTAGGCCTAGCACGGCAGTCGGCAGAAAGCGAGTTGGCGAATCGCGCTGGTTTGCAAAACGAGCAAGTTGGCTTACCGCGCGTACTCCAATTCCTAGGTAGACAAAAATACCACAATGGAGAAGTAAACTCAAAGTTCATTGCAGATGGTAGCAGGCGCAACTGTAATTGGTACCATTAAATCTCCAGTTTGATACCTCATTTAAACATAAAGCTTCAGTGTCAACACGACTCGGTGTCCTACACGAAAAGAGATTTCTTATTATTTGGATATGAGGTCAAAGAATTTCGGTCAATTTTAAAACTATGGCATTTTAGATGCACCTATATCATATTCATAAAAATAATTGGTTACATATAAATTAATTTCTCACATGTGGTGTCAGACACTAACCAACCAAATAAGTTATTAAAAAGTCTAAAAATTAGTTATTTCTCTCAAAATCTCCTTCTCCCAGTACGTAAAAATATCGTTAGATTTTAACGTTCTCGGCAATGACTCGCAAAATTGGATGTTGAAGCTATTGTGATAAAAGATGATTGAGGCAAATTGACTTTTAAATTTAAAATGGATACTTAAAGCATTGGAATTTGGTGTAAATTACTCCAGAGGCTTGAAAATAGAACTATTAATTGTTTTAGACTTATTTATTTTGTCAATAAACAGAATGCAGGCTTAACAGTCGATATTGTGGATAGTGACAGCCACCACAGAAATGACAGCCTGTGACATTCACAATTTTAGTGCGGATGGTATCCAGATTTTGTATAGGTACAGATTTTGCACAGTCAGGGTCAAAAGAGCATACCTAGGGCCGCCTCAAATGACCTTTATTGCCCCTACTATACCTACCTTTAAAATAATTTCGTAATTTCCTTGAGTCAATCAGACGGTCTGACAACTTGATCCGAGGAAAAACCAAAAAACATGCGATGTAAGAACCGCCATTGACTCGGGGAAGAATTTGCCAGAAAATATAATTTTATATTACAGCCTAAGAGCCAGCACAGATGTTTTTCATAATGATTACCGAATACTAAGAATATTACTTGCCATTGACCTTCACGTCTTGCGTTTCTGTTCTTTGTTATTCAGAAACAACATACTAATTAGATTGTAGAGTCATACGGGGTAACTGGGCGCACTTTTGTCTTTACACCCCCGTAGCAAAAAAAGTATGAGTGGTAGGAGCGCAAACCTAAGTGTTTTGGGTAGGGCATTTATCTGGCTATAATAATTAGTAGACACGGTTACAGTAGGTTCATTATTCTTTTTGCTATTATGAGTTTTAAGGAAAAAATCGGAATGCGCTCACTTGACCCCAATTGTGGGTAAGTGAGCGCAGCCCTGTGGGGTAAGTGTGCACTATGTGAACGAGTAGGTTGGTCGATAAAAGAATTTATTAAAAATATAATTTCAAGGTACAACGGTGATACTAAAATTAAAATAAAGTAATATGTATGAAAACTACGCATATTAATAATTACGTTTATACCGCTTTGTTCGACAAAACATGCGCTCACTTACCCGCGCACACTTGCCCCACAAGCACAATTTTAAAAATAACTTTTACCGGATCTTAATTTCAAAACCAGATCAAAATATTTTTTATCCCATATCTGCTAAAATATGCACATTAACAAATGAAATAGAGTTTACCATGTTTGGATCAATAGCCGCTATGCAGCAATGTTTTCCAATACACTAAAATGTTTCGATTTAACTACCATTTTTGCTTTTTTATTAAAATATCCATGATGGTACACTACGTGGTCCAAATGATAGTTGAAACTAATTGGTTACTCCATCGCCACAAATTAACCCGAAGACACACCCCGTCCCCCGCATTCCGTTTCCGAGATATTAGCGATGCGCTCACTTACCCACTGCGATCACTTACCCCGAATGACTCTACATTACTGGAACTGGTACTTGTGTAAGATGGTCTGAAGACTGTTCTTTTGAAGATTTTGCAAGTCATTTTAATAATTGTTCATGTTTGCTTAATCAAACAAACACTGAAACTTCAAATTGTGTTTTCTAATACAACTCCTTGTGGCTGATCTAAATGGGTAACATAGTTCAGTCACAAATCAGGGAAAGGCGCGCGGGTGCCTTTACAGATAACTCGCTCAGTACTTACTAGCGACAATTTTGTCGTTAACTGGAAATAACTGGAATCTCAGAGGAACCCATGGTAACTAAGAAAATGGTTGCCTCGGACGTCATATTTCATGGATTAAAATTGACTCAGAATCATATGAACTTCTTGTACCTATAAAATTTTGCTGTTTTGATATTCCTATACCTTGACACATGTTTGAAAGTAGCAATCCTGGCTACGCAACAAGTAACAATCGCAAAAATCCTAAATACGGTCGAGTGATCTTTCTGTAAACTCTCTAATTTGTGCTACAGGTGAATAGGTGATAGCAAGAATCAGGCCAGAATGAAAAAGCGAAAATTACATTTTAAAATAGATTTTACTTTATCAAGACACTTTCTGCAAGACCAGTGACTTTTATGAGGTGTCTACTCTTAGAATAACGGGACTCAACTGCTAGTAAGCCATAGTTGAAAAAGCTTTAGCGGGATAGGAAGTTTTTTTTTA
Source organism: Phthorimaea operculella (assembly GCA_024500475.1). Classification (NCBI taxonomy): domain Eukaryota; kingdom Metazoa; phylum Arthropoda; class Insecta; order Lepidoptera; family Gelechiidae; genus Phthorimaea; species Phthorimaea operculella. Next base: position 254,704 of record JANFCV010000155.1, on the reverse strand, counting down.
TTATTATGTCTTTTTCACAGACCTTGAGAAACGGCTGTTTGATCTGGCCATATTTGACAGCTGTCAAACCCGTACTAGAGAAGAAAGAAAAAAATACCTTTTGTCATGGCAATAAAATGATTTTTACAGCCGTAAAATATTCAATTATAGCCTATTCAAACGGCCGTACTATAGTTCTATCTGTGATTCTCTTGAGCTTTCTTTCTGCCGTCTCTTATATTGTGTGTATGAGCCAAATATTTTCTTTATTAACTTTGTTACTTCGTGTGTAGATAAAGTGACAATAGTGGCCTCGAAGTTACTTTGCGTACCTTCGTAAAAGACAAGAGTACTCTGACATGAAGGCAGAGAAAAATAAGGAAATAATAACGAAATATACTTCACAAAATATGTTTGTTTTACTCGACTAGACAGAGGGTTATAAAAGTAAAACAACGTGAAATCTTGCATTTCGAAAAATCCGATTTGTGTAGCTAATATCTGGTGCAATATCTAATCCAACCACTTCTAATTATCATCAAAGTCAGTGTCAATTGTCAAGTTTGACATTCAAACAAGTTTTTCTTTTTTTAAGCTGCAAACAGGCGCACGAGTTCAAAAATGGAGCAAAAGAACTGTCATTCACTGACACGAATGGACTGACATTTAGCCAGACAATAGACTCAGTAGTCCATTAATTAGGAAGATTTGTCTGTGCAGATAACTATGTGGACTCGGGCTGTCGGATGCGTTGTTCAAACGACGCCATTAATATTATATCTCCTAACTTTTATTTAATATAGGGCGCTAAATGAAAATCACAGGGAAAAGTTAATTTATCATCTTTTAGATGGAGGTTGTAACGAAATTAATTTGGCGAATCTCGAGAGCTGTAAAGGCATAATTCAATTCAAACAGTAAGTAACTATCTTATTCTGAACACTGAAATTATGGTTAAGACCAGGATTTAGATACCGCTATAATTATGTAGGTCTGTACGGTATCCTTTGTACGTCTTATTTTTTGTATCTTCGTAATACGTTTCTGTTTTTAAAAATTTATCAATATCTTTCATTACGAGCATCCATAATCACCAGCACGTCAAACTACACACATTAGAGACTAACTTATACTGGATTCTCATTCAAACACTAAGAAAAAACAGTATGAATTGATCCCTTACATGATTGGTTGAAGTGCTGGCGACAGTACAATCCTTATCAAATCAATCTGCAAAGCAAACATCATTTAATTTACTATGAAATGTTTGCCTAGCCCTAGATTATTAGGCGAAAACACACGTAACGTTCAGTTGTGCGTTATTTTTGCGCTGCGTAATGCATTCGTTGGGATTATATGAATTTCCACCATATTCTATGTCAAATGAAGGCGCTTCCGTCGAAGCAGCGTTGTGCGATGCGCAGCGCCAGCTAAAGCGTCTGATATAATCCGTATTTGTATGAACATGCGCATAGCGCTGCACAAAAATAACGCTCAAAGGGGATGTTACGCGTGTTTCCCGCCACACCTACTGTAAAATGTCAACTATTTATAAAGTTCCACGGAATCGAACATTAATCACGATTTGTGCTGAATACCGACTGACTGCTGATGGATGCATGTCGAATGATGTCGATGCATGAAATGGCACTAGATTTATCTACTTTCGCTGAAAGGCGTGGAACTCTAGCACCGCACAGTCTTGCGTTGTTTTGCCTGGATTTTTGGGGGTAAATCAGGAAATCTGAAAAGAAAAAAACATGGTTCTTAAACACATTATCATGGCTCATGTCACAGCATGAAACTGCAGCTGCCACAGTTGTCATTTTTATAGTGGTTATTATTGGAGATGATCGTCCTCTTGTATAAACCTAAACCTTGCAGGCTGCTCTACTTTAGTGGCAGATATTCTGTTCTTAAGTTTATAAAAATAAACAAGGCGTCAGAATTTTACTTCTTACCTAGGTTTGGCTGGTGTAGCTAGCTACTTTTGATACAAATATACAATTGTAATGGTTCAGCCAATCACGCACAAATATAATTCCTCAATATTAATATTTTTACTAACAATATGCTTTGTTTATGAGCACATTTGGGATGAAAGTCATCTTTCAATAATTCATAATTCTTTCATACCATAAATTGCGCTCAGTTTAAACACAAATATCAGAATAGATGCATTTTGTTTGTGGCAACAGAAATTTCAAAGATAGATGAACGATTTATGTTACATAATAAACCAGAAATAATATTTTTATATTCCCAAATCAATGTTGATTCTAGCCAATTCGTGCATAGTAGCACCATCTATTGATATTGCACAGAACTAGCTGAATGATACGTGACGTGAGGCAGTGCGCTGTTTTACGAGTACCTAATATCTGAGCAACGAGATTTGGAGTCTTGGTGTCACTTCACGAACGTGTAAAAGGTGTGATTGGTTGTATCACGGTGTAAAGAATATTCCTATTGGTTGATACGCTTGTTCCTACCATACCAACCGTTCTCCAACTGCCCGGCGCGGTCGAGCACCCGCCACCCGCCACCCATGCGCCAGCGGCGCGGCGTGACGTCAGCGGCCGCCGGGGGGACTGCCGCCGGTTCGAGACGCGCCGACGCGCCACTTTTGTCGGGACAGCGGGCGCAGCGGCCGGGAGCGACTGCCGCCTGCCCGGACTCCAGTACACCACGCTCGGCACACTTTGCCGCATGTTTTTGCGGATCTTCGGATAGGCATGTTGCAGCCGGGTGGTAATTCCATTAGGTCTAGGGAGTAGTAGTTTTCTTTATGGGAGGGCTTTAGTAACTTTGAAGAAACCCTGGTAAGGCCTTTTGTTTTCTCTGATTTTACAATTTTTATTCCATTCTATTTAAAAGTGTTTTTGATTTTTCTATGTGTTATTTTGTGCCTAGGATGTACTTTGCTGGCAGTTCGCGTGTGTTCCTTTTTGCGGTTTCTAGAATATTTTTCATTGTGTTGCTACCTCGTGTTTATTCTACCTGTTTCCCATTTGTCTTTTACGTATGTGATAAACGTAATCATGCCATTGATAAATTCTAACTATTTTGCAAGTATGTATAGTGCGTGAGTGATAGCGGCTAGCGGGAAGACGGAGAATCGCCGCGAACAGTTTTGTTTCTACCCTCTTATTCTTGCTTCGCGGTGGCGTCATCATTCCTATGGCGGGTCTCACACCTGACATCCGTCGCTGCGCATTTTTCGCTCACACAATTTGTATGAGAAGATGGCATATTGCAGGTAAATGGGAAAAGTAGGTAGATAAAAACAGGATAACCGAGTGAGTATGACATTATTGACAGTGGGCTCGATAGGCAAAGTTGTGGAAAAAAAAATCGTAACCGTTTTAACCGACTGTTGAAAACAGGGGTGTCACATCGATATGTGTAAAAGGAAATTTATAAATCCTATATTGTTTTGATTTGTTGAAAAATGAAGAAGTAACCGACTAGGAAAATTGTTGAGTACGGTATGATGTATTTCTTGTTGTGAACAATGGCGAGCTATCCAGCAGTGGAATCGCAATCCGGTTTCTATGGACATAAGATTTATACATACTATAATAGGTTAGCGTTACAAGTAAAGTAGATGATTGGTGAGACAATACCGCCAATTTTCGTAGAAGGTAGGTAGATTATTTACTGAAGCTCATGTCTAGCAGTGGAGTGTGGTGTTTATAGGTGTGTAAAACCGATTAGTGATGTAGTGATGCCCATATTAGGTAGTGGATAATGATGAAATGGCATAATCTGTTCATACAACTTATTTTATGGGATGACTTTAGAATACTGACCCACAAATATTGGGTAACTAAAAGTCGCATTCTATAGGGGGTGATTCTAGCTTTCATTTGATACTATTTTCATAGTGCGGAAACGTCTAGAAATAAAGTTATGAGGTAACTTTAGAATACTGACCCACGAATATTGGGTAACTAAAAGTCGCATTCTATAGGGGGTGATTCTAGCTTTCATTTGATACTATTTTCATAGTGAGGAAACGTTTATAAATAAAGTTATGATGTAACTTTAGAATACTGACCTACGAATATTGGGTAACTAAAAGTCGCATTTTATAGGGGGTAATTCTAGCTTTCATTTGATACTATTTTCAATGTGCGGAACCGTCTAGAAATAAAGTTATGAGGTAACTTTAGAATACTGACCCACGAATATTGTGTACCTCTAGGTTGCATTCTATAGGGGATAATTCTAGCTTTCATTTGATACTATTTTCAGTGTGCGGAAATGTCTAGAAATAAAGTTATGAGGTAACTTTAGAATACTGACCCACGAATATGGGGTAGCTAAAGGTTGCATTCTATAGGGGATAATTCTAGCTTTCATTTGATACTATTTTCAGTGTGAGGAAATGTTTAGAAACAAAGTTATGAAGTAACTTTAGTATACTGACCTCCGAATATGGGAGAACTAAGGGTTGCACTCTGAAGGGGGTTATTCGAGCATTCATTTAATACCATTCTTAATGTGAGGAAACGTTTAAAAGCAAAGTCACGGGGTAACTTTAGTATCAGGCGGTACGAATTTAGGTTCAGTAAAGGTTGAGTTTTGTAAGGGACAATTTTAGCTTTCGTTTGATACTATTCTTAGACTGAGGAAATGTATGGGAAACGAGATACGGGAAGACTTTAGTATCCAACGATACAAGTTTAGGGTTGGAAAAGGTTGCTTTTTGTAGCAGGCAATTTTAGCCTTCCTTTGATGCCATTTTTAACCTGCGGAAATATTTAGAAGAGGAGATATAGATTAATATTGGCATTTGCGGTCACCCATCCATTTGCGGTCACCCATCCTTTTGATTATTTAACTGTTCATGCTCATAATTCTTGCGGGGTAGACAAATAATAGAAATGGTATTGTTTCATGGTAAAGTTTATCGTTTGAAATAATTTGATAAAGCTCGGTTTGCATATAAATTTATAAATTAAATCAACAATAAGATAATAGTTATTTGTTGTCAACCTTCTAGTACTACTAGTAACTTGCTTAGAAATAAAAATATAATGACACCTACAAAAATGGAAAGCTTTCTAGGGATGTGACAATTTAGCACATAATATCTTTGGTTCGAAAGAAAGAACGAATTTTAATTCTTTGGGGAATCGGGGAGACAGACTGACTATCTGACGTAGATTCCTTGTTCCAAGTAGATTCAGTAAAAAGTAAATTCAGAAAAGAAAAATTATTCCAAACACTTGGCCATAAAAGTAGCTTCCTTGTTTTGCAATACAAAATGCCTTATATTGGACAGCTAGTACATCTGGACGTGGAAAATCCAGCTTTCGCTCCTTTTTGTTACTTATATACGTATCTATTTTATTACACCTCTTTTGGTTTTGCAAATAAAATTAAGTTAAATTACTAAGGCATTATATCTTTTGTAACTTTGATTGTAAATGTAAATTCAGGCACTAGTTTGGGAATAATATAAGGCGGAGGGTGTCCAGTCAGGCTAAGCCGAAACCCACGGTTTGTGTTTGATAGAATATTTTCAGAGAGAGGAAAACTTAAAACCTACCACCTCTTAAAATAAAGCTACATCTGAAAATACAAGCACACTGGTGAACAATTTCATAAAATAAGCCAGGGAGCGGGGCGGGGCTCCAACCTTAAGCCTTACCAATAAAATACTCAAGTACTAGTGACATAGTGACTTATAAGTAGAATCGATTCGGCAGCGCTTTACTTAACTTTATTTTATGTCGTTCTGTGCTAGTTGCGCCTTGACTTGAAGTACCTTTACTTACATAATATATTCTAACGGTGCTGCTAATTGATTTATTTATCGGTGTATAGTTTTCTTATGAAGCTATGTTAAGCGGATTATTCTCCAAAATAGTGGTTAGATTAGTTAGGACACACCATTCCTTATCAGCAAAGAAGTTTGGGTTACTACTTGTACACAACGTAGGGTTGACGATCACCTGGCCGATTCATAAACCTCAGTGAACCCAATTCTAGCAACCATGCCAAGTAGGATTTTATTTATTCAGATTCTGAGTTCGGATTTGTAGGTAGGTTAGTAAAAAAAAAAAAATTTGGGTTAGGGTAGGTGAGGGACATTACAATTTGGTGCCGTGACCAGGATAGCTAACGCTGGGTTATTACGGGTCCTTTTCATCAATTCATAAGAGTTCTTTCTCTTGACGGTTTTCTTGACATAATTAAACTCAAATATGGTCACGTTACAATTTGCTGTACCGTGACCAGGATATGATTTTTCAGAGTTTCCGCAGATTAGTTATATACATGTTTTACTTTACTTTTAATAGTGTTATTTTATGGTTACTTCAGAGTTGGGAACACTTTGGTTCAAAGTGGTTACTTTTGTAGCCACAATTTGTTGCCGTGAAAAAGGAATGATAGGAATGGTGTTTTATAGGTTTTATGTTTTGTTAACGTCGTTAGGGTTATTGATCTATTAGAGAGGCTTTTGTTTAGATACGGGGTCGAATACAAACCACGGAAGGTTTAGTTCCATCGATTTTGTTAGGGTTCTAGTGGAGCAGGTACTATTTAAGATAGAGAGTGGATTATGTTCGATTTCTAGTGAAGCAAATGCTTTTGGATGGTGGGTCAAATAAAAGAAAACCTAAATGGATTTGTAGTTGTCAAAAGAGTCGTGCACACGTTGTTATTATTCAAACTTATCTGAATGGGAGGTCACAAAAGAAACTTAGTGGGTTATTTTTTATGTTTTACCTATCTGTCTGAAATAAAATAATGGGGGTCGTTAGATCCGTTCTTAAGTTATGTAAGCATTTTAGTAGTTGTTATCTGATAGGGAGTCGCATTTGAAACTACGGGGGTCGTTAGTTATGTTGCAATGAGTCGTGTAAACGTTTAATGATAATTCTTATCTAAAATCGTCGTATGAGAAGCTGTTAGTGAGTGGGATATTAGTATGTGTACCTATTTATCCGTTATAAAGTCATCGGTTATGCTTGCGTTCCAGTAAGGTCAACACTAGATTGGCGTCTTATATAAAACTATGGGGGTCGTTAGTTATATTTATTCGAGTCATGTAAGCTTTCTTGTAGGAAAAAGAATCTGTTAATGTCTGACAGGGAATCACATTTCAACAAACATTTGTCACAAACAATGGGGGTCGTTAGTTCATGTGTTTATCTAAGGTATTAGTCTCAATCAGGTGAACTTTTTACTAATCTATTGATTTTTTTTATTTGATTTTAATAATTTTCTTTTTAATTCTAGGTTCCTTCCATATGAGAGATGAAAAGAAAATCCATTTTTGATTAAACCATTCTGGTTGAGGGTAGATAGTTTTATTCGGGGAATCATTTAGTGCAGATTAGGCTTAGTCTTTTGCAAATATGCGTAAAGCGTAAAATTCATTCCAAATGTTGTTTGCCTGGAACAGATGACCGACAAACATAAGTTTTTCTCCCTTTTGATTAAGCGTTTTTGCGTCAAATGTTTCCTTACTTAGCAAGAATTAAATATGAAACTTGATTTTTTTAGATATAACAGTTAAAATGAGTAAAGTTAGTGCAGCAGCGTAATACATACAAAAAAGAAAATATGATGAAATTCCGCGCCTTTTTTTATTTTTTTCATCGCGAATGGCGTAGTTTCGCGTTTTGCATTGCATTTGGCGTAACTTCTTACATGGCCAAAGTAGTTAGTTATCCCAACTTTAATTTTAGGACTTATACAAGAAGAACACACACGTTCAAGTTGACTTGTGTTTCCTTCTTATTATGTTTTTAAAATTTATGTTACATGTTTAGATTTAAGAGATTGGGCGGGAGTCTAAGAGTTACGCGTCTCGATGTGGCGACTCCTCTGTCTTAGGTGATGATGAAAATCAGAACCAACAGGAGGTTTCGTTGGACCTTTTACTCGGACTTTTGGCTACTCGTTGCAACAAAAGATTGTGTTTGTCTCGTGACTGTCCTTTCTGTTTAGATTTAAGAATATGGGCGGGAGTGTAGGAGTTACGCGACTCGGTGTTAGGAATCCTCTGACTTAGGTGATGACAAGTTCAGAGCCTACAGGAGTTTTCCTCGGACCTTTTTCTCGGACTCTTCACTACTCGCTGCAACAAAAGATTGTGTTTGTCTTGTGATTGTCCTTTTTGTTTATATGTGTTTCATCTTTCTCAGCAGGTCTAAGCGTAGTTTTGCATTAATAACATTGCATTTGGCGTAATTTATAAATTGTACAAAATATATATGGATACTTTTTTCATATTTTCCAGTGTAAAATAATTGAACCTAACAGTAGAAGATTTATAAGAAAGTAGTATCTTTTCATTTCTGTATTGATAAAAAAATGAAATGTTAACCATTTAACCGTTTTAAAAATATTCACTAATAGTAAGGCCTTGAGATTCAGCTTGAGAGAGTGAAATTGTGAATGAGGGCGCCTTGACAGAAGAGGAGCAAGGAAGGTTAGGATGTAAAGTTTGGGTTTTGACAGAGAGAGTGAATTTGTGAAAGTTATCTTGGATCCTTGAAAGGTGATATAATAAAAGTGTTAAAAATAAAATGTGTGAAGGCTCTTTCAGGATTTCAATAGCCACCTATTAGTGAATACAGGTATTGCATGTCCTTTTAGAAAACACTACACTTACAAGAGGAAGTCATATGAAAATTTGAAGATAGGTATACATTGATTTACCCAAAATCAATGTAGGTATAAGACAGCAGTCATTTCTGTGTTTAACAGATGTTTCGTATGAATTCTGCACCATACACGCAGCACTCAAAGCAAGATGGAAAACCCAACGCTTTTTCCCCCACACACCATCTTTAATTTTTATTAAGGGTGACACACATTATTCCGGGTAGTTAGCGGAGTAGATTTGCTATGGAATTCAAATAGGCGATTCTAAATTATGCGCGATCAGATATTCGGCAAAAGGGTATTGTTGTTTTGCGTAGGGGCAGCATGGGTATCATTTTTCAAATCATGATATATCGAGTATTGACTTGATGCGGAATGCTGGGTCATTAGGACAGAGGGATTATCACACGTCTCTTCCTTGCGCAAAACTTGGATTTAACTCGCTGAATAGATTTTTGCTCATTCTCTAAGAGTTGTCAAGAATTTTGGATTTCATGTTGGGTTTATTGCTGCTGACGACTCGGATTAGTTCCACACCACACAAGATACATTTTCGGATGGATATGCAATTTCTTTAAATTAAATTTTTGTGTTAATTAAATTATTTTACACGGACTCTCCATTTGTGCCTACCATTTTTGTGCGAGCTTTTGCGTAGTTCATCAATGAAGGATGTTTTCTTGTGTAATGGAAGCAATTTTACTTTTCCATGACTGTGGTCTGTTGGCTTATCAATGTAGCGTGAACGTTATGAAACTCAATGATCTTTGATGATGTACATGAGCGTTCCTCTTACAAAACCTGACAGACTGACAACTTAGGAAAAGGAGAGGAGTTGTTATTTAAGGACATAAATAAGCTAACAGAATCCATAGCTTGGATATATTTTGTTGACATTTTGCCTAAAGACACTTAAGATACACGGAACAAATGAGGATTTATGAAAAGTTGATGCTAGGTTAGAGTAAAATGCTTGGTCAGAATAATGAACAAGTCATGTGAATTTTACAGAATTATCTGTCTGTTTCATAAATCACTCCACTTACATGCAGCAAACTTCCCCACACTCAAAGAAATCTGCTTTATTTACAAACTTCATAATTTGTCAAACGTTGTGTTTATAATTATTTTCTCAAATTAAAGAAAAAGTTGTCGATCTAGGAAGACTTAATAGAATCTAAAACTTTGGAATAGAATAAAAATATTTCTCAATAACTCGAAAAGTCGTACCATGCGGGCGATGAGTTATTTCAAGTTTGCGATTCTACCAATAAAAGGAAAATTGGTAGTCTTTCTTAAGATGTGACAATTTAAACACATACATTTTAGTTCAAAAATAAAGAACTAACTTAAATTCTTTGGAAAATCGGTTGACATATTACACACTTGAGATTCTTGGTTGTGAATAAGCAGGTTTATTTGTAAACTTATTCAGATTGTTGGCGATTGCTTAGAGTGGTCGACATTTTGAGTTGAGTTTTGGCCAATTGGATGAATATGACTGGAGCTATTAAAGTCAACATGTTTTGACACGGGTGTACAAAGCTGGTTCAATTTCAAATCCTAAGATTCAGAGTATTGGTTAAAACGGCTTTGTATAGTACCACTCGGGTCGGCTGGCTTCACAAACTAGTTCCCCTAGATAAAAGAATATGTTGTCCTTGTGAAGGTGATTTTTCATTCATGGCTAATAATTTAAAAACTTGAAATTTTTGTCATTTTAGTGGTTGCTGACCTTTTGAAGCATTACTTCACATACACCTTGTTTACATTCTGGGCAGAGTGTCAATAAAATATTTAGTACGAATTATATTTGTGTAAACTCAAAATATTATTGAGTCAGGAAAATTTCCTTCGTTGAAGTTTAAAATCAACTCCAGAAATTTGGGGGTCGGGTGTAATGGTTCAGCCAATCACGCACAAATATAATTCCTCAATATTAATATTTTTACTAACAATATGCTTTGTTTATGAGCACATTTGGGATGAAAGTCATCTTTCAATAATTCATAATTCTTTCATACCATAAATTGCGCTCAGTTTAAACACAAATATCAGAATAGATGCATTTTGTTTGTGGCAACAGAAATTTCAAAGATAGATGAACGATTTATGTTACCTAATAAACCAGAAATAATATTTTTATATTCCCAAATCAATGTTGATTCTAGCCAATTCGTGCATAGTAGCACCATCTATTGATATTGCACAGAACTAGCTGAATGATACGTGACGTGAGGCAGTGCGCTGTTTTACGAGTACCTAATATCTGAGCAACGAGATTTGGAGTCTTGGTGTCACTTCACGAACGTGTAAAAGGTGTGATTGGTTGTATCACGGTGTAAAGAATATTCCTATTGGTTGATACGCTTGTTCCTACCATACCAACCGTTCTCCAACTGCCCGGCGCGGTCGAGCACCCGCCACCCGCCACCCATGCGCCAGCGGCGCGGCGTGACGTCAGCGGCCGCCGGGGGGACTGCCGCCGGTTCGAGACGCGCCGACGCGCCACTTTTTGTCGGGACAGCGGGCGCAGCGGCCGGGAGCGACTGCCGCCTGCCCGGACTCCAGTACACCACGCTCGGCACACTTTGCCGCATGTTTTGCGGATCTTCGGATAGGCATGTTGCAGCCGGGTGGTAATTCCATTAGGTCTAGGGAGTAGTAGTTTTCTTTATGGGAGGGCTTTAGTAACTTTGAAGAAACCCTGGTAAGGCCTTTTGTTTCTCTGATTTTACAATTTTTATTCCATTCTATTTAAAAGTGTTTTTGATTTTTCTATGTGTTATTTTGTGCCTAGGATGTACTTTGCTGGCAGTTCGCGTGTGTTCCTTTTTGCGGTTTCTAGAATATTTTTCATTGTGTTGCTACCTCGTGTTTATTCTACCTGTTTCCCATTTGTCTTTTACGTATGTGATAAACGTAATCATGCCATTGATAAATTCTAACTATTTTGCAAGTATGTATAGTGCGTGAGTGATAGCGGCTAGCGGGAAGACGGAGAATCGCCGCGAACAGTTTTGTTTCTACCCTCTTATTCTTGCTTCGCGGTGGCGTCATCATTCCTATGGCGGGTCTCACACCTGACATCCGTCGCTGCGCATTTTCGCTCACACAATTTGTATGAGAAGATGGCATATTGCAGGTAAATGGGAAAAGTAGGTAGATAAAAACAGGATAACCGAGTGAGTATGACATTATTGACAGTGGGCTCGATAGGCAAAGTTGTGGAAAAAAATCGTAACCGTTTTAACCGACTGTTGAAAACAGGGGTGTCACATCGATATGTGTGTAAAAGGAAATTTATAAATCCTATATTGTTTTGATTTGTTGAAAAATGAAGAAGTAACCGACTAGGAAAATTGTTGAGTACGGTATGGTGTATTTCTTGTTGTGAACAATGGCGAGCTATCCAGCAGTGGAATCGCAATCCGGTTTCTATGGACATAAGATTTATACATACTATAATAGGTTAGCGTTACAAGTAAAGTAGATGATTGGTGAGACAATACCGCCAATTTTCGTAGAAGGTAGGTAGATTATTTACTAAAGCTCATGTCTAGCAGAGGAGTGTGGTGTTTATAGGTGTGTAAAACCGATTAGTGATGTAGTGATGCCCATATTAGGTAGTGGATAATGATGAAATGGCATAATCTGTTCATACAACTTATTTTATGGGATGACTTTAGAATACTGACCCACAAATATTGGGTAACTAAAAGTCGCATTCTATAGGGGGTGATTCTAGCTTTCATTTGATACTATTTTCATAGTGCGGAAACGTCTAGAAATAAAGTTATGAGGTAACTTTAGAATACTGACCCACGAATATTGGGTAACTAAAAGTCGCATTCTATAGGGGGTGATTCTAGCTTTCATTTGATACTATTTTCATAGTGAGGAAACGTTTATAAATAAAGTTATGATGTAACTTTAGAATACTGACCTACGAATATTGGGTAACTAAAAGTCGCATTTTATAGGGGGTAATTCTAGCTTTCATTTGATACTATTTTCAATGTGCGGAACCGTCTAGAAATAAAGTTATGAGGTAACTTTAGAATACTGACCCACGAATATTGTGTACCTCTAGGTTGCATTCTATAGGGGATAATTCTAGCTTTCATTTGATACTATTTTCAGTGTGCGGAAATGTCTAGAAATAAAGTTATGAGGTAACTTTAGAATACTGACCCACGAATATGGGGTAGCTAAAGGTTGCATTCTATAGGGGATAATTCTAGCTTTCATTTGATACTATTTTCAGTGTGAGGAAATGTTTAGAAACAAAGTTATGAAGTAACTTTAGTATACTGACCTCCGAATATGGGAGAACTAAGGGTTGCACTCTGAAGGGGGTTATTCGAGCATTCATTTAATACCATTCTTAATGTGAGGAAACGTTTAAAAGCAAAGTCACGGGGTAACTTTAGTATCAGGCGGTACGAATTTAGGTTCAGTAAAGGTTGAGTTTTGTAAGGGACAATTTTAGCTTTCGTTTGATACTATTCTTAGACTGAGGAAATGTATGGGAAACGAGATACGGGAAGACTTTAGTATCCAACGATACAAGTTTAGGGTTGGAAAAGGTTGCTTTTTGTAGCAGGCAATTTTAGCCTTCCTTTGATGCCATTTTTAACCTGCGGAAATATTTAGAAGAGGAGATATAGATTAATATTGGCATTTGCGGTCACCCATCCATTTGCGGTCACCCATCCTTTTGATTATTTAACTGTTCATGCTCATAATTCTTGCGGGGTAGACAAATAATAGAAATGGTATTGTTTCATGGTAAAGTTTATCGTTTGAAATAATTTGATAAAGCTCGGTTTGCATATAAATTTATAAATTAAATCAACAATAAGATAATAGTTATTTGTTGTCAACCTTCTAGTACTACTAGTAACTTGCTTAGAAATAAAAATATAATGACACCTACAAAAATGGAAAGCTTTCTAGGGATGTGACAATTTAGCACATAATATCTTTGGTTCGAAAGAAAGAACGAATTTTAATTCTTTGGAGAATCGGGGAGACAGACTGACTATCTGACGTAGATTCCTTGTTCCAAGTAGATTCAGTAAAAAGTAAATTCAGAAAAGAAAAATTATTCCAAACACTTGGCCATAAAAGTAGCTTCCTTGTTTTGCAATACAAAATGCCTTATATTGGACAGCTAGTACATCTGGACGTGGAAAATCCAGCTTTCGCTCCTTTTGTTACTTATATACGTATCTATTTTATTACACCTCTTTTGGTTTTGCAAATAAAATTAAGTTAAATTACTAAGGCATTATATCTTTTGTAACTTTGATTGTAAATGTAAATTCAGGCACTAGTTTGGGAATAATATAAGGCGGAGGGTGTCCAGTCAGGCTAAGCCGAAACCCACGGTTTGTGTTTGATAGAATATTTTCAGAGAGAGGAAAACTTAAAACCTACCACCTCTTAAAATAAAGCTACATCTGAAAATACAAGCACACTGGTGAACAATTTCATAAAATAAGCCAGGAGCGGGCGGGCTCCAACCTTAAGCCTTACCAATAAAATACTCAAGTACTAGTGACATAGTGACTTATAAGTAGAATCGATTCGGCAGCGCTTTACTTAACTTTATTTTATGTCGTTCTGTGCTAGTTGCGCCTTGACTTGAAGTACCTTTACTTACATAATATATTCTAACGGTGCTGCTAATTGATTTATTTATCGGTGTATAGTTTTCTTATGAAGCTATGTTAAGCGGATTATTCTCCAAAATAGTGGTTAGATTAGTTAGGACACACCATTCCTTATCAGCAAAGAAGTTTGGGTTACTACTTGTACACAACGTAGGGTTGACGATCACCTGGCCGATTCATAAACCTCAGTGAACCCAATTCTAGTAACCATGCCAAGTAGGATTTTATTTATTCAGATTCTGAGTTCGGATTTGTAGGTAGGTTAGTAAAAAAAAAAAATTTGGGTTAGGGTAGGTGAGGGACATTACACAATATTTTTTATTTCAACCTGTATGCTCTGCTACCCATGTACCCTTCATCAACCACAAAAACGTGCTGTGCATGTACAACCTACCAAATAATTTTACAACTGTTCTGATTCAGATTCAGTTACATCACAGAAACGAATGTTAAAATACCATTCAAACATCAAACATCACATAAACCTAAGCCTATTGCAGTTCAATGGAATCACCCTTTCACACATCACTAGATAGAGGGCTCCTCCGGGGCATGCCATGAAGCTCGATCTCAGTTCCCAGCTGCCCTTTACAAGTCATCAGTTCATCTGGACACAGGGCATTGAGCGAGGCTAGGAAAATGAAGTGATTCTATTGGTGGATTTTTCCTCGTACACCGCTTAGCTACCTCGCACAGCTCTGGTGGATTCTCAGCCTTAGACTGGCCTGCACTCTTTTTCCACCGTCCCAGCTGTATAAAAGCAATAATTATTAAATAAATAAATAAATTTTTGTGCACGTATTCAGAATTGAATTTTAAAAATTACCCCGCAATTTCAAAATGTATATTTGCTTCAACCTCAGGAAAAGATCTTTCTCACATGAAAAAATATATTAACCAAAAATTAAAGCACTGGACCAAGCAAGAGCAAACAATAATAAAATTACTTACTTAGAAAAAGACAAAGCATTTTGAGAAATTGCAATAAAGCGCACTAGGCTTCCTCGGTTTCTCCTAACGAATTTAATATCCGGGAAGCTGGGCGGAAGAAATAGATATTGGAGAATATTCTCTGTAAGTAGTTTTGGAAAGCATTTTTTATTCTACGTACGTTCTACTCGTAAAAACTATAGGATACTTCAAACAATTCAGTTTTTGACTAGAAGGTTCGATAACTTCACTCTATATCGCAAATTGGGTATCAAACTGCAAGATTATTAAAAAATTTCTCACCAGATAGTAAACCACCCGAAAATAATAATGAACATCCACAATAAATGCACAGACATACTTATTAAATTAGTTACCTACTTGCTTGGGTTGCAATTTTCCAATTCTCGTATTTGACTTCATTTGACATACGAGCAAATGCTTAATAGGGTAATCTTACGTAATCTGATAATGACTGCTAACGCTCCCTGATATAAAGCCAGAGTCAGACCTTGCAACTCACATTTTTATGCCTTGAGTGGTAGTGGCCAAGAAATCTGCCACCCCTATTCTACTTAGGGTGTTTCTTTAAAGGCGACGTAGAGGTTTTGACCTTGGCTACAATATCTATCTATGGTCAACCGCATGGTGGCTGTAATACATACCACCTACGATAGCATTCCCAAAGAGGGTTCACGTCAGGCAGGCGGCCGGTCTGTAAATTAGGCCAAATCCTTTTGCAACATGATTTTGTGTTCAAACAAAACATGTTACGGCAACCTAAAATAATTGGGATAAGGGAAGGAAGATGATGAGGTATCATAAAATCAATGTTAACGATTGACTGTATGACACTAAACCGTAAATAAATACAAAAAAAATATTTATTTATTGTTATACGTAACTGCACATAGTACAAAACGCAGGCCTATTGCCACGCGACATTCTCTACCGGCCAACCAGAGGGTAAACATGGAGAAAAAGATACCTACGGTTGCACTCGGGTGTGAAAACATCTAAATAAAGAAACAACAAATTATGCCTATTATTGCAAATAAACATGAATTAAATGGGACAATATATTTCGTTTAAATTACAAGGTTATTAACACTAAATTAACATTAACACAAATACTTAGATAACATACATACATAAAAGTTATTTATTCATAAATTAGGTGTCATTTTATTACAGTTAGACATTCACTTAGATTATGGAGGTCATTACCACCCTGGGCCAGTTTGCACGCGCCCCTGAAACGTATTTGTCAAAACAAGTAGATGTGTTAAAAAACAAAAAACCCGACTGCGGAAATTTTGAAGTAGTATTTTGCTGTAAAAATTCGCCATCTTCAGTCTATGTTTTTTTAATACAGCCAGTGTCACTCGCGCTGTTGAGACGAATCTTACTACGTCACCTCATCTCATACATCAAAAACCAACTATCGGTTTGGGCTGTAGCCCGTGAAAAAGAATTTTCTTGTCCACATACATACATACATACGTACATACATACATGCATACATACATACATACATACATACTTACATACATACATGCATACTCTCGAAAAACATAACCCTCCTTTTGAGGCAGTCGGGTAAAAACAAAACCACTCAAATCACGCGATTTGATAATTCCAATCCAATCATCTTGCTGATAAACTTGGAGATTGATTTGATTTGGGTAATCACCTCAATATTCATGGCACGAGTGGCGAAAGTGGGCTTTTGTCTTTGACAATGTCGATTTGCTGATTTACCTACCCATATTTTCAAAAACAACATTTTTTAATAATTTTTAGAGTATTAAGATTGGGGATAGTATTCTTACGGTCTTTCTATGCGAACTACAGTTAAGAATTTAGTTTCAGAGCCCACTAATCTGAAGATTTTCCGCGAAAGTTGTCATATTTCAAATATATCGAAATACTCGCGGAAATAACACTGCTCTGTCGCAAAAGTATTTAAGCAAATCAGCCTCTAAAGACTCTAAACACCGAAAAGTAAGATGGTTCCGTGCTTCGGATGGGCACGTTAAGCCGTCGGTCCCGGTTGCTGTCTATGATGGCGGTCGTTACACAACCATGTCAGAGGCCTGCTATTTGCAGTAGGCGGTTGAAAAACTCTGACACCATGGTTCATCATCAGGGGTCGTTGAAGGACTCGGTGTCCCACACGAAGAGAGAGAGCCACTAATCCAATAAAACCTTTCCATGTTCAACGTAGCTGTGCATTGTTGTATTGTGCATAGGTATTAATCCACAAGTCATCGGGTGTAATTGATTGACATTCCACCGTTCCAGCCTATGCGATGGCTCGAACAATACCCACAGACAATGTGGATTTGCTTGATGTGGTTATGTATGACGCAGGAAATCCGTATAATCCGGAAATTCGCGAATTTCCTAGGCAAATGGTGAAATGCATTCGTCATTATCCTGTAAAAACCTAGTTGGCAGGCCTTTGTCATGGTTAGATATGCCTCTAACATGGTTCATGGCTCCTGACATGGTTCAAAGGCCTATGACAAGGTCAGGTTAGGTTATGTTAGGTACGCCTCTGACACGATAAGATGACGAATGGATCAATGCATTTCACCATTTTCCGGGAATTCGCGTATTGCCTAGGAGATTTCGCGGCTTTCCTGCCAAGTATTTAACCTGTTCATGGGGAAATTGCTATGGAAATAAAAGTATAGTAAATAAGTTATCAATATCTCGCGCAAAACGCAATTGTGGTTATGTGAATAAGCGTAGACCACACATCATCAGCTGTAATAAAATTTACTGACGTTTAAATAGCGTTTCAGTCGGGTTCAACTGACACCGCGGTTCATACATTTTATTTTATTTAGGAAGCTTACAGCCTCCTTTACAAAATAAATGACAAATTATAATAATAAATGCCAATTACAAGCTACATGCATATAATATATCACGTCTATATCCCATGCGAAGTTAGCAGAGCGCGAACGGCTGTAAAAAACTGTCATTTACACCACGCCTGATAAAAGTTTGAGAGTCATTCAGAAAAAAATGTATCATCAATAATCATCATAATCCTTAAATTGCAATACCATCATCTCTCAAAAACCCTTAGTTCTTTCTTACGACACACCAATGGGAAAAATATGGGGTGATGCTGTTCTAAGCCGGCACACATGGCAAGCTCTTAATATGCTCTTGCAAACGTAGTTGTGCTTATTGACATGCAGTCCACAAGCTGGCCACAGACCGCATCTCGTCGGTTGTGATTGATTGGCGTTTGAATTGAAGCGGTTCAGTCCTTGGTTTCAGCCGGTGCGAGGCATAGAACTATTCCCATAGACAATGAGGATTGTCTTGATGTGGTTATATCAGTGCAACATACGGGTAATAGAATGTATGGAAATCAGAGGATAAAAAGAGTGGTCAAAATCTCACGCGAAAGATCGGTTGCGTCATCGGTTGTTATTTAGGTGCTGACGTTCAAAATTATCCCAGCGGTATGAGGGTTGAACTGACCAGGGTTCATCAGGTATCTTTAGACGAATGAAGCTTGCCATACGAGTGATGGGAAAATTACTATGTGATCCAAAAGATAAAATAAAAACTCTTCAAATGCTCTTGCAAAATGTAGGTAGTTGTGTTTATTAACATGCAGTCCATAAGATGGCCACAGACCGCATCTCATCGGTTGTGATTGATTGGCGTTTGAATTGAAGCGGTTCAGTCTTGGTTTCAGCCGGTGCGAGGCATAGAACTATTCCCATAGACAAGATTGGCTTAGCATTGCAACATACGAGGTATACTTTGAGGTATACAACTATTCCATAGACAAAGAGGATTGGCTTTGTAGGCGCAACATATGGGTGATGACGAAATTGTTACTATGGAACTGAAAATATAGAAGAAAGGTTCATCAAAATCTCTCGCAAAATGAAGTGTGGAAATTCACACGTAGTCCACAAGTCATCGTGTAATTGATTAATTGATTATTCGAATGATTCCCGCAGACTATTTATGAGGCTCAGCTTGACACCATTGGGTCGGGTATTTCGTCGACTAGGTGCCAGATATGAAAGAAGAAGCATGCCATATGGATAAATTACTATGGGAACCAAAGAAAGAATTAAAACTATTCACAATTAACTCGTAAAACGTAGGCTTTGCTTATTCAAACAAAGACCACAAGTCATCGGTTGTGAATGATTGACGTTTGAATTCAAGCGTTACAGTCGGTGCAAGACCTAGGTATTACCACAGACAATGTGGATTGCCTTGATGCGGTTATGACTAGTAATGTGCCATACGAGTGATGAAGTTGCAGAATTTAGAAGGGACTGAATTGGTTAAAGAATTCTTGCGTCAAAAACACACAATAAATTACGCATGTATCCTATATTCAATTCGCGTTATATTCTGGGTTGACTGGACAACTTGTAACTACTGTTTCCGTTATGCAATGTCTACTAATTTCCGATGCAAAAATGTCATAATTTTCCAATTATCCATGAACTATTTATTACCATAACAGCGCAACGAATAAATCTCGTTTTGACACGCAAATTTCACACAAAACCCGATTCTGGCCAATTTCGACGAATCACTCCCAAAATACTAGTCTATAGTATATATCAAACATCCCGGCTATCCTCCGATCAATCTCTTCCTTGCGAATGCAGCGGCTACATCGCTACATGAACTCTAACTGGCAGTGTAGGGGTGTACCAATTGTACAGGCGGCCAGGGCTCGCCTGCCGCGCGGCATTCAACGTTGTGCGCCCACCGCAGTCGCCCGCCCAACCCTATTTCACCAGGTATCTATTGTGCTTTTTTTCGGTATTTATATTTTTAAAGTGCTCCAAAAATACATTGACATTAAAAATAAATTTGCTAATTTTTAGTAATATTTTAAAATTTAAAAGTGTCCAAAGTAAAATTAAACAACGCTCTGAAAATTTTAACAAAGAAAACTTATCTTGAATCGCAAATCTTGGAAGTTTCAAAGTGCACCCGCCAAGTTTTTTATCTAAAAGTTGCCAGAACAATTTCCTTCTTAAAGTGTATGTTTTAAGTTACCAACTTGGTTCCAATCCGGAGTTTAACCCTGCGATTCTGCGGGGCTTAACAAGTTAGCAGGAAACTTGGTCGTATTGGAGTAGCTCGCCTCAACCGCCTCAAACTCGGTACCGACTTCTTACGAAACTTTTCTTTTACGCCGACTTATTCAAATGAAATGGGGCATAAAGAGCCTATTTTCGGTACAACAGTGATGTGTGGTACTCATTGTGTCGGCTGTTAGGTAAGACGGGCGTTTTTATTAACCGTAAGCGGATATTTGTTTTACGATGGGGTAATAAATTTTCGTGTAGTAGCGTAGCGCGTAGTAAATTACGTACACTTACTTATAATTCTTTTTTTCGGGTACCTATGTAAGAAAAAATTAGGAAGAAATGGCATCAAAATTACGAAATACTTTATTATGTGGCTATGTTAGTGTGCTCCCTAAGGAATTTGTTCAAAAGTGTGTTTGTAAGATAATTAAAGTCGTGCTTTCGATTAAAACTGCGTAGTTGTAAAGATCAATCACGTTATTTCTTTGTACGTATTTATTAGATTATTGAAATATGACATCAAAGATTTTTCGCGCAAGCTGTCATATCTCATTACAACTCATTTTCCCAACTGAATTTTGCGCAGGTGGGATCCTCTCCTAAAAAACCAGAGTCTAATAACCCGGGTCGTGTGTCATTATGCAAAGCAGGTCTTATATCTCTTTGGTCTTATATTTTTGTGGTGCACGGCACAAACAGGTCAACACTCTATGGACCTGTAAAATACCGCGCGTAAACATTTTTCACGTGAGTTTCTAGTTTGCTATCCTAAAAACCAGAGACAAATAACCTGGGTCGCGTACCATATGCATAACAGGTCTTATATTCGTGTGGTGCATGGCAAAAACAGCTTTCTCTATGGAGCTGTAAAATTCCGCGATGAACTTTCTACACTTGTTTTTCTACCTCTAGAACCTGAGTCAAATAACTTGGGTCGCGTATCATATGTGAGACAGGCCTTATATTCGGTATATTATTTTGTGATATATTTGTGTGGTGCATGGCAAATACGGCTATATCTATGGATATGTAAAGTTTCTACCTCAAAGACCAAAGTCAAATAACCTAGGTCGCGTATCATATGTGAAACAGGCCTTATATTCGGTATATTCTTTTGTGTTATATTTGTGTGGTGCATGGCAAATACGGCTATATCTATGGACCTGTAAAGTTTCTACCTCAAAGACTAGAGTCATATAACCTGAGTCGTGTGTCATATGCATAGTAGGAGAGAATCCCACCTGTGCAAAATTCAGTTGTAAAATTCCGCGACGAACTTTCTACACGTGAGTGTCAACCTCCAAAACCAGAATCAAATAACCTAGGTCGCGTATCACATGTGAAACAGGCCTTATATTCGGTATATTATTTTGTGATATATTTGTGTGGTGCACGGCAAAAACAGCTATCTCTATAGATCTGTAAAGTTTCTACCTCAAAGACCAGACTCAAATAACCTGAGTCGTGTATTATATGCATAGTAGGTCTTATATTCGTGTGGTGCACGGTAAAAACAGCTATCTCTATGGAGCTGTGGCTAAAAACGTAACCGAAGTCAGAACTGCCATACCTATTGACTTAGCAAGATAGTCTCAGATTTACCCCCCCCTGTAAAATTTCTACCTCAAAGACCAGAGTCAAAAGTTGTATGTTATATGCATATCAGGTCTTATATTCGTGTGGTGCACGGCAAATATGACTTTCTCTTTGGTGTTATATTCCTGTGGTGCACGGCAAATACTATCTCTTTGGAGCCGTCATGCGGTTTGCGTCGGTCCGTTTCGTTTGCATAACCCAAAGCCAAAGGGGCGTATTCAAATTTTACCTACCGCCACCGTGTTGCGTAATGGCAAAGGATTTTTTAAATTTAGATTTAGGAGCACCTGTAAAAAAAGGTTTTGGTTTGGTCCAGATGGCTATGTTAAGTAACAGTTGACAATTCACTTTGTTATTTTCATATAAATTTAGGTACTATTGAAAACGATGTCTGATTGAAATTAGGACTTTAGAAGGAGTTGAAATCGCAATAATTTTACTTTTTATTTAATTGAGATACTACTTATTCATTGAAATATTTTTTCCGAGTGTAAAATAATTAAAGGTGAGATTACAAAAAAGTTTTAGGCGCGAGTTTAGACAGTGCTTTCAAATTAATTTTCCATACGATTTGACGTTGTCAAGCGACTTCAACCATGTCTATCTTTTGTTGTAATAACACGGTTAATGTTTTTAAACAGAAATACTTAATTCCGGTGGTAGCGGCTAAGAAAAATGCCACCCATAGTCCATTCAGGGTGTTTCGTAAAAGGCGACGTAGAGTTTTTGATTTCGGCTGAATATTTGACGACTATCAACCGCATGGATTGATACCACCTATAATAGCATTCCTGAAGAGGTTTGACGTCAGGCAGGCGGCCGGTCATAAAACATGTTGCGCCGACCCCAAATGTTTTGGGATAAAGGCAGGTAGATGATGAAACAGAAATAGTTCCCTAGTCTTCTTCTTTTCGTGTGGGAGACCGAGTCGTTCAACGACCCGATGAACCCTGGTGTTAGAGTTTTTCATCCGCTTATTCCCTAGTGGTATTTCCAATTTAAATTGCACGTTAATTACAACACAGCCCATACAAATGTTCTTAATTATCTTTTGTAATGTTTTCAATGAATTTGCAGAAGCACACTATTAACAACGTTGGAAGCGTACCAAGTTACAATTGCATCCGAGCTTTTGAATATTTTAGGATAGGAAAAAGCGTCACTTAAAATAGTGTTAAACACAAACTTTCGAATTTGATAAAAGCAGTAAATTCTGTATTAGAGTGGTGAATTAGTGGTTATGAAATCTATAAGGAAAATCCTAATCTGCGACATTTTGAGAGGTAGGATATTTTAATATGTTTGCCTCCCTAATAACCCAAACAAAGTACTTTAGTAATTTGTGGTTCATGATTTTTCAACTAGATTCATTCAAAAAATACCCAAAAAAGGATAAAGACTTTTTTTTCTTTACTACTTTCAAATTCCAAACATCAAATCCGCGGTTACTAATCACATCATATCACTCAAGCCCATAAGAAATCCCCTAGGTCCTAGGGCCTTGGATATGCCATGAGGCATGATCTACCGTTTCGCCATCCCGTCTTCTAAAGGACATCGGTCCATCTGGCCAAAGGCAACCAACGTTACGATTGCTGTATATTACAAATAATAGCAAACTTCTCGGTAAAGCTCAAAATATCACCCTTATTTATATTGATACTGACCGGACTGATTGATACCTCTCTCCCAGAACCATAAATCATGAATTGTCTAATTAAAACTGGGGTAACAAAGGCCATTATCTGTCATAATGTTTCCGATGGAGGGCATCTCCAATTAGAGCTGGACTCTCCGACTCATTAATCCGTGTGGTGCCTTGACACTAGCGCCACTTCTTGAGAAGAAAATTATCCTGTATATAAGAATCAGGTCTCCGAATACTGATAAGGTGCATTCAGACCATAAAACTAAACAACGACTCATAAAAAAATATTTAAGGAGACGTAAATAAATTTTTTACTACCTAATAAATGCAGATAATTTAACGTCTTCTGAAATATTTTCTCATGGGAAGTTGTTTCTGAATGCACCCTATAAGTGTTCGGAGTGCTGTCCCTTACACCCCGTATATTTTCATGCTATCAATATAACAGTATATCCTGTTTTTGTGCTTTCATAACCTTACCTTAACAGCCACAACAGTCCATTGCTATACTCACCACGCTTGGCAGGCGGATTGGCGAGCGCAGTGCAAGATATTTAATTATCAGGGAACGCTGCTGCCCATTCCCTGGATAATTATCCCTTAGTCGCTTTTTACGACACCCACGGGTAGAATTGGGGTGATGCTATTCTAGGCCGGCATCACACGGACTGCTTTCATAATGTTCAATTAATCATTACAATCAACAACAGGCGCAACAGTGTATTGCTGAAAATGGGATTTCTCTTACTGGAGGATGTTTTCTATATAAGTAATTGTCACTCACAGCCGACAGTCAGTGGTCGTTTTTAGTCTTTATCTTCTTCATCAAATAGGACACCGATTCGTCCAGAAACCCGAAGAACCCGTCGTATTTAATATTTCCGCTTAACTTTTATAACATCTAAATAATGTAGGTATTGCTTGCAAACTTAGTTATTTCTAATTTATCTTTAAAGCATAACAAAGAAAAGCAAAAGATGTTCTGCCATTGTTTATTTGTTTCTGATAATAGTGTTGACAAACGATTTTCTGGGACGTTCTCAAATATTTATTAGCTGAACGTGGTGTTAACGACTTTATTTTACGGCCGTTAACGCTCTGCCTACCCCGCAAGGTAATAAGACGTGACAGATGTGTAGTTATTTTGAAAGAAAATATTTTTTTGTACTGGCGCTAGTATCATAGCACCACAGCCAGTAAACCTAGTTGGACGCGTACCAGCGACTACACTCGGAAGACGATTTGCTTTTATTGTATTGTTGTCCACTCTTGGGGACTTCAAATGGATATCTGCGATGATTTAAACGGTCGCGAATTTGATGAATGATGTGAGAGACAGGGCACAAAATAGATTTATAATTCTATATTTGAGATATAAGAACTTGCACGGATAAAAACTGATGAATATGCCATAGAAATATGACAACTTTGCCCAGAATCTTTGAACAGACAGTTATGTATGACCTAATTGGGAATCGGCTTTATATGTTTAAAAATCTTATCTCAAAAATACAATTGAAATAAATAGGCAGGAACTTCTTTTCTTTAATAAGTCAGTTTTTTATATAAAAAACCCTTCTTCAATAACAAAACGGAATCATTTGGAAACGTTTCTCAATCCTACTGTTCTGTGAAATGCGACTAACTGAAGCATTATTTGATTGCAGGTGCAGACGCAGCCGAGAGCAAACGAGTAAGTCTTATTTACTTTGTATTACTGTCTATTTCACTTTGTGTTTTTATTCCTAAGCTGATTTTTTGGAAACGTGAAGATAAAGGTTTAATTTGTAGACGTTTATTGCCAAAAAATTTAAAACGATTCGTCCTAACATTTTACTTAACTCTCGCGCATTGTAGGTACTATCGCCTGCAAATCCCCCTACACATTTAATGGACTAACTTTCATTGGTTTTTGCATAGAAATACTAAGGAAACCCATTATAACTTGATCTTATAAATAGGTAGGTGGATTTTCTGAAGATAGTACGTATACAATATTACCTATAAACATCGTTTTGCCTACTAGAATACATTTAAGCAATAACGTTTATCATAGATTTGGAATTGATTTTCATAGTAATGTAAGTCTGGAATCTAAAATCACGTATTCATGCAAGCAAAATTCAATGAACGTTATAAATGGGCATTCCCAAATTCAATAGAATTTGAAATATGAAAGTGGGTGGGGTTGGACATATAATACGCCATATTATGTACCTATATTACTAACCTATTCGCAAACTTATATATCGTTTTAAACTTTCGCGGTCACACATAATGACTAAAATATTAAACGGGATTTTTACTCGTTGTCTCGTGATCATGGTCCAAATAAACATGGTGTAAATGGACAGAAATATCAGACAATTCAAAGAAAATAATATATCACGGTAAGAATCCCGTTTTATTATTATATTCGTCGCGAACTATTATTATTTTTATATCTATTATGCTTCGACGGCATCGAAGTTTGAAAATAAAAGAAAGATTGTGTCTAAAATAATACTAATACTAACGAACAAATTACAATTATCAGTTCGTGAACGCCACGACGAATTGTTTTATATTTTATCAAAAATAGTTCTTTTCAATATAAGACATGATGAAAGTTAAAAAGAAGAACAAATAACACCTTCAGCTGCAGTAGGAACAGGAAATACTTGCAATAACGAGGCAAAGTCTCGAGACTTCCGGAACGTGCGAGTCTAGAGTACAGTGTTCCTTTTATTTCCTAGTCACAAAATTCTCGAGTATTTTAATATGTTTCTTGCCTCGAATTTGCATTGCATACCGTCAATGAAAAATGGAACTTTAAGGCGGAAAACACCGTTTGTGCATTATTTTTGCGCTGCGTGCGTAACGCCTGCAACCGTAACCTTATTTTCATACAATTATGCTGTTTATGTCAAACGGTTTGACAGACGCTTACGTCAACGCAGCTCTCTGCTATTGTGATGGCTTACATACTTGTAAGAAAATGATGAAAGAAATCGTTTTGAATTTCCTGTTTCCTTCTCCGCATAAAAGGAAAAATGAAAGCATTTCTACCTTTGCATATAATCACGTAATTCGCACACAAAGTACAACTCAAATGAGACGTATTTTCTTCTGTTTCCGTTCTTCTTCGTAATATAAGACAGGGCCCACACGTTACGTAACGTCTATTGAAAGAGCGCAGCGCAGAAACTTGCGTTGCTTTAGTTTAGCGTCGGTTTTTACCCGACTGCCTCAGAAGGAGGGTTGTTTTTCGAGAGTATGTATGTATGTATGTGGACAAGAAAATTCTTTTTCACGGGCTAAATGGATAGTTGGATTTTGACATAATATGAGGTGTCGTTAGATTCATCTCAGACACTGGCTTTTAGATTCAAGATGGCGGATTTATACAACAAATTACTACTTTAAAATTACCGCTGTCCGGTTTTTGTTTTTTAACACATCTACTTGTTAGAATAGGGAATTCAAAATTTGTATGCATCTTTATCATGCGTCTCTCATGTATTAGCACTGCGCTAAAATAGCAGCGCTGCAATGAAATTTAAGTTGAGGCCTCACCTAAATGTACTGTCGACAGCACAAACTCAGCAGGTAGTCCCTTATAGGAGTAGTTTGATCCGCTGTTGATTGTACCTTCTCTCCACTTGATTTCGGTGAGACAGGATAACCCCGTGTATATTTAATTTATGGGTCTTATTCACCTTGCCGCGTGACACCTGTCTAAAAAGGTAAAGTATAGTTTGGTATAGGCTCCAATAAAGGAAAATAATACCTATACCGATGCCATGTGGGTACCTACGGTACGATGGATATCTATTTAAAAAGTAATTCCTATCTTATTTTTAATTTGAGTATCTTATTTTTAATTAGTGTGAGTTAAAACAACAAGCATAATCTTTATTTTGAAATAACCCTGAAAAGGAATACTATAATAATAGCCATAAATAACTGATATTTTCCAGTTTTTACCAACGTTCAAATAGTTTATATAGTAAGTAGTTCATACATTTTTATACAAGGTGTAGAACCCGAGAAAATGACTACAATTTACACTTAAGATATTGAGATATATAAAAAAGTTTTACAGTGATAATTTAAGCACAAAATTACGTCTTTATCTCTTACGGAATAAGTTTCTTGACGACTTCAAGAGCTTGATAATATTCGTATTAACCTTATTTGAGATCATTTGCATCTGTATCACGTTCTAAGGACGATGTACTTTATCTGGACTAATTGCCGTCTGGGTTCAGTCATTCTAAGTCTATCTGAATCACATTAGTAAGTATCTGCATGCAGATTGATCGAACAGAGATGGAGAAACATTAGTCAAATCTGATATCAACTTCCTGCCCCTATCCCAATTATTTGGGGTCGGCGCAACACGTTTTGTTGAACACAAAATTGTGTTGCAATAGGATTTTTCTTTATTTTATGACCGGCCGCCTGCCTGACGTCAACCCTCCTTGGGAATGCCTTTGTGGTGGATTAACCGCCACCATACGGTTGGCCCTGGCTGTTTGGGTCGGGTTTATCCCTCGGTCGCCTCTTACGATACGACCCCCACGCGGAGGGTGGTGCTATTCTACTCTGCCGGCACCACACGGCTAAATTAGTCAAATTCATTTTCGTTACATCATTATCATCTGCCTGCCCTTATCCCAAATCAGTTGGGGTCGGCGCAACATTTTTTGATCGAGCACAAAATCACGTAGGGACACAGAATAGATAAGTAGGGAGCAAAAGTATTTGGCAATGTTATGGCCGGATGCCTGCCTGAAGTTAATGCTATTGTAGGTGGTATCACCTCCCATGCGGTTGACCAATGTCGACAGATATTCAGTCGAAACTCTACGCCGCTTTTTACTAAACACTCTACGTGGACTAGGCGTGGCATTATTCTTAGTAAAATGCATTGATATTAGAGGACTTGCAAAATAACAAGAAGAAATTGAACACAGTATGTTCGCTATCAGTACTCGCAACACCCTTATCTACTGCGCTACCAGTTACCACGCCTCATCTGCAATTGTCGAAATTATGCATGTCTATATCATACCAATCCCGGTAAATGGAGCCATCTCACGAGTTAAGGGCACAGCACACTGAATGCATTGTAATGTACGGGATTGTTTGTGATGCGACAAACTGCCTGCACTTATCACGCCCTTACCGCGGTATTGCCGTGGGGTGCCGGCAGAGTAGAATAGCACCACCCCTTCTCTTCCTGTGGGGGTCGTAAGAGGCGACCGAGAGATAAATCTGACCCAAGCTGATCAGGGTCCTGGAGAACGAAAACTCCACACACAAACCCGGAACGGGGTCTCCGTCAGGCACGAGTGACTGGTTACAAATAGTGCGGCAGACTCTTGCAGCCGACCTGGCTCCGCACGTATCGACCCGTCGTTCCTGTGGAGTCAGCCAGGAAGGCCGAGAGGGTGGCGCAGGTCCTGGACAGCTCTGCGTTTTCCATAATAGCGTCCCAGGCATCGCCGTGTCTGTGGAGAGCGTGCAAAAAGCCATGCCGCTCCCGTATCAGCTTATACAGCCATGAAAAATCTTGCCTCAGACACTGAATAAATCGTCTGATATAGACGTATGAGGCCAACGATGATGACCGCGGTGTGCCGAGCCTCATGCGGTCCCGTACATTGCAACGTTATTTGCTACTTCTCTACGCTAGTCCACTTGGACAATAAACTTATTGTAGCAAATATTCAAATTGTTCGAAATTTTGAACCTTACTACTTGTGTTTTTGTAAGTACGTAAAAGTTTCTTGTCATTGATTAGTTTATGACAATTATGTGGCCAGCTACTTTGTACGATTAAAACAATTCTTATCTACAGAATTATCTTCGTCTTCGTCGAGAAGTAACTCATCCGACCCAATTCCATTCCCAATGAAGTTGGAACTTTGAAACGTCACTTTTAACATCTCAACTGCTGGTTTAAAATGTGAGATGAATTTTAAACAGGCAGATATACAATTTCCTTTTTTAAAATGGATCTCAAATGACACTTTTTCATCTTGTTCCTTTTACAAACGCCAGACAAAAAATTAGGGCAAGACGAGAAAATAAAGGAAAAATCGATAATACACTATACACATAGTACCAATTAGTTTATTTAAGCACAAAGTAAGTATTGGCGGCCGCCCAATACAGAGAGACGGCTTGAAGGATACGTCACTACGCTTACACACACACACATCTACATGCTGTCGTTTACAAGCGATCTCGAACAGTTTCAAACCAGCTAGTAGCGAGTGTCAACAGCGCTCGGTGCGGACGGACGGTAAATTCTCTATTTTGTGATTTAAGTCTTAAATTTTAACTTTTCTCTCTCATGATCATGAATTGCAAGATTTAATTTCTATGATTCGCACGACTTTAATTAAAAATCGGAATGTTTTTGAAATGAGTTCATGGAAACGAAATTTCCTTATAAATTACTTGAGAAGTAATTCTCAGAAAGTTAGTCATAATTTTACGACGAATTCCGTTCATTCTCTTAAAGACACCCTTCTTCAGTTGTTATGAAAGTATTGAAAAAATCGTAGCAAGTTGGTGTAGTAAAATGCATGCCTATTACAGAGACAATTCACAATTCGCAAATAATATTAGGTTTAAGGTCTCGAGAGAAAATGTTATTATATATTACCTGTCTGTCAAATTTCTTGCAGCCCATACCATAAGTTACGATAATTTATGTTTCGTATCGGACGGACATTATATTTTAAGTAGGTATATCAAATTCAGAACAGAACGATTTTTTGAAATAACAATAACTTCCGTCGAAAATTTAATAGAAATTCGCTTCTCGAGAATCTTTTACGGCCTCGATAAAAGAAGAAAAGAAAAGATATTTTTGCATCGTGAAAGTATTTTGTACTTTTTTCGCAACAAAAAGGATGTTTCGTCGAGTCACGATATAGCCCGCTGCCGGGGCATTTCGAAACTAACTTCGGGCTCAATTTCCATAGATAAATTGTCTAAACTTTTTGGTAATTTATCAAAAGTTTTATTCGGCCTCATTTGTGACTTTGCGACAGTAGGCTGTTTGCAGAGCGATGGAATATAACGAGTTAAGAGAATAAAATTAAAAAGGGGAATTTTCTGTTTTAATAGATTTGTGGATTCATTATTATATTACGTTTATATTCATTAATTTTTCATATGCTGAACTCCAAACTTCAATTTGAAGATGGCACCTACACATCACGCTACAAACCTACTTATTAAGTTCGGTCAGGTTATATGTCTACCTACTAGGAATGTAGGTATGTGTATGTAGGTAGAAGTATTGATATGTTTGATTGGCAATAATTTTAACGATTTTGCCACAAAATAGAGAGTTTACAGGAGGGTCACTTGACCCTATTTAGGATTTTCACGATTGTAACTTGTAACCACAGTTTCTACAGACTGTCAAAAAACTAAAAGGATGAATATCAAAACAGCAAAATCGGATACAAGAACGTCATAATGATTCCGAGACAATTTTAAGCTAAGATATATGACGTTCGTGGCAACTATTTTCTTAATTACCTTATGTTCCTCTGATATTTCAGTTATTCGAAATAGTACTGAGAGAGCCATCTGTAAAGGCATCCCGCGTGCGTTTCCCTAATTTGTGACTTTGCCCGCAAGTTACGCAGCCCAAATCACACGAAAGTTTGCAGGGCACGGTTCAACAAACATCTTTAATTCAATATTAGCTTTTCCAAAGGGCGTTCTAATAATTATTTACCATTCCAAAGGCAAGAAATACAACTCTCCTTAAATTGAAATAGTTTCTGCTCGAAATCAAAATCTGAATCTGTTTAGGGTACCGCAGTCCTCTTATCGCGACCCTTTGAAGTTGTAGCTTTTGACACCATTATCCTTCTGGCTATCAATTTGCAAGCCCTTCTTATGCTCAATCAGCCCTTTGAGGATCAAGCCAAGGGTTTTGGGAGCCAGACCTTACGTAATATTCATGAAAGGAGTGTGTCACTCGATTTTGATCCGAATCAGGGAATAAGCAGACGGAAAAAAACATGATGTATTGAATTGACATTTTGAGTGACCTAAAGTAGCTTTTGTATTTCTTTTTTTTCGTGTTTTTTCGATGAGTTGATGAAACGATCACCCCAATGAATTCTTTGTTCACCACGATGCATTAATTAATGAAGATGTAGACAGCCACCGAGCCCGGTGAATTAAATCGTACCCTCCAAGGCATGAAATAATTTTCACGAACCATGAAGGTTACAGCTACAGCAGGTTATTTAAATCTGTTTCTTTTCGTCTTATTCAACATGCATTATACTTTTTCAAATAGTCATTTGCCTAATTTCATTCACTTGTCGACATTCGCTTCCTTATTCCTTATTCATGTACGTATTCGAAAAAGGAAATTCAGCCAGTCATTCTTATTTCAATTTCGACTTTCCCTCCAATTCCTTTGTCCAACGTTTCGTTTCACGCTGCCTTCAAGGCTGCACTAGCAACACATAGAAGAACTAATGCCAGGTTTTTTGCGTCAAACGGAACGGAAACACATTCACATAGTGAGTTTCCCGCCCTAATCCGAGGGGAAAAAGATATAAACAACAGAAGGTGCGGAAAAGAAATATAGTGGTGAAAATGTGTTTCCTATTCAGCGCGTTTCAGCTATCAGCTTTGTGTTGGAATACAAGGTCTTAACTGAACGGCTCAGCAAACATCTGGTGCAAATTAGCGCGCTTAGTTTTCGGTAGCAAATTTCAAATTAACTGCATTTCAGTTCAAATAAAGTCTACTTGGTAAATTGGTCTACTACATCAACACTATATTTCAGCATCAGCGCACCTCGTCCTTTCCCTCTCAGCTCATAATGTCCAATTCTCAAAATCCTTCCAGCGTGTTTATTTTCTATAACTTTTCCAGACTTCTACGACACATGGCCAAAACAAAACTTAAAGTAGGTATTAGTTCCAAAACTATCCCGGTAGATCCCTGTCGGTAGATCCCTGTCAGCGCAGTCACGCGTCAGTGGCCAGGATATACTTCCTTAATTCGCAAGCTAAGATTGAAATGCGGTAGCCCAATTGGTATAGGCGTTGGCAGCAGTACTGATTCCAAAAGTCGCAGGTTCAAATCCTGCCTGCGGTGAAAATTTTGCAAATTTTCCAGAAAAAGCATTTCAGAAATTTTCTACTAACGCAAGAGGTTCTTACAGCGACTTTGTAATGTGCAAAAGATAGCTCCATTCCGCGGTCCTCTTCGCTCTTTTCTTATCTGAAAGCCAGTCTTTGCAATTCGTCGTTCGCTTTACGAACATACCTTCTATCTATCTTGCGCTCCGCTGTAGGTATCTCTCATTTAGCCGGGGGCTCTACCAAACCAGCATTTGAGTTTGATTTTCGGGCACTAAAAAAGGCAGGGATAATACGAAATACGATACTAGGACAATATAGGCAACTTTCTCTAGTCACCAGAGAAAATCGTTACGGATGCCTTGCAGAAATAAATTAAAAAAACGTCTCTACCGGCCGTCCGATTAATATGGAGTAGTTCTATTCGTTAAACAGCCGTATTCAAAAATTACAAGAGATACACCGTAGAGCAACGCTATGGGTGTGATAAAGCCGAATGATGCTGGAATAGCATCACCCAATATTTTTCCCGTGGGTTTAAAGGCTTTTGAGAGTTGTACGTGTATTGCAAAGGCGACATCCTGACAACCTGATACTATGGTGATACACACACACTCCACATACACTCTTCTATATTAGGTACTCTAAATTTTTTGTTAAATGTGTTGCAAATAGCCGTTATTACAGCTGTTTGCGCTCTGCCTACCCCGCAAAGGATATAGGCGTGATATAATATGTATGTACTCGTATGTATGGATTGCTATGGGTCCAAGGCATTTGTTCTTAGGCTATTAATTCTACGGCAGTGCGAATATACTGTATTGTGGGTGCTACGTGTAGGTAATGGGTCGCTTTAACGAGCGGTTAGAGGCACGGAACTCGACAGTAAATAAAGGGTCTTATCGTGCGTGCAATTTTAATACAAAAGCCTTTCTTCTCCGATTGTTCCCGGAAATGAACACAGAACTATTTCCAGCTGAATGGAATAGGGGTTTGGGTTTAGTAGTTCTATGAATGATGTGCATTATCGAATGATTGGTCTATGAATAATATTTAGTACATAGTAGGGAAGAACGAAAGAAAGGGAGGGATGCCTTTGCCCTCTCAATCAATAAGTAACTAATGAACCTGTCCAGCAAGTTCCTCCCTAGTAATTCGACTCTAACCTGCAAATCCTGCAATAGTCCTTGCATTAGGCGGAAGAAGCTGGCTAAGGGTGTACTCTGAAGTGCAGTGTCCCCTTGATGTACACATCACGAATCATTATTTGGTACGAAAAGGACTTTACGCTTTTAGTTTCGGACCCATACATTCCTCAAAGAACAGGATATCTGTAATAATAACAATAACGTAGTACCTACAAATAATGAGGCAGTACAAAAACAGTGACATGGCTACTCTGATACAGGTATTTTTAACTTTTTTGCAGTATATAAGTTCGATACAGTTGAGCTTACTGCAGTTACCTTGTTCTACCAAAAAAACGATCTGATTTTATCTTCTGCTGACCTCCGAACCTCAATTTGAAGATGGCACTCCATGGTGATGATCTTCTGTGTCCAAATAATTCCACTTCATTATTCAATTTTGCTTTTTAAGTATTCATTGAATCGTATTTGAGTTAAAAAGTACCGGAAATACTTTGGTTGTGATATTTATCTCAGGCTCAATTTCACAAAGTTATTTTCTGTTTTATTTCAACACAATTTCGATTTATCTGAAAATTAATTGCTTGGAAACAAAAAAGGTAAAAACTTTTTTTACGAATTAATTGTTTGAAAAAGAAAGATTTGTTCAAAATGTTTCCTTTT
Organism: Phthorimaea operculella; assembly: GCA_024500475.1. Classification (NCBI taxonomy): domain Eukaryota; kingdom Metazoa; phylum Arthropoda; class Insecta; order Lepidoptera; family Gelechiidae; genus Phthorimaea; species Phthorimaea operculella. The sequence continues at coordinate 220,222 of JANFCV010000155.1, read as the reverse complement.
CTCCTTTTGTATTACATTTTTATTTTTCCGCTTAATATATTTTATAATCCCCAGTCCGAAACATCCGACTGACTTTCCTTTTATTTCGTATTCACAAAAGAGTTGTTATGAATAATTGTACGATAACACGGCAACGATTTTAAAATAATATTGAAATTAAAAATATAGATTATTAATTGACTTTTTTATTTCTTCTTAACTCGGTTTTTATACTCACTGCATGATCTTCCGGTTTTATACCAGATCAACTAATAAAAAGATCCTTCCTTCAAGCCTTAAAGAGTTTAGGAAGCCGCGTATAGAAAAATAAATGTCATGGCACACGTCGCCGCATCAAAATGCGGCTGACACAAGATGTTATTTAATTTGTATGGTGCAGAAAGTAATTATTAAGAGACGGCTACCAAGGAAACATCACTACACCGACACGCTGTCGATTACACGCGAATTCGAACCGCTTCGAGCCGGATCGTAGCGAGTCAACATCATTCGGTGCGGACGGACGTCAAAATCATGACACGCAAGTGCAAATAAGTGTGACATAATGTAAGTAATGTACCTAAGTATGTTCAAACCAAATACATCATTTCGAAAATTCAGAAAGAAATATAGTAGCAACCCTAGAGTGTAGGTATTAATTATCGGAAAAATAGGCGAGGTTTTCTTTTGTAAATTCTCTATTTTGTGTCCGGTGCGTGTGTGATTCACCCTGATTCACCTTACACAAGTATGCACTTACATTTAGCATTCCGATTTATTCTATCTTTCTATTAGGGGCCTTTTGATGGACGCTTGAAATCCTCATTTATATTCACCAGAATTATGCAAAACACTGCTCAAGCCTTTGTTAAGTAAGGAATAAAATAACATTCTTAAGGACTCAGTGGCGATTTGCCACAGTTCCGGCTCGTCACGGCGGCTTCTTTTCCAGTTAGTAACACTCACTATGACAACACGGTAGACGGAGCCACGCTCGGTTTGTTTAGTATATCTAAAGTGTTTTTAGAAATTAAAATACAGCTAGCTTGTTTACTTAATAGTCGTAAACTCTCAGCAAAGAAAATTTCATAAAAAATATTGAAGCTGTTTCCTAGAACCCAACTATAATTTGATAGTTTTACAAGAATTTCTCGTTTGAAGGATTTCTTCATTTTGTAGTAACGGCTTATCACAGCTTCGATATTTAGGTACTTATTACAGCAAATGTCACATTTTTGATATTGTGACTTAGGTATATGTGACGAAATAACATTTTTAAAATACATATTATAATGAATCAGGAATCTTTGGCAAAACGGGTCCAGCTTGTAATAAGGAAGCAGAGTTGCGCAGTAAGTAAATTAATGGAAAAAATTGCACTTTAAGTCCCAGATTAAAACTGGAGGAAAACTGGAGGGTTTTGTTTTCCAGGACAGTGCAAAATTTTAATTTTAATTCAGAACTTAAAACACATTTAATTTGATAAATCTGCTGAAATGTGGTTCGCTCTTGGTATAATTTACTCATTAGTATAATTTACTAGGTAGTTAGTAAAAGTGCTGAAGTTAGTAGTATTATAACTGTTGTAGAAGTTAAATGTTCGAGTTTTATGATGTCGTCGAAAAACTTTCAAACTATCTCCAAACAATTCTGGAGCCGGCAGTATACTCCGGCAGGGGAACGATATTCAGACCACAAAAGCTATGACAATATTAAAATTGGATTTTGTTTCTGTAATATGTTAAGAACATAATTCTTGACACACACAAAAAAAGGTAGAAATTTTTCTCATTTGCAACGTCCTTTAAAATAGGTATTTAAATTTTATCTTCGTAACTACATGAATATAGATTTAAAATTATTTTTTTTTGTTTATATGGTCATTAGACCTAAGTACCTTCACATTGTTAAATATTTAGAAACTTTAGGTATTGGGAAAGCAATAAAAGAGAAAAAGTCTATTTCTTCAGACAATATAGAATTAAAATCCCTGAATTTCCTAAAATAGGCTTTAATATGGATTATAAACATACCCTAAAAAGTGTAGAAAAAAATAAAAATGGATTCGTAATTTATTCGCATTTTTGTTAATTACAAGACCAATATTGAATAAAAGTATGTAAAAATGATCATATTTTATTCGTCTGAAATTCTATTTCGCGTTATCAAAAAAATTGTTTTTGCAAGTTGTACCTATTTGAAGTTATTAATTAAAATCTAGATAAAAATACGTAATTCCCAGCGCGGGGTGGTAACGGCAGCTGCGGGGCGCGGCGGGGCAGGACGCGCGCGCGCTGTTGACAAGCGCGCGGCGAGACGTTTTACACATTCTTCGCTCTTAAGTTATAGGGTAAACATCAAACTTAGGCGGATTCCGGATAAATTTTTTGGCAATAGTACCCACATATAAACGTAATACTCAGGTAATTATGTGAAAAACAGTCAAGTCTGAGATAAAAGTAGACACGTTTTATGAAATGTAGGTAAGGTATACCCGGGAAAGACCGGATCAAGGGTGAAATCGGATGAATGCAATTTTAGAATTAGTTTTGATTCCTGGCTGCACATTTTACGAGGATGAATTTTACCGAAATAATCTTCTATCGTGTGAGCACCAAATCGATGAACGACCTGGGACGTATTCATTTGAAGTTTCATTCATCAGCTCATCAGGTTTCATTTCAGATTCGATCTTCCCCAGGTACCAATATTTAAAGTAACGACTGGATCAACTTCTGCACTCAAGGGACTACAATAAAGTGTTCGAAAATGTTGATCCGATCGATATACGAATACATCCTGCGTTAGTTACGGAAATCGTTGATCCAATTAAATGAGCCAATCAGAGCATGGATTTGACTCTAGACTTCCGCCGCCAGTTTGATGGCTTTGTACTCTCCGGCGGCCTCTACCAGATTTGTACTACATGTTGATATAACAATCGCCGGCCGAGCAAAGCCCAATTCTTTCGGGTCAAGCTCGCCGGCCTTCCCCGGACAACATCACTACCGCCTACTCGCCGGCGGTCTCCGAGGAAGACAAGAGCAAAAAGCTGGAACTTCCAACTAATTCGGGAGAAAGCGCTCGTATTAGTTTGAAATCTGCATACAGGTTGTAAACATTTTACTCGCGCGAGGTGCAAAGGGCGACGGCAAAGGCCGACTGCAAAGGGCGACGGCAAACAGCAACAGCAAAAGGCAACGGGATACGGCCACGATGAAGGGCAACGAGCCCGCGTTTCGAGGAGGAACACAAATTGTTATAGAAAAGAGAAAATACAGCATTTAAAATTTTCTGTTTTTTAAGATTGAATTGGAATGTGACTTTTTAAAGAGAATTTTTAAGAGAATCTTGTAAATTCCTACCAAGAAATAAATGTTTAGACTTTGACCACGGGCGACGGCGGACGGCGAGGACACGGGGGGAGCCGTTAAAGACAGACAGCTCGATGTGTTCTGTGACGCCAGCTCCGAGGCTATCACAGCAGCGGTCTACTGGCACCTTGCTTGTAGAGGAAGACTTCATCGTGGAAGTAGTCGTGGTAGCCTAGGCGCGAGTGGCGCCCTTCCGCGCCCAAAGCATCCTACGGATGGAGCAACAATTCTGCACTGGATTCGCAACAACAACGCGAGTCACACTCCTTTTGTCGTCGGGATCACTAACACGTGTGACTGGCAATGGATCCCGACGGACCAGAACGTGGCGGACGAGGCGACCCGGCCAAGACGTGAGATGAAGGACATAGCTGACAAATGGTTCACCGTACACAGTTTCTTAAGACTGAGCGAAGAGCACTGGCCTAAAAAACTCCAAAACAAGAACGTCGGCCTCTTCTGGTAGCGCGCTACCAGAAGTGGCCTACGTTCTGCACATGAGGGCTAACACACAAACGCCCTGCCAGACATCATGCGCTTCTCTAAATACTAGCGCTTGATACAAGCGCTGCATACGTGCTCCTATACATCAACGCCTGCCGCAAGAGAACCAGAAAACTGAAGGTGCGGCATAAACGAGAAGCAGAGAAGCTGTGGATCAAGAAACCCCAAGAAGACGCTTACCCAGACGACCTGGACTAGCTGAGGAGATTAGGCACCATCAGCAATTCACGTAAATTGTTCAAACATGACCCGACAATAGACATAGAGGGCATCCTGCAGCTGCAAGGGAGAATCAACGCAGCCCCCATCATCAGTGAAGACACAAAGAGGACTGAAGACATCCCTTCACAACAACCACGCCAACAACGAACGCATACTCAACGAGCTGAGACAGCGCTACTGGATCACTGACCGACCGAGCAGCAGCCAGAGAATCCGGGCACTGCGGAATCCGCAAAGCTGCACACGTCGTTCCACCACTTGGCAACTTACCGATGGTAAGACTCCAGCCCTTCACGCGTGCCTTTATCGACACAGGCGGTGACTACTTCAACACCCTAATAGTCACTATGAGCTGGAGACACAAGAAGCAGTTGGTATCTTTACCTGCCTCCCTACACGCGCCATTCACATCAAGCTAGCCTACTCGCTGTCTACCTAATCAGTGATATTGGCTCTCAGGCCCATGGCTTCGAGAGGAGGATGGCCGCACACGTTATGATCAGACAACACGATCAACTTCAAGGGAGCAAACGCCGAGCTACCAGCTGCCTACGCACAATGGCTGCTAGCGCTCAAGGACTACGCATCTACTACTCATCAATAGGACAGAATGGAAGTGTATCGCACTGGGATCTTCGAACCAGGAAGGAGCTTGAAAACACCTCAGACGAGGCTCACAAATACCCGCGAGACTTAGGCCTTACCACTGTGCTCTGCGAGACTAAGCACACAATCAACGGAAGTCCTGGCCTACCACTTGCAGTAGGTGGTTGAAAAACTCTGACACCAGGGTTCATCAGGTCGTTGAACGCCTCGGTGTCCCACACGAAGAGAGAGGGAGAACGGAAGTCCGTTCACCCACGTTCCAGTCTCCAAGGATGACCCGGAGGCACTGTCACCAAACCACTTTCTCATCGGGTCTTCAAGAGACTACCCATTTATTTATTTATTTTCGAGAGGTGGCAGTCACGACAACTCCCGCAACGTCAAGGAAGGGGACCTAGACGTTGTGGTCGACGCAAACCCGCCCCGCAACGTATGGCCACTAGGGGAAGTCATCCGCACCCACCCGGAACCAGAAGGCAAAGTACGCTGCTTGTACATCCGCACCAAGGGAGACGTCTTCCAGCGGCCGGTACACAAGCTCGCAGTCCTAACAGTCCAGGATGCTCCAGAGACTTCGCAAAGGGGCAGGATGTTGCGGATGTTTGGTCCGTAAAAGCTATCTTTCTTACCTAGTTAGTCACACGCGCAACAAGGCCGGATCAAACAAAGTATATCAGCGCGGAACTGACTATACATACAAATCAAAAAGGTGGATCAACATTAGTTCTAAATTCTAATTTCACACTGAATCAATATTTACCGTAAACGGTTTATTTTAAAATATATACTGGGTGTTACAAAACAACCGATAAAGCTGAAAGGAGGTCAAGGTACTCGTAAAACTGAACAACTTTTCCTATGGAACATGGGTCGAAATATAAAAAAAGTGTGGTCCTCCCATTATCCCATACAGAATGAACTCCATTTGTTTGGGAGTTTTATGGGTTGTTTTGTAACACGTTGTATACAGAGTGTTAGGGACGGTGTACCGAAAACTTTGCAGGCATGATCAGACCATCAAACTGAACAACTTTTACTATGGAGCCAATTATGGGAAAAAAAAAAATTCGGTCTCCCATACAAAATTCACGATCAGCTGACTGACATTGTATGGGAGATCGGGAGACTACAACTACACTACAACATTATTTGCCAGTATTTTCCTGACGGTTTCTAAATTAAACTGTGAAGAAATAAATAAAAAGTTTTTGAATAGGTATAAGTATTCCAAAAATTAAAATAACATGTATGTATGTACCTACCTATTACTGCAGCGCGCGACACGCGCTAAACTAAACGAAACGCCACCACCGGCGCGCGCTGCGCTGCCGCCGCCGCCGCGCCGCGCCTCGCTCCCGCGATCCGGGCGGGATTGTAGGTATTTCTGCCTTGTTGCCAAGCGCTAGTGCTCGGACGAAAGAAATCTAACTTCCCAAGTAGTTACGTTTCTACACTTTTGGGTAATGATTATTCTGATAGTTTTTGTGATGATTACCTGATGTTTACAATGTTTAATTCTATAGAAGACACGAATTTATATAAAAAACACGTTATTTATGATATCCATAACTTTATTTTTCTAAACTTTTGGGACCATGTTTAGTAGAAGTTTTACAGACGTTGCTATCAATATGATGACTTTTAAATTTATATTGGAAGAATTGTAATCATTTTTTAAATTAGGCATGTTCCAAGAAAATTATCATGTCTACCTACGTATCAAAATTCAGAAAATAATGTATTTAACAAAATGCCCTATTTTTTTTCAATTTTAATTCAATATTTAGCTATCTTTTTACGTAAAACACAAATACCTAAATTTCTACAAAACCCCCGGTCCAAATTTTCTACATTTTTAAAACATACCTCACAACTATGTACTAAATAACATATCCAAAATCCAGGACTTCTAATTATTTCATAAGAGACTTTCCTTTATCGTCTCGTCTAGTACTAGTAGGTAATTTTTACCTTTCGGAGTACAATTAGACTACGTCTTTGCATTTAGCATTGTCATATAACGTTTAAAGGCGCCGCATACCGCCTCCGTATGCGTGACGTACACGTTTTCACGTGCGTAGTTGTGACGTTGTATTGTACTTACAACGTTGTGCGCGTAATGTATTTGTCCTGTATACTGAGGTGGTGTGTGCGCGCTTTAGGTGAAATGAAACTACCTAAAACAAAGTGCAGAGCCTAAAAGTAATTTTTGTTTTCATTACAATCCACTTATGTTTCTTAATTATTAAAATTAGCCGTGAGACCTCGGATATACACTGACAGCATTATCCGATCTATGATTTCACTTTTGAAGACTCGCGTTACAATATAGCCCGGAGGTATATTTAAAGAGAGAAAAATAGTCACTCAGTTGAACGCATGACAATGTTGGTACTGTTGGTATTTTGAATTTACCTGCAAGGCAACATAATATGGATACTGAAAGCCATACTCTAGGTATTTTAAATTTTCCTTTTAGGCAAGATGATATAAAAACGAAAAAAAAAAAAACATTTCCAAATATAAACCCCTATACAAACCTCATAATGGCTTTCCCAATGTCTTACCTTACCCTGGATTTCCTGAAACATATGTAAACATCGCACCCCATATAAGTCAGTAAAACAGATAGCCTATTAAATAAATCAATATGTCGCAGTACGATGGCAAAATCAGGTTTTTGGCCAAAAACCTAGGTTTTTGGCCAAAAGCCGGCATATGGCAGAATGGTAGACTTCGTTCGGCCATCGTCCTAAGCTGATCCAGGTTTTTGGCCAAAAAACTAGGATTTTGGCCGAAATCCTAGATTTGTTTAGTAATATGGCTTTTTTTGCATTTTGGGGGAACTTCTTCTTCTTCGAGTGGTACACCAAGTCACCCAACGACCCGATGAACCCTGGTGTTAGAGTTTTTAAACCGGCAACTGCAAAGAGCAGGCCTCTGACAAGGTTGTGTAACGACTGCCGTCTAAGTGATCATAAAGAGCAATCGGGACCGACGGCTTAACGTGCCCGTGTAGTTCGGGCATACACCTCGAAAGGCAGGAGGTAGCATTGGACGTTCTGGAGGGTGGGAGGTAGCGTCAGACGCTCTGGAGGGCGTGGGTAGCGTCGGACACTCTGGAGGATGTAAGATGACGGGCGTTGGATTTTCTGGGGGTCAGACGCTACCTCCTGGTCTCCAGGGCGTCCAACGCTACCACCAATCCTCTAGAGCGTTCAGTGGTACGTCCTGCTCTTATGGTGTCTGAAGCTCCCCCCTGCCCTTCAGGGAATCCGAGGCAATCCTGCTGTTCAGACTGTCTGATGTTACCCCCCGTCCTTCAGGGTGTCCATTTACGGTGTCCAAGTCTACCCTCAAAAGATCAGAGGGAGGTGCACAAAGTACCTCTCCACTCCTCGTTCCGCCGAACCACACGGGTACGGTAAGCCGTCGGTCCCGATTGCTCTCTATGATCAGTTAGACGGCGGTCGTTACACAACCATGTTAGAGGCCTGCTACTTGCAGTAGGCGGTTGAAAACTCTGATACCAGGGTCCATCGGCTCGTTGGGAGCTTTGGTGTACCACTCGAAGACGAAGAAGTTCCCCCGAAATGCAAAAAAAGCCATAACACTAAACAAATCTAGGATTTCGGCCAAGATCCTAGTTTTTTGGCCAAAATCCTAGGTTTTTGGCCAAAAACCTGGATCAGCTCAGGACGATGGCCGAAGGAAGTCTACGATTCTGCCATATGCCGGCTTTTGGCCAAAAACCTAGGTTTTTGGCCAAAAACCTGATTCTGCCATCGTACTGCGACAAATACACCCCGTTATCCCGAGCCATAGGGTTTGGTATTCAAAGGGTGTAGGGATGAAGTGGCTCATAAACTGGGCTACCTCTCTATCTCCAAAGTTATAGGTTAATCACACATGCACCAAACGATTTTGCGGTTCGTGACAGTCATCATACAAATGACAACCAGTCTTCTTTTATCTTGTAGAACGCCCAGTTGAATAGGCCAATCCAAAGGCCAATCTTATTTATGTGATGGTTATTTATAATTTTTTTTGTACCCTGACCGGCGGCTTAACGCGCTCTCGTAAGCACGGTATCAACTTTATTATCAGACAATCAGGTGGTAGATGATATCTGGTGTTTGTGTAGGACTTCGTAATTTCGTTTCGTCTGACGACCGAATGCGGCAGAACACCGGAAAGCATGAGGCATATGTGAGAACCGCCTTACTTAGGGTGCACACGTGTTCAGTTTCACACGAGCTAATCTGGCTCCCGGTAACTGGTGGAAACTAGTGGAGATGATAAATGCCTGGTTTATTGGGAACTGAGAAATTTTGCGCTATGCAAGAGCACTTTGCGATTATCTGAAATACAACAAGCAACTAGGAAGTCTTTCATTATCGTCTTATGCTGCATATTCTTGTCAAATTTATTTTGGATCGGTGCAATATCCTCCTTTTTGCATTCATCTGTATCAGCTACCCTATCTATCCATGCACCTCTTTTCAATAATGGAAGAAAAGAGTACCTTTTACTTGCTGAAAACTAATATGCTGGAAAGAGATCATATAGCCCAATAACTTTTACCACTCAACAAAAATAAAAATCATGTATACCTATTACAAAATTTACTTAGGTCAGGCGACTTTTTTGTGGCGTAACATTCGAAAGTCCGCTTCACATTCGTCGGAAAGAAAGAGGAGTCTGACTATCGTGCAACCAGAGAACTATTCCGTTTATCGTTCTGCGCACGACAAAAAAGTCGTCTGTGCATAGCTTTCTTCCGTTCAACGCTACGATATGATCAACGGTATGATCAACCTTCTAAGAGATTTGACATATTCGTAGAGAGCTTGTCAAGTCCCTAATATTACGAGTCCCAGCTTCATATATACCCAAAACATCTAGTTGGGCATTCACTACGATTGCGTCCCATTTAATTTGCATTTGTCTCTCTCCCAGTCCCGACCCTGCAATTATCCTGGATATCCCATTATTATGGTGTCCCAGATATTATGGTGTCCCAGATATTATGATTATTCTTGACTTTCTTCCGTACTTAGTGATTATTAATGAAATAATTATTGCTAAGGACGGTATTTAAAAGGGCAGAAATGTTTCCTGTTTATAAAATATATTTGTCTAAATGGAATTTTATGAAAGTTAAAATGCAAACAAGTGCCAGTTTTGTGTTATTTGTATTAAAGTTTAAGAACTTTATTGAAACTGACAAAGATTTTCATTATCTATTTATATTATAATCTATTATCTACAAGTACAAGATCTAGTGCTATGGGACACGATTATAATGAATGAGGATCGATGTTGTAGTGAAGGTAACATTAATTGACAAACATGATGTTTCTTATTATGATAAGAGTTATGATGATAGCTTTATTGTTGTCAAAGCAATAAGGCTACATCTCAAATGCCTCAATGTCAATTATTTAAAATAATATTCGGAACAAAACAGAAAAAGAAGTTCCATCAATATTCTGTCCCCTTAATTTGACACGATTGTCTCACAAAAATGTCATTTATTATTCAGTCAACAATTTCGTTATAAATTGAAACACGCTTTCAAATTGAAAATTTGTTAATTGCTTATGAATTGATAATGATCTTTTTACTTTTGCCTGCAAATGGCACAGAAGTAATCACTTTCTTCTCTTATTGTTTTTAGAATTTTCCTGTTATTTATTATGAGACACTACATTGTACAGTATGGCTCAGGGAGTCAGGAAACATGAAACTTGGCTAGATTTGACTTAGCGTATCCGGGTCAATATTTGAAAACCGTTCTTCGGGTCCCTGGACTGGCGAATTTTTTATTTTCGTTTTATGGTTATTTTAATATTGCATAATTAATAAGACCTTAATTCAAAGTTATTAGTGAAAAATCACTTAAATCGAACCACACATTTTGTCAAAATTCAATTTTGAAATTTGAGGTGCCAGTCAACGGGACATTTTGCGTCAGTCAAGGGACAAAATGAGCTGAAACTCTTAAAATTTGCTTTTAACTAACTAGAATTGAAATAAAAGACGCCACTGCCTACAGGCACACAACAGAGACACCACGAGGCTACCTGAAACATGACGAGCCAGCTTGAGATATGGTGCAGCCAGCCTAAGAGACCAATAGGCAGCCTGAGAGGCAAAGCAGTGAGCCAGAGAGACGATGTAATCATCCTGAGATATGACACGGCTAGCCTGCTACATGACACGGCCAGCCCGAGATACGATGTGGACAGCCTTAGAAATCACGCAGACAGCCACAGCTACGAAGCAATCAGTCTGAGACAAGACGCCAGCCCGAGTGGCCAGGACCTGTAATGCAACGCAGTCAGTCTGAATGAGACATGACATGACACGGTCAGCCTGAGATACGACGCGGTCAGTCTGAGACACGACGCGGCCAGCCTGAGGTAAGATGCGAACAGCTTGAGAAACGATGCAGCCAGCCTGAAACACAATAAAGTGCGCTTGTGATAAGAAGCAGCCATTTTGAGTGACTACTAGGCATCCTGTGACAGCGCAGTCAGTGAGACATAACGAGGCTAGCCTGAGACAAGAATTAGCCAGCCTGAGACAAGAAGGAGACAGCTGAAACACAATGAAGCGTATAATGGCTGTAGGTTTTGTGCAAAACTAGAGCAATCAAATGCAGAAATTTCATCGTAATAATGCAGTGTATAGTCAGTCAGTTATACATGAAGAAACGTCTTGCTAGCAAGCACACGTGTAATTCTGTAACTATGGTGATTTGACTAAAGTTGTGCAGCTCTACATAGGTAAAAACCATACATTGGTAGGTACAACGAGCACCAAAATGAAGCCAGCCCAAGTGACTACTCGGCTGTCTGAGACACGACGTAGTCAGTCTAAGAGACGATGCAATCAGCCTAAGACACGACGCGGCCAGCCTGAGACACGACGAAGTCAGCTTGAAAGACGACACATACAGCTTAAGAGACGATGCAATCAGCCCGAGACATAGCGCGGTCAGCCTGAGACATGACGCAATGAGCCTGAGACACGACGCAGTCAGTCTCATCTAAAGATACGACGTGGTCAGCCTAAGAGGCGATGTAATCAGAAGCAATAAGGCCGCCAAATTGTACTCTGTTATGTCTTCTTTTTATTACTTTGTTTGTATGTTTTATGTCTAATAAAGAATATTGTTATGTTATGTTATGTTAAGATATGATGCAGCCAGTCCAAGACAACACTAGGCAGCCTGAGACATGACACAATAAACCTGAGACACAGCGTAGTCAGTCTGAAAGACGATGCAATGAGCCTGAAACACGACACAGCCAGCCTGAGATACGACGATGTCAGCTTAAAAGATGACACATTCACCCTGAGAGACAATTCAATCAGCCTGAGACATAACGCAGCCAGCCTAAGCAACTAACCAAACACATGAGAATTGATGAGTGACTCAGACTATCAACACGGCACACGGTGCTGCTCACCTCCTAGAAACCCTTAATATCCACGACCATTGGGCACCAGCAATATCCACAGAAACTGGGCTGACATGGGGTGGTGCTATTCATCTCTGTAGACACGCCACAAAACACGAAAGTATGCACAAAGAGTACAAAACCAATCAATTAAATAACATATGTCCTTTGACTGGTAAAAAATGTCCATTGACTGGAGAAAATGCCAGTCAAAGGACCGAATTTTATGTTTTTTGTGACTTATTCGTAAACCATTAAATATGATCAAAATTTGTAAACAAATCTTAAATCTCAATGAAATATGTGACATTATGTTCAAAGAATAATTTCTTTGTAATAACTCTTTCACTTAGAAAACATGCCCAGGAAAAGGACCTGATGCAAGTATAAAAATATGACCCGAAAACTGAAAACCTCCGATTTTATTTTGGGAGTGCCAAGGAGCCACCTGTTTCCTCTCCTGAGATGACGAAGAGTTCCTGGAAGAAGGAGGAAACAAGACCTAGCTAATAGTTCTCTTAGTTGCAACATACGAGTCGTTAAAGGCCACGCGTTCAGAAAACACAAAAACGTGTGACCAACATAAAACGACAGTTTTATCGGTGAACACAGTTAAATATTGTACTATTTATAATTTATTACAAATCTACATTATATTTTAAATCAGGGGTACTCATCTCAGTTCTTGGATCGAAAGCTGAGATGTGGTATACGGGTACGCGACCCCGGCTTCCCGAGCTTCTACTGTCTTTGACTACCTTCCGGGCAGTAGTATCCTACTACCTGTATTCCTGTCCCAATATCACCACATTCCTCCCCACTCCTATTCCTACTTTCCTATCTCTCCTAGATCCAACAAAAGCAGCTCCCTCCTGCTTAACAAACAAAGTCTGTTTCGGCGAGAATGGCAACCCATTGCAGATAGTGCGAACGGGCTTGGCGGACTCGGCGATTCAGCAAGGCAATGTGGATGGCCTAGGGCGACGGTAGAGGGCGCGTGTAGTTACTGTCGGCCAGACACAGCATCCGACCTTTCCTTCAGTTGTAACGGTTCTCCGTTCCACTGAACTGGGGAGGGGAAGGACAAAAGCAGCTCCCTCCTGCTTAAAAAACAAAGTCTGTTTCGGCGAGAATGGCAACCCAATGCAGATAGTGCGAATGGGCTTGGCGGACTCGGCGATTCAGCGAGGCAAGGTGGATGGCCTAGGGCGACGGTAGAGGGCGCGGGTAGTTACTGTCGGCCAGACACTGCATCCGACCTCTCCTTCAGTCGTAGCGGTTCTCCGTTCCACTGAACCGGGAGGAAGGACTAAGTGTGTGCGCTTGCGTTTGCGCGAACGTCTGCGCACCCTAATATATCCTGCGCAACTGACCGCTTCCGAATATGGACTCCGATGACGCTAAGTCCTGCGGCGATGGGTTGAAGTAGAGAGGTCTAGCGTGGTGCAAGCTGGGCTTTGTCTGATTCCTGCACGCAGGCGGTCCCAGGGTGTGAGTACACGCCGTGGTCGCTTTTGCATTGAAAAATCGGGACGACAATGCGAATTCGGCAGCACCTGGGATGACAAGAGCAGCCCTATTTAGGGAAGCACTGCTCTCCTCGCTCAGTCGAGGGGGGGGCTAGAAAAGGTGCCCTAAACAAATGCTCGTCCCTTCCTGGAAGGTGGTAGTAACCACGGCTGCCATCGCATCACTTAACACGTGGTCGACGCAACAAAAATAAAATAAATAACACACCATCTATAATGACATTTGGCGCATGGAACGTGAGAACGCTCATTGATAGAGATGGCAACGCCTGTCCTGAACGTAAAACCGCTATAGTAGCTCGGGAACTTCATCGCTATAACGTGGATGTGGCTGCACTCAGCGAAACACATCTTGCCGATGAAGGAGAACTAGTGGAAGATGGAGGGGGATACACTTTCTTCTGGAAAGGTACATCCGTATCTGAACCTCGACGTTCAGGGTAGGATTTGCCATCAAAAATCATTTAGTAAAGCGACTTGAAGAATGTCCTGTTCACATCTCGGACCGCGTTACCACACTGCGCCTTCACTTGGACAAAGACAACTACCTTAATGTTATCAGTGTCTATGCTCCAACGCTAGACAAGTCTGATGACATTAAGGACAAATTCTATGAGGAACTATCTCAATGCCTTGACAGCATAAACGCCAGAGAGCAGATACTATTGCTGGGCGATTTCAATGCTAGAGTTGGTCGGGACTATGAGGCTTGGCCTGGAGTTCTGGGGCGACACGGAGTCGGCAACATGAACAGCAATGGTCAGTTGCTACTCAGTCTCTGTGCTCAATACGATCTAGCGATATCGAACACTATGTTCAGACTTGCCGCTAAGCACAAGACGACGTGGATGCACCCGCGATCCAAACACTGGCATTTGATCGATTATGCTATTATGCGGCAAAGAGACATCAGTCAAGTCCAAGTCACCCGCGTCATGCGCGGTGCTCACTGCTGGACTGACCACCGACTTATTGTCACAAAACTGCGACTCCGCCTTCGTCGACCTCGTAGATCCATGATAAAAAAGCCTGCGTCTTTGAACGTGGATAGGCTGCAAGATCGCGAGATGAGAGAAAAGTATGCTGAAACCTTAACCGAAAATCTGTTGCCAACAAATGAGACAGTTGATGTCAATGCTGCTTGGCGAAATTTGTCATGTCATCTCATAGAAGCCGCTACCGCTACTTTAGGTACAAAAGACCGGCGTAGTGAAGATTGGTTCGATGACAATGACGAAGTTCTCAAGGCAGCATTCGACAAACATCGAGAGCTCCTGCGACAGCATCATCGGAGAGGTGGAAGTGTAGCGGCAGTCAAAGACAGTGACCAAGAATTACGTAGGCTGTCTCGGCAAATAAAAGACAAGTGGTGGCAGGAAAAAGCTTGTCAGATGCAGTGGCTTGCCGATACAAACCAGCTTGGGGAGTTCTACTGCGAGGTGCGTAAACTGACAGGTACGCCCCATAGAGCAAAAGTGCCTTTGAGGTCTCTGGATGGCTCGCAACTCTTGACCAGCAAAGAGGATGTGCTCAAACGGTGGGCTGAACATTTTAACGATCTGCTTAACGTAGATCGATCAGCTAACCTGCAACACATCAGTTTATTACCTCAATTCCCCCTAGCCACCGAGCTGGACGAGCCCCTGTCGTGTGATGAGGTTGTTACTGCCATCAGATAGCAGCATAATAAACGGGCGGTTGGCATTGACCTTATACCAGGCGAAATACTTAAATATGGCGGTGCGGAGCTGCACTCGATGGTATGGAAACTTTTTGTTCGAATGTGGGAGGAGGAGCGAGTCCCGGACGATTTTAAAGTGTCTCGCATTATTGCCCTCTACAAGAACAAAGGTGACCGTTCTGACTGCAACTCGTACCGCGGTATTTCGTTATTATCGGTCCCCGGCCTTTGCAAGAGTCCTGTTAAACCGCTTGAAGGACTTATCAGAAAAGATTCTGCCCGAAACCCAGTTTGGCTTCCGACCTGACCGAGGCACATGTGAAGCTATTTTCTCGGTACGTCAACTGCAGGAAAAAAGCAGAGAACAAGGTCGTCAGTTGTACCTCTGCTTTGTTGACCTGGAGAAAGCGTTCGACAGTGTGCCTCGTGAGGCTCTCTGGATGGTGCTAGGAAAACTGGGGTGCACGGAGAAGTTTGTGCGCCTCCTGAGACTCCTGCATGACAATATGCAGTGCTGCGTCTCTGTAGACGGTGAACAGTCTGATTTTTTCCCCGTCACCTGTGGGGTGAAACAAGGGTGCGTTCTAGCGCCCACACTGTTCGCCTTATACTTTGCGGTAGTAGTCAAGGAGGTCCTAAATACTGTCTCCGAAGGAGTCCGCATCCGCTTCCGCACTGATGGCAGTCTTTTCAATTTGGCTAGACTTAAGGCGCGCACCAAAGTCTCGCATGCACTTATTACTGAAATTATGTATGCCGATGACTTGTGCTTTCTTGCAGAATCCCCAGAAGGCCTACAACAACTGATGACCGTTTTTCACCAAGCATGCTGCAAATTCGGCCTAAAGATCAGTGTCAAAAAGACGGAAGTGATGTCCCTGGATACACAAGGTCGTGAGACACTGACAATTAAGCTTGGTGAAGATATGTTGAAACAGGTTGACAAGTTCCGATATCTGGGGAACACTATAACAGCTAAGTGTGACCTTGATGCTGAGATCAATAGCAGAATCAGTGCTGCAGCTGCAGCATTTGGGAAGCTACGTTCCAAGGTTTTCTGCTCGCACGACCTTAAACTAGCGACAAAAATATCTGTATATATGGCGATTGTGCTGCCAAACCTTCTGTACTCTTCCGAGACCTGGTGTGTGTATCGTCACCACATACGCACTTTGGATCGATTCCACCTCAAATGCCTTCGCACCATCATGAAGATCAGATGGTCCGACCGAGTGCGAAACACCGAAGTTCTAAGACGAGCCAATGTTGGTGGCATTGAAGCCTACTTAATGCGTCGACAGCTTCGGTGGTGCGGTCACGTATCCCGGATGGCGGATGAGCGAGTGGCGAAGCGCATCTTCTATTCTGAGCTAGAGGAGGGCAAGCGAAAGCATGGCGGTCAACTCCTCCGATTTAAAGATGTTCAGAAGAGACACATGAAAAGATGCAATATCGAACCCTCTCAATTTGAGGTTTTGGCAGCACAACGGCCAGAATGGCGCGGTCTTGTAAAGAGGCGAATCCGCGACTTCGAGGAGCAGCGTAAAGCAGACCTTGACGCTAAACGCGATGAACTGAAGGCCCGTCCTCCCGCCGCCATTAACTACAATTATATCAATGGCAAACTCACGTGCCCACACTGTGCACGGGAGTTTACTGCCAAAATAGGCTACAATAGCCACCTACGAGCGCATCAGCGCCGACTTGATTAGGAGTAGAAGTGGTCGCCATGGCCGAAACCGGCCGGAAAGATCATCATCATCATCATCATATAAGGATTATTTTAATAGGTAAAATATTCTATCATGTCCAGCTAGATAAAATTCTACACGTGTTTGAATTTTGGAACAGCTAAGTGTGACACGCGAAGAACGCGTATTTTACCCCCGGTTTCAGGTTTCAAATCAAGTTTTAGTTAAATATATTTTATATATTGTGGATGAAATTTATTTTTCCAGATAGCAAATTAAACATTCTTTCATATGAAAATTAGTTAAACTCTGCAAGTCTTATAACTTTGAAACAATTAACGTGTGACCGCAAATTTTTACCTCTCAAAGATTCACCCATCCAACAAAACACGGTCAATATTTTTTTTTCTAGAATATAATATTTTCTACAACTTAAGATATCTGTACTGCAAAGTCGATACCAGTTATATAGTGTTTCCGATTCGTATAATAGGTACTAATATGACATCCTGTTCAGAAAGTTTTTGATAACTAACATAGGAACCTAAACATTTTATTCCCAGATTGTATTTACTGAAGTTGGGATTAGGTAAACCGTAAAATTGATAAAAGCAGCTCAAAGCAGTCCATACTTGAAAAAAAGTTTTTCAACAAATATTCGAACATACCGAAACTCTCTTTTTAGATAAAATTTTATCGTGTTTGGCCTCGCAGCCATTGAGAATCCATAAATGAAGTTGGAATCGTCCATTTAGGCATACGACGCCATTTTCACACCAATAAAGATAGCCTCCGTTTTTATGTGTTGTGGTGTGCAGAAAAAATCTCATATCGCAGTAACTATTGTAATGAATGATAATCCAAAGTCGTTATCTTCTTTTCGCTTTTGGGAATCACACTCGTACCGGACCAATTTGCGTTTCTTGACAACCGTCGGTCCCGATTGCTGTCTCTGACAACTTAGATAGAGTTCGATAACAACAACTATGTCAGAGGCCTAGTAGTAGGTGGCAGTGGCACAAATTAAGGAAACGGCGCGCGGTACTAGCGAAGATTTTGACGCTTACTGGAATCACAGGGAACTGAAGGTAACTAACAAGATGGTTGCCACGAACGTAAAATTTCTTGGATTAAAATTGGATCAGAAAAATAATTATGACGTTTTTGTATCAGATTTTGCTGTTTTGAATTATTTTAGGTACCTTGAGATATTTGACAGTTGTAGCAACCTTTACTATGTAACAAGTGACAGTCGCGAAAATTCTAAATAGGGTCGTGTGTACCTTTTGTATACTCTCTATTTTGTGGTAGTCGTAAGCGGTTGAATAACTCTGACTCTAATATGATAGAAGAAGTGACAGCCATCATAGAAATGTCAATCTGTGCCAGCTGCAATTTGATGCAGCGATGTTATACCATAATGCTTATGATTTCTCTTTCAGCCAAAGCTTGTCTGGTAGAGAATGCTACATAGCAGTAAAGCAGCCTTGTTATACCTACTGTTTGTTTTGTTTATATTTTTCTGCTATGTTATTATTCCTTGTACCGTTTTAGTACAATAAAGATTTTTGTTATGTTAGGTATATTATCTTACATTTAATTCCTGTGTGGGTTTTTGTAATTTCTTTTGGTCGTAATACCGGATAAGGTTTAACACCGGAAAATCATGCAGTGCGTTTGAAAACCGCCCCTGATGTAGGAATAACATTCCTTTGAAGGATTACTTTATCTTATCTAGCTTTTACTTGACTGAGAGCGTATTAAGTCATCTTCCCTTTGAACCATTCCCCAAGGAACCCTGTAAATGGAGTTGAATTTTTTATGAAGACATCAATCAAAAGTTATTTACGCCAGGAAATGTACCAACACGGTTTTTAGGAGTTGGTGTCTGGCAATACATTTTGGTAACGATATTTTTTACAGGAAGGGTCGCCTTATCATTAAATTATTACTGATGGCAAATAGATTAAAAATACTGGCCTTGCGGAGTTTTTTTTTAAGTACACACAAATTTTTGAGTCTCTGGTACTTTATGCGGGAAATATTATACAAACTTTCAGGACATGACGGCATTGTCGAAATAAGATTTTTCGTACATACATACTTAGCATTTTTCATTATATTTTGAACAAGATTAGCTTAGTCAGTCTTGATTGTCCACTTTCATTAATAAAAGTTAAAAAAACCTTTAGTTTAAACTAGCGTTCACTTCTGAAATTCCTTAGCCTTCACTTCGTTTTCTTTTTGTTCATGTAATTTATATTTATAATATACTAAAACACTGCTCAAACATGTTCTGAATCATTATTTCCTACCGTACAAAGTAGTTTATACTGTAATTTCGCCGGATTTTAGTGAGTTATTCGGGTTGAAGCGATTGCGGGCTATTTACCTTTAAATCGTGAGGTAGCGCTCCAATTACGGGTAGGGTTGAACACACGTAAATTAGACGTTAAGCGTAGGTACTTTGTATGTTAGGTAGCACGATAGATTGTGTTAAACAATCTTCAATATAAAAGGGCTTGGCTAAATGTTCATACAACAAAAACCCAGAATCGCCAGCAACAAAATGTATATAAATGGGTTCACTACAGTATTGACATTTAATTAAAAGAATATACAGGGTCCTAACACATCTAGTATAGAAAATATTAGATGAAATAGATATCTAATGCGAGAGGCTCGTCCAGTGGTTACTCTTACGCCCGAGTATATCTTGTAGTCAGTGTTGTAGGTAGGATGTCAAATAAATACATAAAATATAATCGTGTATCTGGTAAAATGACAACTACCTCTAGGATAAATATGTTTGATTCAAAGATAAAATATATTATAAAATATCTTGGATGACTTTGCTAAATGTTTATACCTACAACAAAAACCCAGATTCTACTGGAAGGAAATGTGTGTACACAGGATGTATAAAAATACTGCCAGTATTTTCAGGGGTAAACCAGCCCATGAAACTGAACAACTTTCCCCAAAAAACATAGGTCAAAAAATGAAAAAAAAAAAAACGTTAGGACCTCCCTTATACCAGCCGACTGAGTCAATTTGTATGGGAGCTCCAATTTTTTTTCATTTTTCGAAGTTTCTTCTTTGGGGAAAGTTGTTCAATTTCATGGGCTGGTTCACCCCTGAAAATACTGGCAGTATTTTTATACATCCTGTGTACACACATTTCCTTCCAGTAGAATCTGGGTTTTTGTTGTAGGTATAAACATTTAGCAAAGTCATCCAAGATATTTTATAATATATTTTATCTTTGAATCAAACATATTTATCCTAGAGGTAGTTGTCATTTTACCAGATACACGATTATATTTTATGTATTTATTTGACATCCTACCTACAACACTGACTACAAGATATACTCGGGCGTAAGAGTAACCACTGGACGAGCCTCTCGCATAAGATATCTATTTCATCTAATATTTTCTATACTAGATGTGTTAGGACCCAGTATATTCTTTTAATTAAATGTCAATACTGTAGTGAACCTATTTATATACATTTTGTTGCTGGCGATTCTGGGTATTTTTTTGGCCAAAACCTTTGAAAACACTTCCCGTGTTGGTTGGTACCTGTACTATTTTCGGAAAACTTTGCGAAACCAGTGCTGATGGCGAAGGTCACAGGTTCAAGTCCGGTCTAAAGTAAAAAAAAATATTCTACAGACTTAAGATTCCTAAAAACATCGCACATTTCTCGTTTTCACATCGGATCTAAGGACTTTTCAAACCTTTTTTGGCAACTTTAAACCTTACATCCAGAAGATCAATTGTAATTTAGGACCTGTAGTTTAATTGTCGTTAAAGTAAACAAACGTTTCATTTGTCTTGAAGCATTATTTTCGTATGCGTATTTCAAGCAGTATTTTGGTATAAGACAATTTTAGAAGATGGCACAAAGCATAAATCTTTTTAAAGCTACAAATTTCACGGTGACTTCGCTCAACCCTGAACGGTATACGTTCTAATATCGACAAACATTTCACGTTCACCAACACGTAATACGTAGCCAATGCGAGGCCACGTACGTAGCAACGTAGCAACGTAGAACGTAGCAGCTACGGGAAGGGAAACTTTCAACACGAAACTTGTAAGTAGTTCACGAAAAAGAGCCAAAATTATCCAAAGGAAGGCCAAGTTTTTGTTCCGTTCAGACAGAATAATCTTGTTTCGCTTGCTACGTTTATTCGCAATTCATACGTTTGTTTGCAATCTTGTTCGTATTTTATTTGAATACGTAGTGTATTTGTTTTTAAATTTTAATATCTCGCCAAAGTACCATAGCCCGGTCAATATCGACATCAAACATTGCAAACGCGCATGTAACTACGATTTTGTTATATATTGTTAGGTCCCTTGAGAGTAGTTAACACCCAAGTTTGCAACACTGAAAACCCTGTGCTGTCAATGTCAACGTCAAATCAAAATTTGTTCAGAAGTTTTTGCGCTTGTATCTCATGAACCGTGATAGCTAGAGAGTTGAAATTTTTACAGGTGATGTATGTCTATTGCTGCTATAACAACAAATACTAAAAACCAGAATACAATAAATTTTAAGGGGGGCTCCCATACAAGAAACGTGATTTTTTTGCTCTTTTTTGTGGATAATGTTTCGAAGGCTGTTTCTCGTGAACCGTGATAGTTAGATGGTTGAAATTTTCACAGATGATGTATATCTATTACCACTATTACAACAAATACCAAAAACTAGTCAAGTGCGAGTCGGGCAACAGATATGATATTTCTGTCATTTTTATAAATGATGGTACGGAATCCTTTGTGCGCGAGTACGACTCGCACTTGGCCAGTTTTTTTGTATTTGTTGTTATAGCGGCAATAAACATACATCATCTGTGAAAATTTAAAAGATCTAACTGTCACGGTTCATGAGAAACAGCCTCCGAAACATTATTTACAAAAACCAACAAAAAAACACGTTTCTTGTATGGGAGCCCCCCTTACTATTTATTGTATTCTGGTTTTTAGTATTTTTTGTAATAGCGGCAACAGAAATACATCACCTGTGAAAATTTCAACTCTCTTGCTATCACGGTTCATGAGATACACGCGAAAAAACTACTGAACGGATTTTGATATGCATCATCTGCGAAAATTTCAACTCTGCAGCTATCACGATTCATGAGATACAGCCTGGTGACAGACGGGTGGACGAACAGACAGCGAAGTCTTAGTAATAGGGTCCCGTTTTTTACCCTATTGGGTACGGAACCCTAAAAACTGGCTTAGTGCAAGTCGGACAACATAATTAGATTTTTTGAAAAAAAAAATGTAACAAGAGCTGTTACATCGGAAATTCTGTAATTTCACAGCTTTCTTAGCACTGCGGAAGAATTGCCCATCTTTGACTTGCTGTATCTTTGCAACCAAAAGACATAGTGTGGTCAGGTTTCCCTGAAATTGTAGCAAATTTAGTTATCTTTAATAAAGTTCTATGAAACGTACTTGAAAAAATCTTCGTTAAGGTAAATTTTTTATAAAAAAATGAAATATGGGCCAAAATTTCGCACTTTATTGAGCACCGTGGAGGCAGCACAAGGTTTTCAGTGTTGCAAACTTGGGTATTAACTACTCTCAAGGGACCTTACAACATATAAAAAAACCGGCCGAGAGCGTGTCAGACACGCCCACAAATAGGGTTTCGTAGTCAACGTTTAAATATCAGGTTTTTCAGCATTACAAACTTAATTTTGTTGCTGGTTTGTTAGCAGCAGTATGATGACCAACCGCAAATAGAAAAACTCAATTTTTCCTGAAACCTTTAAGGGTACGATATCCGTTATAGTTTTCATTGTAATTTCAGATTGTAAGCTATATTCCATATTTATTTCAAATTTTTAGCGTTTATACTTTAGAAGTTACAGCTGGAACAAATTATGGGTCAAAAACGCCCTTTATAAAAGCAAATATCTCGTGACAGAAACATTTTAGAGAATTTATTTCAAAGAAACCTCACCTTAATTTTAAAAGACCTATTCAACGATACCCTACTCAATATTACAGAAGAAAAACAAATTTTTTGCCCCCCTTTCACTTGTATGGGAGGGGGTCCAAAAAACATTTAAAATATTTTTTTCTTAACATTTCTATATTTGGGTCAACACGATCTATCTTCTCAGGAAATTTCATGTCGATATCTCTAAAACTGACGAAGATATGAGGGCGCGGCATACAGACAGACAGACAGACAGACAGACAGACAGACAGACAGACAGACAGACAGACAGACAGACAGACAGACAGACAGACAGACAGACAGACAGACAGACAGACAGACAGACAGACAGACAGACAGACAGACAGACAGACAGACAGACAGACAGACAGACAGACAGACAGACAGACAGACAGACAGACAGACAGACAGACAGACAGACAGACAGACAGACAGACAGACAGACAGACAGACAGACAGACAGACAGACAGACAGACAGACAGACAGACAGACAGACAGACAGACAGACAGACAGACAGACAGACAGACAGACAGACAGACAGACAGACAGACAGACAGACAGACAGACAGACAGACAGACAGACAGACAGACAGACAGACAGACAGACAGACAGACAGACAGACAGACAGACAGACAGACAGACAGACAGACAGACAGACAGACAGACAGACAGACAGACAGACAGACAGACAGACAGACAGACAGACAGACAGACAGACAGACAGACAGACAGACAGACAGACAGACAGACAGACAGACAGACAGACAGACAGACAGACAGACAGACAGACAGACAGACAGACAGACAGACAGACAGACAGACAGACAGACAGACAGACAGACAGACAGACGACAGACAGACAGACAGACAGACAGACAGACAGACAGACAGACAGACAGACAGACAGACAGACAGACAGACAGACAGACAGACAGACAGACAGACAGACAGACAGACAGACAGACAGACAGACAGACAGACAGACAGACAGACAGACACGACAGACAGACAGACAGACAGACAGACAGACAGACAGACAGACAGACAGACAGACAGACAGACAGACAGACAGACAGACAGACAGACAGACAGACAGACAGACAGACAGACAGACAGACAGACAGACAGACAGACAGACAGACAGACAGACAGACAGACAGACAGACAGACAGACAGACAGACAGACAGACAGACAGACAGACAGACGACAGACAGACAGACAGACAGACAGACAGACAGACAGACAGACAGACAGACAGACAGACAGACAGACAGACAGACAGACAGACAGACAGACAGACAGACAGACAGACAGACAGACAGACAGACAGACAGACAGACAGACAGACAGACAGACAGACAGACAGACAGACGACAGACAGACAGACAGACGACAGACAGACAGACAGACAGACAGACAGACAGACAGACAGACAGACAGACAGACAGACAGACAGACGACAGACAGACAGACAGACAGACAGACAGACAGACAGACAGACAGACAGACAGACAGACAGACAGACAGACAGACAGACAGACAGACAGACAGACAGACAGACAGACAGACAGACAGACAGACAGACAGACAGACAGACAGACAGACAGACAGACAGACAGACAGACAGACAGACAGACAGACAGACAGACAGACAGACAGACAGACAGACAGACAGACAGACAGACAGACAGACAGACAGTCAGACAGACAGGCAGACGACAGACAGACAGACAGACAGACAGACAGACAGACAGACAGACAGACAGACAGACAGACAGACAGACAGACAGACAGACAGACAGACAGACAGACAGACAGACAGACAGACAGACAGACAGACAGACAGACAGACAGACAGACAGACAGACAGACAGACAGACAGACAGACAGACACAGACAGACAGACAGACAGACAGACAGACAGACAGACAGACAGACAGACAGACAGACACAGACAGACAGACAGACAGACAGACAGACAGACAGACAGACAGACAGACAGACAGACAGACAGACAGACAGACAGACAGACAGACGACAGACAGACAGACAGACAGACAGACAGACAGACAGACAGACAGACAGACAGACAGACAGACAGACAGACAGACAGACAGACAGACAGACAGACAGACAGACAGACAGACAGACAGACAGACAGACAGACAGACAGACAGACAGACAGACAGACAGACAGACAGACGACAGACAGACAGACAGACAGACAGACAGACAGACAGACGACAGACAGACAGACAGACAGACAGACAGACAGACAGACAGACAGACAGACAGACAGACAGACAGACAGACAGACAGACAGACAGACAGACAGACAGACAGACAGACAGACAGACAGACAGACAGACAGACAGACAGACAGACAGACAGACAGACAGACAGACAGACAGACAGACAGACAGACAGACAGACAGACAGACAGACAGACAGACAGACAGACAGACAGACAGACAGACAGACAGACAGACAGACAGACAGACAGACAGACAGACAGACAGACAGACAGACAGACAGACAGACAGACAGACAGACAGACAGACAGACAGACAGACAGACAGACAGACAGACAGACAGACAGACAGACAGACAGACAGACAGACAGACAGACAGACAGACAGACAGACAGACAGACAGACAGACAGACAGACAGACAGACAGACAGACAGACAGACAGACAGACAGACAGACAGACAGACAGACAGACAGACAGACAGACAGACAGACAGACAGACAGACAGACAGACAGACAGACAGACAGACAGACAGACAGACAGACAGACAGACAGACAGACAGACAGACAGACAGACAGACGACAGACAGACAGACAGACAGACAGACAGACAGACAGACAGACAGACAGACAGACAGACAGACAGACAGACAGACAGACAGACAGACAGACAGACAGACAGACAGACAGACAGACAGACAGACAGACAGACAGACAGACAGACAGACAGACAGACAGACAGACAGACAGACAGACAGACAGACAGACAGACAGACAGACAGACAGACAGACAGACAGACAGACAGACAGACAGACAGACAGACAGACAGACAGACAGACAGACAGACAGACAGACAGACAGACAGACAGACAGACAGACAGACAGACAGACAGACAGACAGACAGACAGACAGACAGACAGACAGACAGACAGACAGACAGACAGACAGACAGACAGACAGACAGACAGACAGACAGACAGACAGACAGACAGACAGACAGACAGACAGACAGACAGACAGACAGACAGACAGACAGACAGACAGACAGACAGACAGACAGACAGACAGACAGACAGACAGACAGACAGACAGACAGACAGACAGACAGACAGACAGACAGACAGACAGACAGACAGACAGACATGACGAAACTATAAGGGTTTCTAGTAGACTACGAAACCCTAAAAAATCGTAGTTACATGCGCGTTTGCAATGTTTATTTATTTTTATGTCGATATTGACGGGGCTACCAGTATTTTGATTGAAAAGAGTCGAAACTCATCTTTCAACTCATTTCATGAGACTTTAAATTGCGTGGGATATGACATATTACAGGAAAAATTTTGTCATATGTCTACGCGCAGGCATCTATAAAACCATCTGCTACAAATCACTACGACGTAGTAAAACTGTACGGGACTGTAAATTATCCCTTTTCTTTATTAAACGGCCAAAATGCTACGCAGTTACACTTTGTAATACTTATTATTGTTGACCTATTTTTTTAATGATGGTCAATTTGATATTCAAATGTGGATCCAGCTGTATTATTTCTCACAATTGCTGCAACGTTCCACGTATTTAAATCAATTATTTCATTGAAAGTACAATATACACAGTTACTATATTTTACATAGTCAGTGTATTATACAAAAGTGCGAATATGATCCAGTACCACAAAGTACCATTCGCGCGCCACTGGTTGCCATCAAAGTAGTGGTCAATAGGTACGAAGAAAATATGCCTATCCTCTTGATACTGTTCCCTTTGATTCTGGACATCCTTAGCTACAAATCTGGACATCCTTAGTTTTTAATTTTTAATTTTAATTTAATTTAATTTAATTTAATTTAATTAAAAATATTTTTATGGTGAGTCAAAACAAAATTCTTCGAATTACAAAAAAGAATTGGTAGCTAAGGAGGTCCAGAATCACCCTGGGACACCCTGTACAAATTGGAAGAAGAAAAAGTGCAAGTAATTTGTAGTTGTTCATTGAAACCCTCAACTAGAACAGAATGCACTATTTATTAACGATGTGACAGACAAGTGATAAAGTGCTTCATTAATACACCTGCTAGAGTTCTCACCGTTTTCTTGATAATACACAATTAACGCTCGAGGTAGGAAGTGACACTCCTGCTAACAATGTAACTAAGTATGGTGTGTTAGAATTATATAAGGTTACATTTAATTCAGGACAAATATATTAAGGGCGCGTTCTAATTACAAAACTGAACAACTAATATTAGAAACTATTTTTCGAAATATGATCACAAATTGGGTCTCCCATGCTAAGTGACACACTTTTTCAACATGTTTGTATGGGAGGTACTTTCATATTTCAAAAAAAGTTTCTGATAAAAGTTGTTCAGTGTTGTGAGCAGAACACACGCTTAAAATATTTGTATTTAATTAAACCTATCAACCTGTGTGCATAAGTTTGTACGTTAGGCACGGATCCCACATGCGAATGAGAATACACTACGAGCACAAATTAGAGAAACGGCGGCAGCGGATTTTGACTCTAACTGACTTTAATTCGTAATAACTATGAAGATTGTTGCCACAAACGTCATGTTTCTTGGGTTGAAATCTGTTCAGAATCATATTAATATTATTTAGAGCTGTAATCAATTTAGTAACCCTGGCTATTAACAAGTGACAATCGCGTAAATCGTAAATAGGGTCGAGTGAACCTTCGTACGAGTATTTTGTGCTACGAGAGTCACTGAGTTTTGGGTCCTATTTTATATTTTTGAATATGACATGAAGAAATTCCGGGATTGGATTGTTTAACTACAAATCGTAAATACTGCAACTGGGCACAAGAAATCCATATTATACTTATTTTAAACTTCAGGGTAGTTGCAGATTCAAAAGGAAACGATCTCAAGATTGCGACTGAAATATTCTGAGTACAATATCGATATCGGTTATGGGTTTAAACGGTTCGACTTACCTTTTGTATTTTTAGAAGAGCACCTTTTGTTGAACAAAAACATTTACCAACCTACGCCTGGCGGTTGTAGGGTATTTTTTCCCCCTTTTTTTTCAACAATGATAAAATGTTCGAAGCCGTCGTTTATAGTTATATAATTAAAGCGTCTCATTATATTATTCTTCCTATACTATATAAGTTTTTGAAAAGGGACCATCCTCTACGGGGTGTAAGGTACTGTAAGGAAGACTTTGCAGGCGTGCTCAGAACATGAAACTGAACAACTTTCCCCATGGAACATAATAATATGGTGGTAAACGAAAAAATAAATACTATCCATGCAAAGTCAGTCAGTTGATTGTGAATTTTGTATGGGAAGTCGTTTCTTTTTTGCGTTTACCACCATATGTTCCATGGGGAAAGTTGCTCAGTTTCATGGTCTGAGCACGCCTGCAAATTTTTCGTTACACCGTCCCTCACACCCTGTATACCATCATCATCTTCCTGTCCTTATCCCGATTACTTGGGGTCGGCGCAACACGTTTCGTTGAACACAAAATCGAGTTGCAAAAGGATTTTGCTGAATTTTACGACCGGCCGCCTACCAGACGTCAACCCTTCTTGGGAATGCTTTTGTAGTGGATTAACCGCCACTATACGGTTGGCCCTGGCTGTCTGGGTAGGGTTTATCCCTCGGTCTCCTCTTACGATCCTCACGGGAAGAGAGGGGGTGGTGCTATTCTACTCTGCCGACACCACAGGTACCCTGTATAGGTACCAAGTTAGCAATAATACGATGGTAGGTAGATCCTGCAACTGGAACAGCAAAATAGACACTATGTCGCATGACGCAGCTGTCAGATCCCACGGCGTACAATACTTCCACACACGACTATTAATCTAATTACATCCTAGGGGTGGTTCGCACACATGCCAAACGATTTTTCGATAGTTAGTCGGTCCGATGTTCCAAATGAATATACGACTTGGCTAGATGATGGTCAAATACCGTGTGGTGCCGTAAGTAGTAGAATAGCACCACCCCCTCTCTTCCCGGGGGGGTCGTAAGAGGCGACTGAAGGATAAACCCGACCCAAACAGCCAGGGCCAACCGTATGATTGCGGTTAATCCACTATAAAAGCATTCTCAAGGAGGGTTGACGTCTGGTAGGCGGCCGGTCGTAAAATTCAGCCAAATCCTTTTTGTGTTCAACAAAACGTGTTGCGCCGACCTCAAGTAATAGATAAGGGCAGAAAGATGATGATGGTCAAATACCGTACAGCTTATTATGTCAATATAATTGGGCCGGTAAGATACTGCGAAATTGTGGGCCACGTGTGAAAACCACCTAAATAGGATCGGTACTGCACTGGAACATGATTACGCGGTAAATTTTACATTCTAAAGCGCTTTCACGATCAATTTCTTTATGTGTCGTTATATTCAGTGAATCGCAAATGATTTTACACGTTCCATTATGGTAGAAACCAAGCGTCGCGCGTCGACGCCGTCAAATTTTGACGGCGTCGTTGTCGCTGCAGTCTTGTAAAAAAACCCGACCGCATCCCATACAAACCCTGAGCTTCTCAGCCCGCTGTCAACGTGACGGCGACGCGGCGGCGTCGTTGACGCTGACGCCCGGTCTTTCTGGTATCCCCATACAAACCAGTCATTTGACAGCGACAACGACGCCGCCGCGACGCCGCGACGCTTGGAAAATAAGGGTACCATTATGGTGTACCAACCAGTGTACTATCGCCATCAAATCTACCTATTTAAGGGGCCAACTTAAACTAGTTTATCGCACAAATATGTACCTACTAACGATAACGAGTACAAGTTGATCCATTGAATATTTGAATTTTGATTAAATTAAATTAAATTTATTCGCTGGCGATATTTATACACGTAATCATTATGAATTCAATCGATACATTCAACCCCACTTTCACATTGCCAATGTGATTCAAAAGTAATTAGATTTAAACCCTAAATAATTAAACTATGTAAAATCGTGAGAAAACGAGTAGCTGCTAAACATTCATGCATGAATTATCATTTGAAATCATTTCAATTATTCATGGGATCACTCACTATTTCGTTTATGGTAAACAATCGATATATTAATCTATGTAGGTATGTATGTACGGGCGGGGTCAAAGGAGACATAGAACCGTCTCAAATTTAAAATATCTCATAAACAACATTATTTTTGTAAATTATTTCTTTTGTTGTCTATGCAGCTAGTTAAACTTATAAATGTAAAAACATTAATGTATACTTGGAAATAAAACTATATTTTTAACCATCTAGGTATGCTCAAGGCCCCAACATTACCTACCTACCTACCATTTTACCCATTTACAAAATGATCACACCTTCACGCGAGCTTTCAAAACATGTCACTTTGGACTTAAAGACAGGTTTGAACATGAAACGAACATAAAACATGTTCCACCTTGTCGGGCTTAAGCGATGAGACAGGTCTCGAATTGAAACAACAGATAGACTACTATTTTCAAAGGGGATCGTTAAGCTATCGACATGAAAAAGCTTTCAAACGAATTCAAATACTCTGCTGTCAATCGAAAAAATGTTAGATGATTTCAATATTTTCAGAATATAGCAAAAAGGTTGACTATAAAAAATGCCGATAAAATAAAGATATTGGTAAGAAATTACATTTTCCAAGAAACATAGGGACAATTAGCACACAAACACAATTTTAATTTACCTTGTTTGGCAACCGACAACCCACGCTTAAATCTGAGAAAAAATACTGCAAACAAACTTTTATACCTATTTGAGTTTTTCAACGCTAAATTAATTTTCTTTCTCGGAAACATAAGATTAATACAAAACGGAACAGCACTCCCGGTACTAAAAATACGTAGGTAATTTCTTATGTAAATATTGAATCCTGCAAAACTCAATCCCTCCCTACCTGCGCTCCAATTTCACCTTTTCATAAAAAAGTATTCAACTTTCGTTCGCTTCAGAATATTATTTATATTTTGCTGGAAATTCTTGGGCAATATGAGAATGTACTAGAATTCAAGTAAGCCTACTTAGCTACGTTATAAAGCTTTGTCGGGGAGAATTTCTTTCGATCATGATAAGGGGGTGCTCTAGGTTATGAAATACCATCTTTTGAAGCAAGACTTTCTGAGGGATTTCTCGTGTATTAAATGGTTCTATAGGTAGTTTAATAATAACACAGTTCAAAAAATAGTTTGGACGTTTTTCTTGATTCGTAGCAAACCGTAGACCTAGCTACGTCGTAGTGGTACGCTGTGCGCTAAACTAATTATAAAACAGCTTGCAGTGGCTGGACGTAGTCTTAACAAGTAGATAAGATGTATTAAATCACGGCACGGCAGACATTGTATTAAATCTAATTTCTTTAGTTCACAAATCATTGCTCTGATTTGACCAGTACCTTCTACGCAGAGGAACGAAAATTTTCATTATGTATCTAACTATCTAGGTTTTATACCAAGCGAACAAAATATGTAGATTTTTTTTTGCTTTGCTACCCGAGTTAGGAGCTCATACCTGATTCCAAACGCAAGAGAGCTGATCATGCAGATTCTATTATATCCTCGTTTGACGACAAACGAAAATTTACATAGACAATTCCTTTTGAATTTTAAATCGATATCCGGGGCGTCCTTTTTTTTGGATTGGATGTAGAGTGTTCGAAAATCTTTTCGAACATTTTATTCACTATTCATCGGGGGTAAAAAATGTGCTGTTTGGTGGTCAACCATGCCGCAAAATGTTGCGATAATGGATGAAAAAAATTAATAAATGAAACCGTATGTGGGTAGGTAGGTACATATCGTGCAGCTGTCATTTGCCATAAAGTTAAATTGTATTTGTTAAAATAATTTGTATTTGCAAAATACCTACATACATAAATAACGCCTGTATCCCTTGCGGGATAGGCAGAGCGTCAACGCCACTTTTAACAAATATTTGAAAGCCGTTTTAGCTATTGTCGAGTATCGGTATAGTGACAGGTTGTCAGCCTGTCGCCTAAAATTGCAATAGGTACACATGATACCCACGAGTCCCTAAGTCACTTCTTACGACACCCATAGGAAGAAATGGGGTGATTCTATTCTAAGCTGGCATCACACGACCTAGTCCGGCATCACCCGGTTAAGCCGGCATGTATTTGCAATCGTTACTGAAATCATTAATTATTTTAGGTACGAAAATTCAATCAAAATGATTTTCACAGTCAGTTTAAATTATTCGTGTAGGTAAACTTATAATCAGAATATTTAAAATATGGGACTATAATCATAAAATAGCTTTGTTTTTATGTTCGGAAACCTTTGTCAACTTTGTGAAATGAAAACGTTAAATAACGTTGGTCGTCCTCTTGGGGACTTTTATTCGTAATTTATCAGACCTCAAAGCAACAGTTAGTACGTTAAACAAAATAAAACATACATACGTACATATGTCACGCCTATGTCCCTTGGAGCTGCAAATAACGGCCATTAAAATAACATGACGTGTGAAAAAAGTTTGAGACTCATTCAGAAGAATGTGTATCACCATAGTGACATTTTGTCAGCGTGTCACCTATAATTGCAATACACAATCAATCAATCAATCAATCAATATTTATTTGCTTTAAACACATGTACAGGGTCTTAAGATCTTAAAATTAATATTAGTTTCAATGTGTCTTACTAACTAAGTCAGTATGCAAATATTACATCAAGTTATTATAAAGTAAAATAATTATAAAAAGCAATTTCATTCATTAAGTTATTAATAATCAAAATTGTCATATATTAACATCATTAACTTAAATTGATTACATTTATGTCATACTCATTATTATAATTTAAAACTAAAACTTATCTTTAAAATAGTCATTTAATTTGTAATAAGACTTTTCCACTAAAAGCGTAAATAATCTTTTGCGTAATAATGCCAGCGGAAGCATCTTTATTGATGTCGGTAGGTGGTTATAAATTTTTGGCGCAAGACATACAACACTTTTTTGCATCATTGCAGTATTTGATGTCAACAAGCATAAACCGTCTCGATGTCGCGTGTTTCTGCTGTGGACATCAGTATCTTTTTTATATAGAGATAAGTTGTTTTTTACAAATACAGACACTTCGTAGATGTAAAGTGAAGACAACGTAAGTATTTTTAATCTCTTGAAGTGTGGACGGCAGCTGTCTATGGGTTTAAGTCCACATATAGCTCTAATACATCTCTTTTGAGCCTTAAAATCTTTGGAACAGATGTGCAGTTGCCCCAAAAGATTACACCATATCGCAAGTTTGATGAGACGAAGCCATGGTACGCTGCTAGCAAAGCCTGCAAGTGAGCCGTTTTCTCAACTTGTATAGAGCGTAGGCGTATTGCAAAAGTTTGTTGCATAATTGTTGTGCATGTGAAACCCAAGATAAATTGCCGTCAATCATTATTCCTAGGAATTTTGTGGTGTCTACTGCATCAAGACGTTGCCCCATGTAATTTATATTTAAATTAGGTGGTAGTATTCTTTGTCGAAAATACATGATTTTTGTCTTTTCCAAATTTATCTTAAGATTATTAATTTTAAGCCAGTTAATAATATCCTGTATTGTGTTATTGATCTCAGTTTCAAAACTATGGAATTCATTATCATCTTTTATTAAAATTGTGCTATCGTCAGCAAATAATACCATTGGATGTTTGGTACATTTTGGCAAATCGTTTATGTAGATTAAAAACAGTAGTGGTCCCAGGATACTGCCCTGTGGAACACCTATTCCCACCTCTCTATAATCAGAGCGATATTCCTGTTCAGAGGCAGTATTTAGTGAAATTTGATTTATTTGTACTAATTGCTTTCTGTTATTGAGATAGCTTTCTATAAGTTTAAGTACATTACCCCGCACCCCATACATTTCAAGTTTTTGAAGCAATATAGTATGGTTCACATAGTCAAAGGCTTTTGACATATCCATGTAAATAGCACATATGGGTTGTCGCTGATCCACGCTTAGAGTAACTGGTCGAACCAGATCCATTATTGCCATATTAATGGACCTGTCCTTACGGAAGCCTTTTTGTTCACTTGCAAAAATATTATTTTTTTCAAAATAAACATTTAATGAGTTAAATATTACCTTTTCAAACACTTTACTCAGTACAGGTATAAGGGCTACAGGTCTATAATTATTTACATCATCCTTTGGCCCCTTTTTATGCAAAGGTTTAATTATAGAGTATTTAAGTTTATTAGGGTATTTGCCACTGGAGATAGAAAGGTTCATAATGTGACTAAGAGGGACAGAAATTATTTCTGAGGTAGCCTTAATTATTTTAGTACTTATTCCATCATAGCCTACACTGTGGGTGTTCTTGAGTGTTTTGATAACTAAAATAATATCTGAAGGAATAGTAGGCCTCATGAAAAAAGATCTTAAAGATTTATTGTCAGTGTTCAATTAATTATTGAACATAAAATCTTTTTATATAATTTTACCTAATAAGTTTAGGTTTTATAGCAGCCACACTAAATTGTTGGTTATTTTGTTTTGTTGCTACTGGCAACACTTGCTTTCCTATGCACTGCAAGTCAGGTGCATTTATGCATCTTTAAAATTAAAATAAATCTATATTTATTTATACACACACAGTTTTTATTATTTAACAGACTGTGCTGTGGTCCTTCTGACAATTACAAAGTTTGAACCAGTGATTTTTCCAGTTCGCGAGTGATTTGTGTCGAAAAAATACGACGCAACTGCACGGCGCGTGGCGGGATATTGCGGCCATTTGCGCAAATATCTCACAGGAATCATAAAAACACTGTTTGGGAGCTGTTTCTAGTCCATACTAGATCAGAAGAAGAAGCTAGTCGTGAGCAGTTTGCGTGATTGCATCCAAATTTGGGCCGGCTATAGCGGTTCATACCATACAAGAAAAAGCTGCGGCCATTGCGCAGTCTTTTGTTTGCAATCTACGTGACAGCGGCGCGGCGTCGGTTTGGGTTTTCTGAAACCATTTGTAGAAAACCGAAGACTGAGTTTCGAGGGTATAATATCACGCTGCGCGTTGCCTCGTCGTGTTTGTACCTACAGCCCAGCGAGTTCATTCACCCGTGTAGCGCTATCAGTGAGGCCATGCGTTCGTCGTCGGGGTCAAGAAGTCGTCGGTGAAACAGTGCGTGCGAGCGAGACGGTTGCTCACAGGCGGAACGTGTTCGTCGGTCGATAAAACAGTATAGAGAATCGCGGCTATTGGTGCGTTTTTCGCTGGGTTGACAGGTGGAGGTGGCGGATGTTATTATCAGTGTTTGACATTACAATATAAACAAACAAAAATTCGGCAAGTTGCTGAATTTCTTGCGTTTTAAGTGGACTTTTTCAGTGCTGAGACTGGTTGGTGTTTAAGATGGCAGAAGACGCAGATATTAAGCGTTTGCGCAATAAGCGCGGATGTTATAAAGGTGCCATCACACGTGTGGAAACATTTGTTAACAGTGCGGCCTATAACGAAGCAAGTGAAATCATGTTGCAAGAGCGGAGGAACAAGCTCTTATGTGCCTTTAAAGACTACGAAGAGGTAAATTCTGACATTTTGTTTTTAGATCCTAATGATATTGAGGACATTTCATCAGTAGAGGATAAATATTTCAATGTTCTTGCAAAGTTGAATCACTCCCTAAAGGATTTAAAAGAAAAAGATACCACTAAGCCAGTTTTGGACAATTCTTCTTCAAAATTACCGACAATTGATATTCCAACCTTTAATGGGAAGGATTTCACAAAATTTAAATCCTTTATGGACCTTTTTGACGCACTGATTGATAAAAACAAGTCTCTGACTGATGTCCAGAAACTTTTTTATTTAAGAAAGTATCTGACTGAAGATGCTCTGTCAGTTATAATTAATTTACCTGTGGTCAATGAGTCATATACTGAAGCGCTCACCCTGTTGAAGAAACGTTACGAAAATAAGTCGAGGTTAATTTCCAACCACATTAATGTCATTCTGGAGTTGCCTGTCATTCAAAAAGGGACCGCTTCAGCATTGCGCTCATTGATCTCAGATGTGCAACAGCAGCTTCACGCTTTGAAGAATCTTGGTGAAAAAGTTGATGAATGGGATAGGTTACTGATTTCTATACTCACCAAGAAACTAGATTCATACACGAATAGGGCGTACCACCTTGATAGAGTGGACCTTGATAAACTGCCAACAATGAATGAATTTATTTCATTTTTGGAGAGACGGGCAAAGGCCTTAGAAGATAGTTCTCCAACGGTCCATAGTGAGAATGTTCAGAAGCCTACTCATTCAAAAGCTCCAAATGTCAAAGCAACCTATGTTGCTTCAAATAATAGCAGGAAAGCATTATGTTCTTTCTGCGAAAAACAAAGTCACCCTATTTTTGTGTGCCCAAAATTTAAATTGGCTCCTCTTGAAGGCCGACTCAAGTTTATTGAGGATGAAAATAGGTGTCAGGTTTGCTTAAATTCTCACCCTGGCATCAAATGCAAGTTTGCCTTCAAATGTAGAGAATGTAAGCAGAAATCTCACAATACACTTTTACATCGTGATGAGAAACCAATTGAAGGAGTAGCGCTGTGCTCAAATCAATCTGATAATAAGAGGCAACTGCCCACAGTCAAGGTTAAACTGATTGATAAATATGGTCGTGAAGTGTATTGTAAGGCTCTGCTTGACAGTTGTAGTGAGGGATGTTTTATCAAAAAGTCCATGGTGGATAAGTTAAAGCTCGATGTCTTTGACAAAAACACAACTGTGATAGGGATCGGCAATAAGCCATCACAGATGAATAGCGCCGTAGATGTTTCAGTCTATTCATGCACTCATGATGTAAAGTTTGATGTGAACTGCCAGGTGGTTGAAGATGTGACATCACAAATGCCCCATGAATATTTTGATATATCAAAATTGGATATTCCAGAAGATTTAGTTCTTGCTGATGTGAACTTCAATGTCCCTTCTGAAATATCCATTTTGCTAGATGCAAAGGTTTATTTCCAAAGTTTGTTGAACGGGCTTATAAAGTTAAAATGTGGTCTTGTCTTACAAAGTACCCTATTTGGTTACATTGTTGGTGGTGCAAGAGAGTGTCAACAACCCCACAATGATGATGGCATTATAATCTCATCAAATTTTGTGATGTGTCAAAATGAGAATCAGTTAGATAACATAATGGATAGATTTTGGTTATCAGAGAAAATGCCTGAAGAGCCAGTGAAAGCTTCAAGTGATTTTGAGGAGGCTGAGCTGTCGTTTCAAAGTTCAGTTGTTTTGGAAAACAATAAATTCTCGGTTGATATGCCACTTATCAAACCCGCTGAGGAGTTGGAGATAGGGGACAGTTTTTCAGTGGCTCTGCAGCGTTTTCTCTCATTAGAAAATAAATTCAAAAAAGATCATAAATACCATGAGAAATATAAGGAATTTATTCAGGAATATTTGGACTTAGGCCATGCTAAAGTGGTAGACATAAATGACTATGATGTTTATGATTCCTTGGTCTATTTTCTCTCTCACCATGCTGTGTTCAATGAGGACAGCATAACAACCAAATTTCGTGTCGTTTTTAATGGCAGTATGCCCTCTAAAATAGGGATTTCTTTAAATGACATCCTATTAAATGGACCGGTCATACAAAATGAGCTTTTCAATATACTGCTCATTTTTAGGACTTATCTCTATGTCCTTATATCTGACATTAGAAAGATGTTCAGACAGATTGAAATAAATGAACACCACAGACCTTTACAAAATATACTCTGGAGAGATGACCCTTCGAAGCCTATACTTTGTCTTCAGCTTCAAACTGTGACCTATGGTCTAAAGTGCTCAACTTTTCTAAGTGCCCGATGTCTCTTGGAATTGGCAGTTAGGTTTCAGGAGCGGTTTCCTCTGGCAGCTCAGGCCATCAGGTCCAATACTTATGTCGATGACATACTCTGTGGTGCCAATGATAAAGACACTCTACATGAGTTGAAAAATCAGCTGATCGGTTTGCTGAAGGAAGGTGGGTTCACTTTACACAAATGGTGTTCAAACTACAATGAAGTGCTAAGTGATCTGCCTGCAAACCAAAGATATTTTGATCAAGTTGATTTTAATGAAGATAATGTTGTAAAGACATTAGGTCTGAAGTATGACATTATTTCAGACAAGTTCACATTTGTATGTCCACCTTTTGATGAAAATGACTTGAACACAAAGAGGAAAATATTAAGCTTTATAGGGCGGATGTTTGATCCTTTAGGCTTGATCACACCCATCATCATGTCGTTCAAGATTTATATGCAAAAGTTGTATGCTTTAAAGGTGGATTGGGACTCTATAGTACCCACTCAAGAATTAGTAGAGTTTAAGAAACTTTTGTCATGTCTCAAAGACATGCAGACTATTGAGGTTCCACGATATGTTACCTCAGCTGAGGTGCTC
The DNA here is from genome assembly GCA_024500475.1 of Phthorimaea operculella. Lineage (NCBI taxonomy): Eukaryota > Metazoa > Arthropoda > Insecta > Lepidoptera > Gelechiidae > Phthorimaea > Phthorimaea operculella. Next base: position 181,518 of record JANFCV010000155.1, on the reverse strand, counting down.
TCAGTTCAAGTTGTGGGGTATGCCGACGCTTCTTTCAGAGGCTTCGGATGTTGCTTGTACCTGAGAAGTTTCTGTAAGGATGGCACTGTGAAGGTAGAGCTCTTGTGTGCGAAATCTCGTGTTTCGCCACTTAGTAGGTCTCACACTATTCCACAACTTGAGCTGAATAGTGCTCTCCTTCTTGCTCAACTAGCAAGCAAGGTGAGGGATTCCCTGAAAGGTCAATATCCTGATATTTCAGTTTTTCTGAATTCTGATTCCCAAATTGTTCTTCATTGGATAAATTCAAATTCAATAAAAGGGAAGCCATATGTCTCTAATAGAGTCAAGAAAATTAAAGATCTTACCGCTGATTGTATGTGGTCTTTTGTTAAAACTTCTGACAACCCCGCTGATCTAATATCGCGAGGTGTAGAGCCTGATAAGTTGGCTAAATGCTCTATTTGGTGGAATGGTCCACAATATTTGTCAGATTTAGTGTTTGAGCATCAAGCTTTTCAATCAACCTCTCCTTTAGAAGAAGAGATTTTGCCTACCAATGTAGACACCAATGTTGATTTAACTTCCAATCAATTATGCAGTAATTTCTGTAAGATTGCAGATGGTTTTAATATATTTGACAGATACTCTGATTTTAATATCTTGCAGACTCAAATAGCATATATCTTGCGTTTTAGGAATAATGCTAGAAAAGACACTATTAAAAATACTGGTCCTTTGTCTCCTCAGGAATATTCAGAAGCTTTAAAAGTTATAATTCGTTATAATCAGTCTAAGTTTTTCTCAGCTGAAATAACAGCTCTTTCCAATAACAAACCTATCAAGTCTCCAATAAGTAGCTTGCATCCGTATCTTGATAGTGAACAGATTCTAAGAGTGGGTGGTAGGTTGTCTAATGCACCTAATATATCTTATGATAAAATGCACCCTGTCATATTGCCCAAATCATCACACATTACTAAAATGATGATAGAAAAAGAGCATAAAAGGCTCTTACATGCTGGTGCCAAGTTGCTATTGTCTTCTTTGTCCCAAAAATATTGGATTGTGAGTGGATTGAGGGAAGTGAAAAAGGTATTGAGGTCTTGTATAAAATGCTTTCGCATAAAGGCTCAGGGAGCACAACAGTTGATGGGCTCATTACCTTCAGATAGGGTTACAGGAAATAAGGTCTTTGAGGTTGTAGGTTGTGATTTTTGTGGCCCATTTAATTTAAAAGTGGCTCGTATAAGGAGGCCCATGATCACAAAAGCTTACATAGCTGTTTTGTTTGTTTCTCAACAAAAGCTATACATATTGAGTTACTTAGTAGCCTCACAACCAAAGCTTACTTAGCATGCCTTGCAAGGTTTACTTCTAGACGTGGTCTACCTAGCATAATATATTGTGACAATGCCAAAACTTTTAAGGGTGCAGAAAATGAGTTGAAGAATCTGTACAATTTACAGGCCTCTCCCAGTCACCGAGATGCTGTCTATAAATATTGTTTGACAAAATACATACAATTTAAATTTATTCCAAGCTATTCACCAGAGTTCGGTGGCCTGTGGGAGGCTGGAGTTAAAAGTTTTAAATATCATTTTAAAAGGGTTGTAGGTGATACTGCACTTACTTTTGAAGAGCTCTATACTGTAAGTACACAGATAGAGGCTATATTAAATTCCAGACCTTTATGCCCAATGTCTTCAGATATTTCAGATTTAAATTATCTCACTCCTGGACATTTCTTAATAGGCACTCAAATGACAAGTTATCCTGAGGTTAATTACACCACTATAAATTCAAATAGACTCATGTTTTGGAATTTGTGTACTAAGTTGAAACAGGATTTTTGGGATGTCTGGCATAGGGATTATTTAACTGAATTGCAAAACCGGACTAAATGGAAGCATGATGCTGTAAATTTAAAAGTAGGTGACTTAGTTCTTGTAAAACTAAGTAATGTAGCACCTATGAAATGGCCCATGGGGCGTATTGTAAAAGTTTTGCCTGGCCCGGATGGCAAAATCAGAGTTGCTCATGTACAAATGAATGATAAGATTTATGTCCGTTCCTACAGGACCTTATGTCCTTTGCCTTTAGGGTCAGATTAGGTAAGTTAATTTACTTTGTAATACCAAAGGGGTTCTTGTTTTGTTTTTAAAAAATATATGTACATTATTCATTAAAGTATGATCTAGGTATAAAGTATCTTTCTTTTATAAAGTAGGAATATGCTACTATTATTTTTTAGTTACTGTAGGTTTCCTCCAGTGTTTTCTTTTATTTAGAGAAGTAAATATTTGGTTTTGTTATTACAAGTTAACACAGACTGTTAGGGATTAAATGTATTTAAATTACAACTATAAAATTAAAGTCACAGTTTCTGTAACTTATGTATATTTTGGATAGGTAATACTTTCTGCCTACAATGTAAAACAAATTGATATAAAGGTTTTATAAATTAACTTTTCTGAATTTAGTTCATATTAAAAATTGTAATATTTCTTTCTAAATTTAGACCTTTTATAGAGTTGTCGGCTTGTATGAGTTTTCTTTCTATTAGTTACCTTTGTCGCCGCCCAACTCTGTTCAATTAATTATTGAACATAAAATCTTTTTATATAATTTTACCTAATAAGTTTAGGTTTTATAGCAGCCACACTAAATTGTTGGTTATTTTGTTTTGTTGCTACTGGCAACACTTGCTTTCCTATGCACTGCAAGTCAGGTGCATTTATGCATCTTTAAAATTAAAATAAATCTATATTTATTTATACACACACAGTTTTTATTATTTAACAGTCAGATATGTATTTAGAAGGCTTATAGGTAGTTTTCTCCTCTATTTTTACTTGATCTATGAAATTATCATTTAGTGCTTTTGCTATTTCTGTTGGATTTTTAATAATTTTGTTAGAAATTCTTAGTTTGTCTATAGGTTCTTTAGGATATATATTTTTGTTATTATTTATTACTTGCCAGGTAGCTTTGGTTTTATTGGTTGAATTTAAGATAAAATTATTATTTTGCGATTTTTGGGTTAATTTTATAATCTTTTTGAGCCTCGTGGTGTAACCCTTCAAGGACTCTTTGTTTTCTACTCTCCTATCAATCAACAATCATCAACTATTAAATCCCTTAGTCGCTTCCTACGACACCCACGGGAAAGTTGGGGTGATGCTATTCTAAGATTGAATAGGCGCAGTCTCTAACGCTAACTCATGAACAATTCTATTTTAAAGGTTTTAAAGATTTTTAAAGTTTCTTATGATTTATACCGGCAATCCGGACAAAAACTATGTTAAACGATTCAATAAATGTTACAGCATCTAGAAAAGTAACAATTATTAGTGTGTAAAATATTAAAGTCTGAAAAAACCGTTCTTCCCAACGGCCCCCGCGGATCGGCCCCCGAGGGGCCGTTGGGACGAAAATATGCCAATGGGCCCCGAAATTAAAATTATATAATTTCGGGGCCTGTTGGGATTTTTTTGTCCCAACGGCCCCCGAATCTCTAAAAGTTTGAATTCAGTCTTCCTAATGTTTTAGATTGTTCACGTGTGAGCAGGGAGTGGCTGTACTGACTGTACATAATAGTAGCTTATGTACACAAGCAACAAAGCTTCCGTACCTTCCGAAACCTTGAACGTAACAACCGTAAACGTAAACGTAACAACTTAATTACTAGCCAAGTCAAATCCAGAAGGTAAACTAGCTGTAGGCTACGCTGATAGGTAGGCCTTCCTCACACACATCACATGTCTTTCCGGTGTTTTACTAAATAAGGTTTCGATTTCGATAAAACCAAGGCACTTACGACAAAAGAATGCGAAAGGCTGACAACGTCACTACGATAGTTTTTTTCTGAGATGGCCGCCTCAAATGTTTGTCAGACAAAGACGTGGCGACAACGACCGTATTTTTACGATCGTCCATCTCTTACCTCGCAATAGATGAAGGCGTGATATGTGCATGTATGTGTATCTATGAAATCCCAAACAAAGACCGGATATCATGACACACGTCAGCGCACCGAATTATTGCCACACGCTGTCCTTTATACGATGGGTGTCAAAATAATAAATAATAATAATTATCTGTCTGAGCTGATTTCCACTACAGCGACTGCTGGACAGGCTCTCAGTAACTGGCGTCTCGTTGGTCCGCGCGATAGTGTGCTCGCCCGTGGCTGTCAAAAACCGCTAAGTCGTCCAATATGTGTGTGAATCCCCATAATTACACAGGTGTGTATTACTGATGTGTCGGCAAACCACCGAACCCTGCCGTAGTAAATTGGGCCTACGTTATTGCGGGTGTGTCTGTGTACGTTATATGTGGTTTGGGCCGAGACCACACGGGCCCGTTTAGGCCAGGTATGTAGGTAGCCAAATGTTCCAAAAGCCCATCTGCACAACGTCCCCTGCCTATTGTATGCAGGAGTTTCAAAAATTTCCATTTTAAAAATGTCTCAATTTTTTACTTTTCGGCTGATGGCTTTTGTCATGTGGTATTGATATAGCTTCCTTGTATTTTTTACCAATTGTATTTGTAATATGTACCTACGTACCTACGTACATATTACCTATTTATGCTTAAGATGCTGTTTTTCCTTTATTTTACTGATACACCAGCTCGTACGCTACAAAAACAGCAAAATCTGTTAACGTCATACGATTTTAAGCCAATTTTAATCCAAGAAATATGACGTTCGTGGCAATCATCTTCTTCATCTGAGATTTCAGTAAGAGTCAGCAAGCATCAAAATAGTACTGAGTGAGCCATCTGTAAAGCGCTCCTCGCACCGTCTCCCTAATTTGTGCAGTTTTATACGCAAAGTCGAACTTTCACGGTCTGATCATGCCTGCAAAGTTATCGTCCCTTACTTACACCCGGTATACGTACAACTACAAGCTATGTGTTCCGACCCTAACCTGCCAACACTATATGTCAGTCGCCAGCCTGCCAAATACACCAGCTTGTAGTTTATGGATATTTTGTTATTGGATTCAGGCTTAATTTATGGCCTTATTAACAGAGGATCGTGAATATACCTGCTGAAAACCTTACATTGATAAATATAGGTATATTGAACTATATAAATAGACTTGAAATTTTTGATGCATAAAATAATATTAATATTATATTGTCGTGTGATGCCGGTTTAAAATAGCTGTCACTCAGAACACTGTGTATCACTATAGTGACAGGTTGTCAGACTGTCGTCTAAAATCGCGTTACACATTGACTCTCAAAGTCCCTTAGTCGGTTCTTACGACACCCACGGGAAGGATTTGGGGTAATGCTATTCTTAGCCGGGACCACACGCACGGCAAAAACTTTGTTTATGCCTACCAAAAACAACAAAACAACTGCCTTTTCCCTCAAACCACTGTAAAAGTTAAATATTCTGCCTTACACATTGTTTTCCACACGCCTTTTGCAAATCCTCTCACCCAATCAGCGAACGCCAGGGTAAGCCAACTTTGGCCGTACAAATTAGGGTTAAATGCTTGTCTAGTGGCGCCTTGAAACAGGAAAAACACCGGAACATTTCCAAATCCTTTTGTTATGATTTTGTGCTTTAACAAAACATGTTGCGCCGACCCCAACTGAATTGGGATAAAGGAAGGCAGAGACTGTACATTTAGAAATTGGCTGGTGGTTCAGCCTGCAATGTCTTAACCAGGCTGGATGGAAACGAATTCCATAGTGATAAACATCAATATTGTGAGTGACCCACCGAGAATCGAACCCGGAAACTTTTGTATCGCAGACAGTCGCACTACCACTGCGCAACATCGGCTATCTACTTAAGATGTAAGAATTATGTAAGCTAAAACTGGCAATTCGTAACTCTTCACCCGAAGAACGTAAAAAGAGTGAACAATTTAAAGAAATTTTAGTAGTTTTCTTTTTATCATGTGGGACAAGTAGTAGTATTTCATTATAGTAGTTGTGGCTGATTCATAATTGGACTTTCAAATATATTATAATAAAAATTTCAAATAAATTTTAAATTAATATATTATAATAAAAATTTCAAATAAATTAAATTATTTAAAAATGAACTATATTTAAACCTACACCTACAGCTATACCTATATTGCTTAAGCCCCATTAAAAAAACCGGCCAAGAGCGTGTCAGACACGCCCACAAATAGGGTTTCGTAGTCAACGTTTAAATATCAGGTTTTTCAGCATTGCAAACTTAATTTTGTTGCTGGTTTGTTAGCAGCAGTATGATGACCAACCGCAAATAGAAAAACAATTTTTTTTCTGAAACCTTTGAGGGTACAATATCCGTTATAGTTTTCATTGTAACTTCAGATTGTAAGCTATATTCCATATTTATTTCAAATTTTTAGCGTTTATACTTTAGAAGTTACAGCTGGAACAAATTATGGGTCAAAAACGCCCTTTTTAAAAGCAAATATCTCGTGACAGAAACATTTTAGTGACTTTGTTTCAAAGAAACCTCACCTTAGTTTTAAAAGACCTATTCAACGATACCCTACTCAATATTACAGAAGAAAAAAAAAAATTTGCCCCCCTTTCACTTGTATGGGAGGGGTCCAAAAAACATTTAAAATATTTTTTTCTTAACATTTCTATATTTGGGTCAACACGATCTATCTTCTCACCAAATTTCATGTCGATAGCTCTAAAACTGACGAAGATATGAGGGCGCGGCATACAGACAGACAGGCAGACAAACAGACAGACAGACAGACAGACAGACAGACAGACAGACAGACAGACAGACATGACGAAACTATAAGGGTTTCTAGTAGACTACGAAACCCTAAAAAGGGAGAGAATATTTCTTGAGGCGCCAGTTTCAATGCCGTTGCACCATAAGCCGTTAAAACAATTTGGCGCGACCCCCGATCAGGCCCACCTGAAGCTTATGCGCCTAACCTCGATTAACTTGAGATACTCTTCAACAAACTTTATACTTAGGGGCCTTAAGTCAGATAAAGTTGTTAGCTTGTCCCTTGGTTCAAATTGGAAACTAACTTGGTGAAAAGTTTAAATTAGGACTAAGGGTGACCAAAGGTGGGTATCGTAACTAAGGTATAATGCAACATCTTGATATCGTGATGAGTCTGCTAAAGACCCGATGAACCCTAGTGTTAGAATTTTTTACTGCTTATTTCTATGTAGTGGTTGTGTAACGACCGCCGCCTTAGTAATCATAGACAAGATCCGATGAACCTTGGTGTTAGAATTTTTAACCGCATTCTTCTATGTAGTAGAAGGCCTCTGACGTGGTTGTGTAACGACCGCCGTCTTAGTAATTATAGACAGCAATCGGGACCGACAGCTTAACATAACCTCCGAAGAACCTATCTACCACAATATTGATAAAAAAGTGTTTGATATAATAACAATATAGCAAAAACTTTTACCTGCCTAGGTACTATACACAGAGTCATTAGGTAGGTACTCAATCTGCAAGTTAAACGTTAACGGTCTATCAAAAACAATATACTGTCACCTGCCACTAGCGTTTTTACGGTCATTTGAAAATATAGTGCAGTTTTCGAGGCTCGTAACTTATCGCTCTTTTACGAGTTTGATACTCGCTCTATGCATTTATTATATTTTTATAAACATTATCCTACAAAACGCTTTTAGTAACGAAGTTTAGTTATGAAATAATATATAATTGTTTTGTTTTATAAAATCTTTGATAAAAGTGCAGCTCTGCTGCATTTTCGCATTTCTTGAACATGGCTTACCAAGTAATTCATATTTCTTCGGGGCAAGCTCTACAGAATAGACATGCGACGCGACTCGCAACATGACATCTGTCAGACGAGCGATCTTCATCGATGCGACGCGCGTCTTACATGTGTTCTGTTTCATACATTTTATACGGAAACGGTTTCAAGCGTCGCGATGTCGCACATCTCACGTCTCCGACGATCACTTGTTCAACAGATGGCATCTTACGTCTCACTAGTCGACGAACGACCCAATAAATAAATGAATGGATTAAACACAGGTGCGTTAAAACGCTTAAGCTTACATACCTACATATGGGTACTACACAAGAAACCTTTTAAAAAGATTATCCAGCCCTTATTTTTCGTAACATTTTCTTTTAAATTACCCTCCATTTTGTGAGGCACCCAACGTGTGAGGGTCTTCCACACAAACGCCTCTAAATAAAGTTAATCTCATTCTCCTGTCCCTTGTAAACTCAGAGCAGGAAAATTCTTCAGAAGGAACCCTACGAATAAACGTCGTGAAAAACTTGGCATGCAAAACAATCCCATCTTATTCTGTATGCTTAATTCACATGCATGGAAGTACAACATCAAAACAATAGCCATAACAGGTCTTTCTAGGGGACCTATTGGGGGAATTTGACGAGTAGTGAATTGACGAGAACGCAGTGCACATTGACGAACACAGTGCAAATTTTTGTATTAAAAAGGAACGCTGATGCCCACAGGTAGAAATCACAGAGGTTTCCATGCCTTTACTCTTGTTATTCAATTCAATTTAAAAATACTTTACTGAACACAAGGAAACACAAAAAAAAATTAAGACTAGAATTAAAATAAGTGTACACAAGGCGGCCTTATCGCTTAACTAGCAATTTCTTCCACGCAACTTTAGGGCACAGGAAAAGGGAAATAGCCGTAATTCCGGAGGGGTGCACAATAAACAATAAATTCTATTTACACAATAATAAATAATATTCGACGACAGATAGTAGGAAACGACAGTTATAGGTTAGGTAAACATGAGAAGTTATCTTTCAGTTCAATCTTCATAGGATCCCTCTGTAACATTTTCTTGCTGTGAGGTGATCGTAACTGCAGACCCTACCCGGCCGACCATGAAACAAAGATTACGGGTGAGACCCTTCAGCAAACCGATTTCACAAGAAAAGAACGCTTCAGAAGATCGAGCACATTCTTTCACGTTTTTAACGTTTAGAAAAAAACGCTCTGGTGACAAGATAAGAAAGCCCGAACACACCTGCGATAAAATACCTACACAATTTGTAACAAGTTCAAATTAGGTATGTTTTGAAAGGAAATATGACAACTCGCACGGAAAATCTTTGATGTAATATTTAAAAAAGAATTGAATTAAGTGCAACATCGTGCAGTGCCATGTAATGCCGATTTAGAATAGCATCACTCCTATTTCACCCGTGGACGTGTAATGTAAAGAGCGACTTGGGATGTATTCATACAGGGAATGGGCAGCCGCGTTCTATGAATGTAACAAACATACCTATTGCGCTCGCCAATTCACACCAATCTTATTATTAACAGTATTAAGGAACAAAAACGCGACTGCGGTAATTCCAACGTTGTATTTTGCGATTAAAATCCGCCATCCTGAATTTGAGAATTTTTAATAATGTCACTCGCCTGCTAAGACAAATCTAACGACACCTCACACGTCAAGATCCGCCCAACCGTTTGGACTGTAGCGCGTGAAAACGGATTTTTGACGACATACGTACATACTCTCGAAAAACATAACAATGCTGGGCAGTCGGGTAAAATCGGTACCGTTTGTATTTGTTAAACACAGGGTAGACCTCTATAATTTGCGTAAAATTTAAATAAAGGCAATAGTGCTCAATGGTTTCCTATTTTGAGGAAATGAGAGCTTTCAGTGGAATAAAAGCTATTTCGTTTGGGTTTCATTCCATTCAATGAATTTAATCCGTACTGGTTGGATTATTGGCATGATTGAAATATGTCTGAATGCCTGTTGGCCGGTTTTGAATATTATACCTATTTGAAGTTTTGTATTTCAAATGTTAATCCAAATTGACAATTTGAATCTGTGGCTTTTTGTGGTTTTAGTGCTCTACTCCTCTATCATGATGCATTTATTTCGGATATGCCGAAAGGTTTAAATCAAATTTCAAATTTCCAATATGGGTGTACCTATCTACATTGAATTCATAGTAATTATTGTGATAACCTACAGTTTTAAATTGTTTTTGCTATTTTATTACCTTTATTTAACTTCCATATTAAATATATAAAATATATAAAATTTATGCATTTTTAAATTGTTTAGCATAAAATGAAGCTTAACATTTTTATATTGAATAAAATCCGTAATACCTTTTTAATAAATCCAGGAATTTTATTAAATTTCAATAGGTCCTAAGTAAACTTTCACCTCATTTTAATTTCGAAGCTTTTAAAAAGTAACTTTTGACGTTCTGAAAAGGTTAAACATTTTTTTTATTTCAGCATTAAACATTTAATCAAATTATGCTTTTAAAAAGTCAAATTAAAAGTTGATAAACCTACACTGCTTAAGACGAGATCAAATAACTTGAAACTGAGTTAAGTAAAGTTTTATTAAAATTCTTGTAGTAAGTATTAAGATCCACTAAGGATCCAAGAAGGAAAATGGAACCTGCAATGTAAAAAACTACAAGAACATACCTACATAATCTTTGTCATGTTAGTATTGTAATATTTTCCCCAAAAAGTATCAAGTAGGTACGTAGATACCACATCGATTTAACTGTTTTATATACACTTGATTTACATTACTGGCGATTCTGGGTTTTTATTTGGCCACCTCCTTTTTGATTGTTGGTTGGAACACCAAAGAAATTCCGCACATATATTACAGAATCTATTTTACGACTTTTTGAACTATACGCTGTTATATGTACCTAAAATATCGAGCCTGTATTCAGTGAAAAAGACCTAAAAGGATATCGTTTAGATAAACACAACTGGCACTTAACACGCACATAAAACTCAAAGGTGTTCTTCAAAAACATACTCTTTATGACAAGATTGCTTTCCCGACTTTAGCATTTGAAAGCGACCCTCTTTGGACACAAAACTGCTTTGTCGGTAACCCCTGTGCGGACCTTAGGGACCTCTGAAAACGCGTGTCACGTAAGTCGTATAAAATCAACTGAAGAAACGACTTCGGAATTAGTTCTATCTGAATAAGAATGCGCTGACGGACTAGACAGATGGTTGTGCTATAAAACGTCAATTCATTTTAAGGGTCAACGCACTCTAGCGCTAGGTACATAAAATGAACGTTTTTCTGAAGAATGAACCTGTAACTACAAAGAATCTCATAATTCTAAGAGCATCCCTCATGCCACCTAACATTAATTTAATATCATCCAGCTGGTGAACCGAGCCTGCTCATTTGTTCAATAGAGGTAGAATAGGCATTGTTAGTTTAAAAGCAACTCTCAAAAGAGGGATGAATTATCAATTTTGGAAAAATGAAACATATCTAGATCGATTTATCGCCCCTGGAAACCTGTACGATACTTACTTTTGTGAAAAGCGTCGGATACAATTTTTGCACATTGAAAGGTATTAAACAACGATGAACTGCTACAAAAAACGCTTTGCAACAAATACGTCCAGTTAGATGTGCGCCAGCCCTAAGATTATTCTGTTGATTTTGCACAAATCGGAGTCGGAGCGGTGTGCGACGAGTACTGCGGTCTTTATTTGTCTTTTTATAAGGATGAACGCTCTAGCTATATCTTTAACTCAAAGACAAACGATAAAATCCCCCTCATAAATAGCCGAGACAATCCTTGCAATGTTTAAGCTTAAACCTCGTTCTAGTACTGACCCAGATCTGACCACACTGTCAGCTAGGCACACTTATAGTTAAGCAAATATTTGCGAGAGAGTTTCTAGGGATTGGTATGCCTCGTGCGTAGATCATGAAACGTGACGCAACGCATGGTCATTTACAGTACAAACAAAGACATATATAGGCCACACAACATTGCTTTCAATTAACCAATACGTATGTGTACTGGCGTACTGATACTGATACATCTTGGTTCTTTAGGACTTGGATCCTGAAACCGGGAAATGTCCATGTTTTAAATTAACAGCAGAACCTGATTGACCAGCACTGCTCGGATATTTTTCGTTGTTGGTAGTTCTTGTTGAATCTATTTGTCACCCTCAGAACCCAGAAATTTTGTGGAAATCTTTGGAGCTGATTCCGAGGTGGCGGTAACTAATTTAAATTTATGCAATCTTTCTGTGTTAAATATTGAGTGAAGACAGAATATTTTCTTTGGGTTTGTGGGACCTCCGTCAAGGTACAGACTTCAAGACTAATTCCAGTTGCACTGGTGTTACTTCAACCAGAACACAGAATGCAAAGTGCATTCTGCAGCTTGTGACTGCAGTGAGGTTCTCTAGACGAGCATTTAATTAAGTTCTGCATCAAGTAAATTACACACAGTCGATGTGGTGCAATTGTATATAGTACGACGCAGAAGGTTCCGGGCTCGATTCTCGATAGGGCACTTAAAAAGTTGATATTTATTAATTTCTTCCCAGTCTGGTTAGGACACGGCAGGTAGAACCGCCTTATTGACCGAAAAGCAAGCCCGTCTGTCTCAGTTGCTGTCTATGATTGTCAAAGGCCTGCTTATTGAAGAGGGCGGTTGAAGATGACACCATGTTTCATCGGGTCATTAAATGGACGACTCGGTGTCCCACTCGAAAAAGAAGACTCCTTCTTGTGGGATAGGCGACGTTTTAATAGCTATGCGTCTATGTAAAACTGCTTTGATTTGATTGACGCTGGAAGTGTAGCAAGCTGAAGTAGCAGCGGGCTGGTCATATCTGTAGCACCGATGGACGGTGGAGTAAGTGGGTTCTCGGGTGGAGGTCTCGGCAAGCATAGTGTAGGGCGCCTTCCAGCTAGATAGATCAATGAGACTCGATGGCAAAAAATGGAGATCCTGTCTTGCGTCGTACGTTGAGGGAGGCCTAGGTCCAGGCAGTGGACAAGCAGGATTCGAATCCAGGGTTCTGTGACAAACTCACGTGCTCACTTATACTATCGTGTGTAACTCAATCCAGTCGGTAAAATTAGGGGCGGATATTATTGCAGATACTCTGTATTTTTAGTAAAAATATTTTTATCATGTAAGCGGTTGCGAAATAAAATGCAAATGAGGTGAAATGAAAACGTTATTTAAATCGTATTCAGTAACTGTTTTCAAAAGCTTTTTTTAATGTTTGTTTATTTTAAAACCGTTTTTAAAAGCTCTCCTCCATCAACTGTTGGCTGATGTAGAGAACTCTCTACGGTAGCTTTAAAACTTTGGTTTTAAAATGTTGTAGTTTGTCCTACATCCAAGGAAAGGCTGCAAAACTTTTGTGACTGGTGAGCTGTTTTCAGCGACGAAATACACGTCTGCATATAGTCTCAAAATAGAGAGTCCGCGCGCCGTCTCCCTAATTTGTGATGTAGTGATGTCACAAAAATTACGCAATTTGAATATAACATTGAATACTTTGATGATTTTAATGGTATAAGATTTAATTTCATTTGTCATATCCATCGTAAATTATTCCGCAACAAAACTATAGTAGTAACATGAAAACGTATAATATTTCGAACCGTCACAAAGCATTAAAAATGTTTTACATCTTATAATGCAAGTATGAAGTCTAAAAAGTTATCTTATCGCACTTACTTGTAGCTGTAAATTAACATTTGACTTACTTCTTCAATTAAACATCGTAAAATATCGGTATTTTGAAAACAACATCGTGGATTCTCCGCGCAATTAATTCTTCAAAAGAGTTTTGATACTAAAAGTTAATATATACCAGTACGAATAATGTTAGCTGTACAGCTACAAGAACCAATACAGAAATGAAAACATCCAGCCGTAGAAGCATCCAACCGTATTCTAGCTCGCAATCGTAAAAATACTGGCAACGGTCAATTGAAAAAGCTACTATCGTCCATATCGATAAATGCGGAGTCGATGTTACGTAGCTATAGTGGTTTCCAACTGGGTGACTGTGAAAACTACCCATACAGGGTGCAACGGACAGCTCTTCAAATACTGATACGGTGCATTAAGACCTTGCTGATCAATTTCTCATATGAAATTATTTTAGTAAATAAAAATAATTATTAATTAGAAAAAAAAATTGTAAACGAAGTAATCTGATTGTGGTTTTGTATGGGATTTAATTATTTTTGTTTCCTTACATAGGTAATTGATTAGAGGAAAGTTGATCAGTTTAATGGTCTGCATGTACCCTGTAATAGTATTCGCTGTCCCTTACATCCCAAATAGGGTCGTTCAACTGTGAATAAGTCGAGAACTCTGCTGGGAATTGGAACTAGGAATTATGCCACGAAAACTTTGCCGTCTACCTAAAAACAGTTGGTCAGTTCTACTGGGGATAGGTTCCGAAAAACCACACAAACTTTGGCTTGAATGTCTAAAAATAGCTGAATATTTACGTAGCTCTTCTTCTGTGTTCGTACTCGTACGTATATAAAAATGAAGTAAAATATTCAGCATAGAATTCTACAGAATGATCATTGGTCCTGCATGCCCTCGAGGCTTCTAGCTACATTCTCTGAATATGCAATGGAGCAGAAGTAATTTGCCAAGATCTCTATGTAGTTACAGAATTGTACTGCACTCAGCATTTAGTGATTTCACTAGTTTACCAATTCCAGATTACATGTCCCTTCTTTGGAAGAAAAAGGTGCTCGAATCTTTTAGTCATCATCCTTTTGTTTTTGCGACTTATAAAATCTGTCTGATAGGTACTTGGTATTGGCTAAACTTACGCCCATCGTCGCCTCCGCTCTCATCTTTTACCTATAAAACTTAATAGTATCTCATTCTTTCCGTGCGTATGTCCTATAAAAGAACACTTTCTTAGAGCCTTGGGCTTAAAATAAAAGCTACAAAAAGACCCAACATCATCATAGTAAGAATATTTGTGAGAGGAAGGAAAGTCATGAGTGAATAAATCTTTCTATAAGCAGCCATTTTTGCTTAACCGTGCAATGTTATAATCATATATTCACAACAGTTTATAACAACTCACATACGTTTAAGATTAGTCATGAAATTATAAATCGTATAAGGGATGTTATAGAAAATCTTTGATATCAAAATTAAATACTCTAGTATTCCACGACTTCTGCGGATGCGACCGTAAAAAAAACGTAGTTTCAAATTCTACTCTCTATACCTACTAGACTGCTGAGTTGCCTTACTGATCCCTCTATTTTTACTGTGCCATTTCTGAAAGTCGTAAAGACCAAGAGCAAGACACATTTGGCTTTGGATTGTGTACTGAATTCCTGATCAGGCAGAAAGTTGTCTTTAACTATAATCCTATAAGTATCTCAGAAAAGTTTGCTGCAATATTAGTTTCCGCTGGGATATACATTTCTAGTAGAACGATGACGTAGGCTAGCTGGTCTAATTAATAGGTACGTAGGTACCTAAGAAAGTTATTTATTGTTTTCCTTTTTGTTACAGGTAAAAATGTCCATCTCCGAGTTCAGACGGAAAAAACTCTTGTACGTCTTCAATGTATTCTTTGGTAAGTTCGTATTATAAAATTTATATTTGAATGCTTTTATTCAACCTACAGTTTATTCATAGTAAAAGGAACCAACCAACATTTATTGATAAGTAAAATGATACTGGTTTTTCATGTAAATACTAAGAATGACCAGTAAACTGTGAACCCTTGCGAATGCGTAAGTTGATGTGTTGACGATAGTCCTTAACAATATTAACTTTTTGGTTACAAAGTTAATACAAACGAAGCAAGCGGAAAAAATTAACGCCACCGATGGGATTCGAATCCACGTCTTCTGACAAGCCGAGTCAGACGTGTTGACCGCTACACCACGGAGGCACTAACCCAAGCGGCGAAATTGTGACCCACTTCTGTGAATTGTGATTTTTATCCGCCTGCTTCGTTTGTATTAACTTTGTAACCAAAAAGTTAATATCAATATCTAGAAAACACCAAGTGTTCTAATCTTGTGGAAAAATATCTACAAAATAGTAAACATTCCTTATCAAAAGTTTTATAATGTGTTTTTTTTGCAGACGTCAACCAAAGCGGTACAATAGAGAGGAAAGACTTCGAGCTCGCCATAGAGGTAATAGAGAACACTTATATTTTATTAAATTTTAAGGCTTCTTAACAAACATACATAAATAGTTCATA
Organism: Phthorimaea operculella; assembly: GCA_024500475.1. Taxonomy (NCBI): domain Eukaryota; kingdom Metazoa; phylum Arthropoda; class Insecta; order Lepidoptera; family Gelechiidae; genus Phthorimaea; species Phthorimaea operculella. Next base: position 165,523 of record JANFCV010000155.1, on the reverse strand, counting down.
TTATATTATAGCTGCCCGTCAGCGGTTTCACCCGCTGCAACCTATTATTTCGCGGGATAAAAGCATTATTCGCCAAGAGATGTCGCTGTTAGTTTTCGGCGAAAACGTTTAAAACGCGAATCGGCTCAGTCACGCCACCTATTTCAAAAATATTGGAAAATGCGTGATCCCGTGGGAATGAGACATTTTTCCGTGGTAAAAAGTATCCTATGTGTTATTCCAGATGCCCTTTTATATTTCTGCAAAGTTTCATGTCAATCTAATCAGCCGTTTTTGCGTGATGTCGTAACAAACACACACACAAACATCCGCCTTTATAATATTAGTAGGATGCTCTGGTTTAGCTTGTCATATCCTATACTGGGTTATCTTTTAGTCAGAGCGCAAACTTTGCAGGGTGTTTCTACTCGTGATTATGATCAATTTTTACTATGGGACCAAATGCGCATTCGCACAAAAAATTTGGATGTTCCATAGAAAAACTCATACCTACTCGGCAAAAATGTATGGAACATCTAAAATTTTTCTTAATTTTCAGGTGGCCCCATAGCAAAAGTTCTTCAGAATCAAGAGTAGTAACATACTGCAAAGTTTGCGCACTGTCTAAAAATTAACCCTGTATTATGTAAAACTCCTTTAATAATTTTGTGTCGTTGTATCAATCATTCTCAGTAGTTCCATTAAATTACTCTAGTATTTATTTATACATAATGCATGCGAGTCTCGATCCATAAGGTCGGTGGATAATATTTCACATCAATATATTTGTCAGCTAATGTCATGATAATGAGTCGTTTCGTAAACAAACCAAACGAATCATTTATCACAACACTACCCAACTACCCATTAAACTAATGTAATGCTACACGTCACCTGCAATTAACAACATAGTTTGTCATAGCGATATTAGCGATATATTGCTATTTGTTACTAAGTTGTTACTTGGGATAGCGCAAGTTGTAACTGTCTTCGCAAACTCTTATTAGGTGACATGTTTGTCATCTAACTGGCGGGAAACTTGTTTGGGCGAAATTGGCTGGATATTTCTAACAAAAACTTGCTAAAGTCTATTCAGCAGAACGAGACGACGTCTGGCGCAGTGGTAATGCGACTGCCTGTTCCAGGTTCGATTTTCGGAGAGACACTAACAAAGTCGATATTTATAATTTCGTGAATTTGTTCTCAGTCTAGGACATTTCAGGCGAAACCACCTGATTTTCCGAAAAAAAAATATTGTTTCGTGCTTCGGAGGGCACGTTAAGCCGTCGGTCTCGGATGATATCTTTGATTACTTAGACGGCGTTCGTTTAACTACCATACTAACTCATTTCGCAATAGACTTTGAAAATAATGCTGAATATATTACTGAGAGTGCCCCAGCCCATGAACAACTTTTTTTCGTCAAAGAACTAATTTATTTAAAAAATTGACCCACACTGACTTCCCATACAAACAGGCCTTGTAATTTCGACCCAAAATAAATTCTCTTCTCTGCCTTCCATTTAAGATTCAGTCAGTTTCAGCTCAGCAGTTACAGTGGTTTATTTAGACTTATCAAGAGGCTAGTGCTCCAAGTTCTAGAACTCAAACTTGTTTGATCTAGAATCTAGACTCTATTTGAGTTGCCCTAATTAAACCCTAGGCAGCCCTAGGTCTTGAAATTAGTTACCGACCTAGTTTGACTGCAATCAGACTACATTGAAAGGGATTCCTATTTCTATGACGTAAATTTTAAGTATTTTTTGGTAAATTTTATTCCACCAAAACATTTTTATGCTAAACGTCACCAACTATCAACTACTAACATCAAAACATCGGATGATCTTGCGGTGCATAATTATAATAACCGTCTTATGTTTGATATTTGAGCCTTAATCGTGCCCTCTTGTATAAAGCTAGTAAGTTTCTTCCAAGTTTTTACTTCAGCACCTTTCTATGAAGAGAAACTAGATAATAAACAACAATTAAACTCTACAAGCTCTTGGTCTACAAGAGTCTACGAGAAGCTACGAGCTTTCGTAGACCTTTACAGCGTAGCTCTTTTCTTACTTGCTACTGAAGTTTCTTATCAGAACTTAATTATTTGGGTAGAGGTTTATTAAAGTTATGAAAATTGTGGTTACAACTTTATACTTATAGGGATCGAAACTGACTGGCGTATAGTGCAGTCGCTTTTATTTTTTTGGGATTTGGATTTTAGTTTGGTTTTAGGGAAAATAGTCTGATTCTGCATCAGTGCATGTGATGTTTGCATAATTATTTTGCTATCCAAAATAAATGATGTCATATTTATCTACAGGTTTTAGAATTGAATTCGGATAGTGAAATAATTATGCACATTATATTAACGTACCTCGTAGCTAAGGTATATTTCAACAATAGTCAGTATATTTTATATTCTGTTTTTTTTGCATTTAGAAAATCTGCCACCTCCGGGGCTGGAAGCCTGGCGACCCGAAGCACGCGGAGACCCACGAGATCATGATCAGCGTCTGGGACGGGCTGCGGAAGAGGGCCGACTCCAACAAGGACGGACAGGTAACAGTTTGTACTACTTCAGCATAAATCTGCCACTTGCGGGATGGAAGCCTGGCGACCCGAAGCACGCGGAGACCCACGAGATCATGATCAGCGTCTGGGACGGGCTGAGGAAGAGGGCCGACTCCAACAAGGATGGACAGGTAACAGTTTATACTACTTCATCACCATTTACAGCCAATATCCATACAATATACTCATAGGGTAGGTATATAGGTGATATCTCATTTTTTCACGTCCCTGTGGCAGCCTCTTCTAAAGGCAAGCATATGGCGTTATATATATTTCCTCGGGTAAAACTAAGATGAAGATGATATAATTGCCGACGTAGAAACGCCAGGCATACTCTCATTCTCACTATAATACAGACATCATCATGGAATAGAATTAAGCTTTTTGTAGTGGAATTTACGAAGCCTGCGCCTTTCTTGCGAGACTTATCAACAGGAAAACCCATACACCGTTAAATCTCGTACCACTTCAGACCTTTGAGTAGAAACTTCAAACTATCCCTTACGTAATAATACTGATAGAAAACAGTGTCTTACTTACGTAATAATACTGACAAAAACCAGTTTCTGAATGCCTTTCAAACTTTTATCAGACTTAAATGGCCGTTCTTACGGCCGTTTACTCTCTGCCTACCCCGCAAGGGATATAAGCGTGATATATGTATGTAAACAGTGTCAGCAGGAAGGAACCTACTTGAATATGTAAACAGTAGTCTAAATAAATACACACACGACCTTTGCCAAAACGAGTTCTCCGGTCGGGAGCTAAATTGGCACCGATCAAAATAAGTTGCCCTGAATTTCAGTTCCAAAGCTGGTTTAAACTATTCCGGAAGTTGATGTTTATTTGAACTAAATATACCGACATGATACATGAGCTACTTTTGTGACTAATGTAAATGAATAAAAAAAAATTAGGTAACAATGGCCCATGAAATTGAACAATACGCTTTATAAAATCGAGTAGGCACCTACGCTAATAAGTAAGAACCGTCTACTGTTTAGTTAGAATTTCTTATGTAACTATCTAGATACAGATATACAGGGTGTAAGGGACAGGTCTCCGAATACTGAAAGGGTGCATTCAGACCATGAAACTGAACAACTTCCTATAGAAATAAATTTCAGGAAACGTAAAAAATTTTTGACTTCCCATAGTAAATTGAATCAGCTGATCGTGATTTTGTATGGGAAGTCGAAAAAATTTTTTCGTTTCCTGAAGTTTATTTCTATTGCAAGTTGTTCAATTTCATGGTCTGAATGCACCCTATCAGTATTCGGAGACCTGTCCCTTACACCCCGTATAAAATCCCTAAAACTAGAATAAGACGTGTTATCGTTGAGTCCATAACAATCGAGAAGAATTTCATAACACTCTTGATGAAAACATAAACTTTCATAATAAAGCCTGCTCTGACCTTTTCTGTGCCATATACAGTTTATTGCGTCATACGGTCGTATTAATAAATAAAAATTATCACATCCAGCCTAAACTCAAAAAATACTACTCGATATAGGACCTAAACGTATTCATGTTTCTCGCAAACAAAGCATTTTCAGCCTAAAAGGTTATTTTAGTCTGAGTTTAAATCGTATGTGCTTAAAGCTAACTCATATGCCTCACAAAGCCCGTATGAAAAATGTCAAAAAGCTCCTAACCGTGTTTAATTACTTGGCGCTTTTTTACGCCGCTTTTTTACTCATTGTTAGGAATAAATTGACGAGGCGGGCGCTTTATTAAAATTTTTGCCGACTAATTTGGTAAGCCTACATGCTTTTTTTATTAGGGCGGGTAACAAAGTAACAAAAGACAAATTTTGGACTTACTTTTACATGGTGAACATACTGTTGGACGGCTCTTTTGAATTTAGGTAAGGGCAACATTTGCTCTCCCATTTACATCCTATATAGGTAAATTATCGGCTTTGGGATTATAAAATATTGATACAATTTGTCTATAGTCTAAAAACATTCGTTTCATGCCAAGTCAGATACGTATCGCACTTCAATATCGCTTTTTGTGTTATATTGTAATAGGTATTGAAGCACAACTCTGAAAAGAAACGAGGGGTAGTTCCGTTATAGTCGACTTATAGTTGATTGTTAAGAAAAGTTACTTGTCTTGTCTAGTTCCCTATCCGTGCTTAACCTACTTAGGTTTCTCGTAACAGCTAAGTTATTTTAACGCCGACTATTCTCTAAAATACGAAGTACGTTGGGAGTTACTAGGATAGAGTTTGCACAGACAATGAAAAGCACATCCGAACTGAAGCTACTTATAACTTCATTAGCTTTTTTGTTCATTGAGCCACAAAGGAAAGGTCCTCTTGGAACAGAAGACACATTAATATTCTTTTGAGATCTTGTAACAAACCCGAACCCGGCCTATGAAGGACTATACGCCTCCAGCCGCCAGTCTCTGTTGTTATGAAGATGATGTCTTGAGTTCTAGTGTTCATAGAAACCCAGACCTCAAGTATAGTATAAATTAATGGCTCGTGATATAAAAGTGATGTCTAGTTAATTATTGACCCATACGTTGTGTTAAATAAAGTAATATGTAACCCATAAGTTCTTTTAAAGGTAATTGAGACATCTCTATACAAGCTATTATAAAAAAGTGATTCTGATGAACAGGAGAAGGAAAGGACAGGAAACTGAACTCCAAACGGGCCCCCGCTACTACGCCCGAGGAATATGGAAGCCCTCGCCAATATATACCTATCTGTATTCATAAACGCTCCACGGTCATCCCCACATAATCAGCCCTACGCATGCAAATTCTTCATGCATAAAACTTCATTGTAAAGACAACCATTAGGGCGTCCACTAAATACAAACGGTAAATTATCTGCTTCCCCCAGAAGAAGGATAAATATGGTGAGACCTGCCGTCTCTGCTAATAGACGCGCCAAAACCACAGGCGCTTGTAGTGCTTAAAAAGCACTACGAAGAAGGCTAGGTGATAGGAATCATTTAGATTCTGATACTCATGGAGTAGTACATGTAGAATTGATGTAGTTAGTCTCATCATGACTAACCCAAAATAGATACCTCAGTATCAGTTTAGTAAAATTAGTTCAATGTATATTATCAGTTGAATGCCATGATTCCAACTGAAATCCGTTGAAGGATATGGGTAGTGACCCGAAGGCCAGAACATCCAGATATACTTATGCAAAAGACGTCTGTCTACATTTATTCAAATCCATATGGAGGTCTGATAGGAAGGAATATTCAATTCCTTAAATATGAGATTCACATTGCGAGCCCAAAGGGTGATCTGGGAAAGCTAAAAGCAAATCCCATATAAGTAGTAAATAGGCTGATGCAATTATGAAAACCCATATGACCGCCTGTGGTCGAATAAATGGTCTTTGATCAGAAACGCTAATGCATAGATATCGAATGCAAAATGATAGTATAGCTGGAACAGATCAGTGATGATGATAGATTACAATTGTCACATGACATTCAAGGACAATTAGTAGTTAAAGATAGGTTGTTTAGTCATAGATTTATTAGGCATCTATGGGCCAATCATGAATAATTTTATAAATAATATAAGCATTTAGATGATTGATACAAAATCAAGCATCAGAACCCAAATAAGGGTAGGAATAAGGATCGTAGGTATTGTCTACCAAACATATCCATTACTTCAGATAAGTATTTACTTGAATTAACAAGTAAGAGCAAATTCACTGTGAACACACAGTCATATCCACATTCTTTATAGAATAAACAATTATGTCAGTTATGCTTGGTAGACAGAAATATAGGATAGTATATTATCCATTCTACCAGCCATACATATTCTTAGATAAGAGTACTAACTAAGTACCATAAAATATTATTGTGTTAAGTACATGTTGTCCACGGCTGGACACATTCCCATTCTGAAGAACATTTTGTTTGTATAACAAAATATTGTTATAAATAAATGTTTGTCCACTGCTGGACATATTCCAATACTAAAGACTGTTTTCTTTGTAAGACAAAGAACCTGGTGTAAATGATTATTTGTCCACTGTTGGACATAACTAATAAATTAGTAGATATTTAACAATATCTATTTATGTATATTTTATAAACATTAATCACTTAAGTCCATAGTCGCTCAGCAACTATAGTACTTAGAAATCTGTCCACTGATGGGCCAAGCCAAACAGTAGGTAAGTAGATACAATATGTAAGTATGTTTTAACCACAGGAATTTTATCAAATAAATCCTTGATCGCCCAGCAATAGTAATTTATCCACTGATGACCACAGCAATTAATAGATAAGTAGATACCTAACCATATCTACTTATGTAAGTTTTAACACAGGAACTTTATGCTAGTAGCGCATAGCAATAATAAATTATGTTATTAATTTGGTAATTAAAGTCATATATATGGCATGATAGATAGACAAGTAAGGAATAGGAGTAATGGGATTATAGGGTATCCTACCTATTCCTAACATCTAATTTACCTATCTACCGACACACTAAATAGCCCAGATTTCCCTAATTAAAGATTAGATGTGGACACTACAAAGTTTATATGAAACAATCAGAACGCAGATTCTTTAAAACGACAACAAAACAAAGTTATAGCAATAAAATGACCTTAGCACTAAAACCCAAAGCATAAGACCATGTTCCGAATCTTATCAGCTTTCAATGAATACAAAACTATCAAGCATAGGTAATTAATATGTTTGTAAACATTCATATAGGGAATATATACTGCTGATAGGATTCGAAAGAAAGCATGAATTGTACTTATCCATCTGGAACTTGAAGCCACCAGCACACGAAGAACCAACAACGACGACATCCACAATGCCGATTCCAGTGCACGCTGAAGCACGCATCCTCTGTATCCAACAACACACCATACACGGGTTCAAAGCACTTTTCCCCATCCAAACACACTCGCGAAACGAGGGGTGACCAGGCAAACGTTGATACTCCCTGGTCTGCGGCGCGACTCAACCAGGACTGATAGGTAAACTAATCACTGCACTAGGTATTCCTTTTCTGTCCTGGGAGACTTCACGATTAGAACTGAACTGCCCGCAGGCCGTATGGCTTGCTATTTTATACCGAAAAGCTTCGAACTTACGAGAAGAATAATGTTCTCGAAATCTGCTACTCATTACGATAGAAGATATTCTCCTCTCTTTCATACACATTTTAGAAGACATTCGACTATTCTAGATTTTTTTAGAATGTCTTGTTTCGCTAATTGTTGCCAGACACCAATTCAGGGAAGGGGCCACGACCCATCCTGACATCCAAGAAAACTTTTAGTGTATATTGAGTAAATCATGGGTTTACCAATATTATTAAACATTTATTGTTGGTTTATAGAATTTTTAGAAAATACATCAATTTTCTATAAACCGAAGTGTGACTAATAGAATAAACCTTAGGTATTTCAGTCGCTATGGCACTATAATAGGCCTAGTAGGGCCCTGTCTAAAGTGACACCTTGCGGTTTCCGCTACTCGACAATAGATGGCTCTTAAACAAAATAGCAAAATGTTATGTCCTATATCATATAAGCACGAAAAATTATAAATGCTACTGCAAACGCTGTGCAAATATCAGCTAATTATCCAAAATTATTTAGACTTGCCTATACGAACGATATGATGAGAAAACCAAGAAAGTAACTTACAATTTCACCGTTTCATACACATAGCGCCATCTATCAGCTGTGTTCCTGAACTTCTATAACAATTTTGACAGATCAGAACCAAGTACTAGTCGCATCTTATACCAATAGATGTCGCTGTTTTGAAATCTTTATAAAGGCCGAAACACATATTAATTAATAAAGGCCGGGACACATATGTGACAATTCGCCCCCTATTTTATGTGAAATTTAGTTACTTAGAGCTAAATTGAACATAAAATATCAACAACAGTAAACACTTCCCGCCCCCAAGACTTACAAAACACCATAAATGTGTATGCCTGAACCAAATGTCATGTAGCCCTAATGGAATTTACGCTAAAAGCTGTATAAGTCTCTTATTGAAAAATTACCTACGCCAAATGCTGCAAATCACGCAAATTTACGCTAAATGCCGAATTAACTATCCTTATGCCAATGTGCTAAGTTACGCCAAGTGCATAAAAAAAAAAAATACGCAATTTACGCCAAATGCATAAACTAAAATAAAAACTACGCAATTTACGCTTAATGCAACTATGCCTACGCCAAGTGCTTTATTACCAGTAATACTACGCTAAACGCAGCCAAGTGCTTTTAATATGATTATTCTACCCAAAGTGCTTGTGCCAATAATTACTATTGCCATTCCTGAAAATCATGGGTGCTTCATAATGAAGAATTATACAAAGAATCTGAATTGAAAAATGTTATAAATTGAATTTAAGCGTTTAAACCAAATCTTTGTGCAATCTGTTGTGTGTAGGTTGTATTATAGATAGATTCACTAACACTTAGTGTTAGAAACCTATTATAATCTCCGTGAACTGTCTGTATGGTTACTTTGTGAGAATCTCTGCTAGCAGAATCGCCATAAATAAGGAACCGACTGAAAGTTAGACTCGATGCTCATTCAAGAAGTCCACCCTTCATCAGCTACCTACCTACAGCAATCACAGAGTAGTGTGTGATTTGGCTTAAATCAGATCTTAACTCAAAGTAGCTAAGATCTCAATGTGCAAAATCAGAATACATATGTAATTTAATTAAAATTAGGTTCCCTACTCACATCCATGACATGATAGAACCAGAAAAGACATATTAGAAAACTGTTCTGATCAAATCGTGATATATGTTGTGTGTTTGGACCAACCTGGTCCTAAATGTTCAGTCTGCAAAAGTATCATGTCAGGGGTTCCCGCACGAGAGCCCCCTTTGAATATCTGCTTGCTTGCACTACCTCTAACAGTGAAATTACGCAAGCATATCTTGCCATTGTGCTAACAAAACATGCCTACCATTAAATCACTGCAGAAGTAAATACAGAGTGTCGTGAGATGATTTGATCCTGAACCTTTATATGAAAATAACAATTTTAATAATAATTACTTAAAAATTATAGGAAAATAAATACATATCAAGTATGGATGGAGATAAAATTCTAGTGTTTTATCAAAGTAAAACATCTATAAGCAAGTAAGCCAGATTTTCAGGAAAGTAAAAGACTTCTGTGCTAATTAAACCACCATAAATTTATGGCACTTACAAATTGAGCAGAACAAACATACCACTTATGCAAGAGTGCCATCTAGTTCAGGCATATCTCATTATCAAAAATGTCGCCCCAAATTATTTAATTTTAAGAAATATTTGGTAAAAATGTCGCCCCCCCCCAAACCTGTAAAGTCACTGTTCCCCTAAAACTATTAAAAGTTCCGTCTAACAAAAGTCCTACACTTGATCTCATCACACAACAATAGACAGTTCCTAATCTCCTAACAACAACCTATTAAATAAGCAATGAACCAACAGAATCATATCTACCCCAAACATAAACACTAGCTCCTGTACTATAACTCTCTAATCATTACCTCCTGGACCACAATTTAGTAAACACCTCCTAACCTACTACTATCTCCTAGACCACAATTTGTCATCACCTCCTAGACCTATACATCATCTAGACCATATCCAGTCACCAGCTCCTAGCCTACAACCACTTCCTCCTAGACCATAACTGGATATCACCTAGACCTTAGTCCTACATCTATACACAACATTTCCTAGATCATATTTAATCACCAGCTCCTAGACTACAATCACTATCTCCTAGACTATAACTGGATTTCACCTAGATCCAGACCCACACCTATACTAAACCAAATTCAATCACTAGCTCCTAGACTATAATCACTATCTCCTAGACTATCATTACCGTTTCCTGCAATGTACTCATTAACACCTTCTAGACCTAGATCTATAGATGATATGACCCAGACCTCTATTTAATCATCGGCTCCCAGACTACAATCTATCATCAATACTGCTTGAACACTAGATAAAACCTAGACTTAGAGACATGCATATGACCTCGACTATCAACTCCCAGTAAACCAGACAAAATTGGACACCGCTTCCCTTACTACATAATCAGTAACTCCCAGATAGTAGACCTGCAAGATAAAATTAAGTTTAGTTTATTCAAAATAATTAAATTGAATAACATAATCATTAGGACGCTCGATTGTGATATTTTTATGTTTGCCTCTGAACGTTACAACCCAAAAATATTAGATGTTTTTACAACAAAACCACGGGCTGCAACCCACAGAAAAGAATCTCCCCGTCCGATCACATACATACATATACATACACCCAAAAGACACAACCCCCCCTCGAGGCAGTCGGATAATTATCTTCTTCTTTTCCATTTTACTTATTATCATCAGTATAGATAATCACTCAATCATACATACATATTACATACATACCTACTACACATGTACACACATACACACTCACTCACATACACTTTCGAAAATACAACCCTCCCACCGAGGCAGTCAGGTAGAAATATTTGATTTTCTTCTTCATTTTACTAGTTATTATCAATATACTAATCACTTTCACTTAAATAAAAGGAAGATAGCCTACCAAACATACCTACATACATTCAACATACATACTATATCTTTTTATAAAGTGAAAAGACAAATTATATAACTACTAGTTATCATACATTTGTTTATAAGTAATTGGGATAAGGGCAGACAGATGATGATGACATTTGTTTTGTTGTCGAATAGTGTCAATAAATAATCCCTATAATAGTTAAAATTTTTACATAATTTTAGTAATTTTAAGTAATTTAAAAACTTGGTATTCATTTTTATACTTAATTACACTGATAGTTTATGTTTAATTCTATTCATAAAATTTCCTTCCGCCCCCTAGTATATCAAATAAATTATCATCATGATAAATTACCTACTTTGATTTACCTAACAAAAGTTTTTGATTTGAAGCAAAACTAGCTTTTTGATTTCTATTTATATACCTAAAGTCAACTAAATCATCTAATAGTTAACATGTTGTGTGTTCACAAAACATGTTAGGACCTCATGATGTCACTGTTTGCTATTGTAGATAAAATATGTAATGGATCACAAAATACCTACGCTTTACTTCACATTATATGTACCGTGTGCAACAAAGCCAGGTTTATGTTTCCCCATAATGGACACCACCAACTTCAAAGAAGTACCATCTCTTCAACTAAGTATATAGGGTAAAGCAACGCTAGATACACATTGACAAAATCTTCGAATTCCATGGGAACCAAGTTACAGAACCGTAATAAGATCCTATTCCTACCTATTAATTTTGTTTTGAAGTAAACAATAAAAAAAAACATCAACTGATTGGCGACAAGCAGCTCAGAATAGGGAAGAATGGTGAAACCTTGTTTTGGAGGCCACGATCCACTTTGGGTCACTGAGTCAGCAAAGTAAGTAAGTAAGTAACTAAGTACAGCCAAAACCACCATGAGGCAAATATTTTCATATTGAAGGGTAAATATCTTTCCTATGTGTGCGTACCAATTATTAGATTCCAACTTTCTTAAATCAATTACCTAGGTTATGTTTAGTTCAAATTATTCCTATGCCTTTAAATAATACCTACAATATCTAACATTGTTTAAAATGTAATGCTTAGTTGCATTCTATGGAATTCTTGCACAACCCACATCAAATTAGCGTTTGGAACAAGAAATCAACAAAGGTTTGCAATGAAATTCAAGAATGTGTTAGTTAGTGACTTTAACCTATGTTAAAACTTACTTGAATGTTGTCTTATCCTTTCAAGTGCATTTTTATCACAAAAAAATCACTAAATCAAGTCACTTCACTGATTCCAAAGGAATCTTTAGAACTAACACTAAAACCTTCACAGCACGCACAAAACTTACTGGATACACAAAGTTCCCACCGGCATTTGCCTCCATGCACACTGTACACATGAATATAAACAGAACTCATACAAAAACAAACAAATCTAATTTATAAAATCCGTCGGCAGTTTTTACAAAGAACTGTCAAAACATAACCAAAAACAAACACGTACTTTTTTTTCACACATTTTAGTTTAATCATAAAGTCAGAGCAAGATAGCAAGACACAAAAATACTACTAGTATGACAGGCTGCGTCTCTTTCTTAAATAGAATTTAGCTAATCAAGCGAAAAAATAAAGCATCAGGCTGACGTATCAAGGCTGCGTTTCGTTTTCGTTCAAAAACTTTTTCTCAATGTTATTTTTAGATGGAAAAATGTTTTACAAATTTACCATTTAAAATTATAATAGCATAAAAATAACCTAAATAATGATTATTCTTACACAAATATTGTAAATTCTACGCGAAAATATAATTTGCAAAGTTCCTAACGTGAAATTTCTTGGTTTGAATTTTGACGTTTTCAAAAATTATTAGACGAAACCTTGTCGTGCGAAAGCACCCCCACTTTGACAATTCAAATACGTAAAATTTATTTGCGTACTAATATTTTCTTATTTTGCAGGAAAATCTTTGGAAAATGCTTGTTAATGGATGCCTGATGACTCGGAACTTCGCCTAAGGCACATAAGGCCTAAAACCACCGCGCAAAACCTACCCAAGGGACCCCACGGAACCCAGAATCCAGCCACCCTCACCAGTTCATAAAAATCACAAGAATGTACATGAAATGTCTCAATTTTGGGACCTTTTTCATCCTGGTCACGGCACCAAATGTAACAAACCCGACCCCGCAGCCTTATGAAGGACTATACGCCTCCAGCCGCCAGTCTCTGTTGTTATGAAGATGATGTCTTGAGTTCTAGTGTTCATAGAAACCCAGACCTCAAGTATAGTATAAATTAATGGCTCGTGATATAAAAGTGATGTCTAGTTAATTATTGACCCATACGTTGTGTTAAATAAAGTAATATGTAACCCATAAGTTCTTTTAAAGGTAATTGAGACATCTCTATACAAGCTATTATAAAAAAGTGATTCTGATGAACAGGAGAAGGAAAGGACAGGAAACTGAACTCCAAACGGGCCCCCGCTACTACGCCCGAGGAATATGGAAGCCCTCGCCAATATATACCTATCTGTATTCATAAACGCTCCACGGTCATCCCCACATAATCAGCCCTACGCATGCAAATTCTTCATGCATAAAACTTCATTGTAAAGACAACCATTAGGGCGTCCACTAAATACAAACGGTAAATTATCTGCTTCCCCCAGAAGAAGGATAAATATGGTGAGACCTGCCGTCTCTGCTAATAGACGCGCCAAAACCACAGGCGCTTGTAGTGCTTAAAAAGCACTACGAAGAAGGCTAGGTGATAGGAATCATTTAGATTCTGATACTCATGGAGTAGTACATGTAGAATTGATGTAGTTAGTCTCATCATGACTAACCCAAAATAGATACCTCAGTATCAGTTTAGTAAAATTAGTTCAATGTATATTATCAGTTGAATGCCATGATTCCAACTGAAATCCGTTGAAGGATATGGGTAGTGACCCGAAGGCCAGAACATCCAGATATACTTATGCAAAAGACGTCTGTCTACATTTATTCAAATCCATATGGAGGTCTGATAGGAAGGAATATTCAATTCCTTAAATATGAGATTCACATTGCGAGCCCAAAGGGTGATCTGGGAAAGCTAAAAGCAAATCCCATATAAGTAGTAAATAGGCTGATGCAATTATGAAAACCCATATGACCGCCTGTGGTCGAATAAATGGTCTTTGATCAGAAACGCTAATGCATAGATATCGAATGCAAAATGATAGTATAGCTGGAACAGATCAGTGATGATGATAGATTACAATTGTCACATGACATTCAAGGACAATTAGTAGTTAAAGATAGGTTGTTTAGTCATAGATTTATTAGGCATCTATGGGCCAATCATGAATAATTTTATAAATAATATAAGCATTTAGATGATTGATACAAAATCAAGCATCAGAACCCAAATAAGGGTAGGAATAAGGATCGTAGGTATTGTCTACCAAACATATCCATTACTTCAGATAAGTATTTACTTGAATTAACAAGTAAGAGCAAATTCACTGTGAACACACAGTCATATCCACATTCTTTATAGAATAAACAATTATGTCAGTTATGCTTGGTAGACAGAAATATAGGATAGTATATTATCCATTCTACCAGCCATACATATTCTTAGATAAGAGTACTAACTAAGTACCATAAAATATTATTGTGTTAAGTACATGTTGTCCACGGCTGGACACATTCCCATTCTGAAGAACATTTTGTTTGTATAACAAAATATTGTTATAAATAAATGTTTGTCCACTGCTGGACATATTCCAATACTAAAGACTGTTTTCTTTGTAAGACAAAGAACCTGGTGTAAATGATTATTTGTCCACTGTTGGACATAACCAATAAATTAGTAGATATTTAACAATATCTATTTATGTATATTTTATAAACATTAATCACTTAAGTCCATAGTCGCTCAGCAACTATAGTACTTAGAAATCTGTCCACTGATGGGCCAAGCCAAACAGTAGGTAAGTAGATACAATATGTAAGTATGTTTTAACCACAGGAATTTTATCAAATAAATCCTTGATCGCCCAGCAATAGTAATTTATCCACTGATGACCACAGCAATTAATAGATAAGTAGATACCTAACCATATCTACTTATGTAAGTTTTAACACAGGAACTTTATGCTAGTAGCGCATAGCAATAATAAATTATGTTATTAATTTGGTAATTAAAGTCATATATATGGCATGATAGATAGACAAGTAAGGAATAGGAGTAATGGGATTATAGGGTATCCTACCTATTCCTAACATCTAATTTACCTATCTACCGACACACTAAATAGCCCAGATTTCCCTAATTAAAGATTAGATGTGGACACTACAAAGTTTATATGAAACAATCAGAACGCAGATTCTTTAAAACGACAACAAAACAAAGTTATAGCAATAAAATGACCTTAGCACTAAAACCCAAAGCATAAGACCATGTTCCGAATCTTATCAGCTTTCAATGAATACAAAACTATCAAGCATAGGTAATTAATATGTTTGTAAACATTCATATAGGGAATATATACTGCTGATAGGATTCGAAAGAAAGCATGAATTGTACTTATCCATCTGGAACTTGAAGCCACCAGCACACGAAGAACCAACAACGACGACATCCACAATGCCGATTCCAGTGCACGCTGAAGCACGCATCCTCTGTATCCAACAACACACCATACACGGGTTCAAAGCACTTTTCCCCATCCAAACACACTCGCGAAACGAGGGGTGACCAGGCAAACGTTGATACTCCCTGGTCTGCGGCGCGACTCAACCAGGACTGATAGGTAAACTAATCACTGCACTAGGTATTCCTTTTCTGTCCTGGGAGACTTCACGATTAGAACTGAACTGCCCGCAGGCCGTATGGCTTGCTATTTTATACCGAAAAGCTTCGAACTTACGAGAAGAATAATGTTCTCGAAATCTGCTACTCATTACGATAGAAGATATTCTCCTCTCTTTCATACACATTTTAGAAGACATTCGACTATTCTAGATTTTTTTAGAATGTCTTGTTTCGCTAATTGTTGCCAGACACCAATTCAGGAAAGGGGCCACGACCCATCCTGACATCCAAGAAAACTTTTAGTGTATATTGAGTAAATCATGGGTTTACCAATATTATTAAACATTTATTGTTGGTTTATAGAATTTTTAGAAAATACATCAATTTTCTATAAACCGAAGTGTGACTAATAGAATAAACCTTAGGTATTTCAGTCGCTATGGCACTATAATAGGCCTAGTAGGGCCCTGTCTAAAGTGACACCTTGCGGTTTCCGCTACTCGACAATAGATGGCTCTTAAACAAAATAGCAAAATGTTATGTCCTATATCATATAAGCACGAAAAATTATAAATGCTACTGCAAACGCTGTGCAAATATCAGCTAATTATCCAAAATTATTTAGACTTGCCTATACGAACGATATGATGAGAAAACCAAGAAAGTAACTTACAATTTCACCGTTTCATACACATAGCGCCATCTATCAGCTGTGTTCCTGAACTTCTATAACAATTTTGACAGATCAGAACCAAGTACTAGTCGCATCTTATACCAATAGATGTCGCTGTTTTGAAATCTTTATAAAGGCCGAAACACATATTAATTAATAAAGGCCGGGACACATATGTGACAATTCGCCCCCTATTTTATGTGAAATTTAGTTACTTAGAGCTAAATTGAACATAAAATATCAACAACAGTAAACACTTCCCGCCCCCAAGACTTACAAAACACCATAAATGTGTATGCCTGAACCAAATGTCATGTAGCCCTAATGGAATTTACGCTAAAAGCTGTATAAGTCTCTTATTGAAAAATTACCTACGCCAAATGCTGCAAATCACGCAAATTTACGCTAAATGCCGAATTAACTATCCTTATGCCAATGTGCTAAGTTACGCCAAGTGCATAAAAAAAAAAAATACGCAATTTACGCCAAATGCATAAACTAAAATAAAAACTACGCAATTTACGCTTAATGCAACTATGCCTACGCCAAGTGCTTTATTACCAGTAATACTACGCTAAACGCAGCCAAGTGCTTTTAATATGATTATTCTACCCAAAGTGCTTGTGCCAATAATTACTATTGCCATTCCTGAAAATCATGGGTGCTTCATAATGAAGAATTATACAAAGAATCTGAATTGAAAAATGTTATAAATTGAATTTAAGCGTTTAAACCAAATCTTTGTGCAATCTGTTGTGTGTAGGTTGTATTATAGATAGATTCACTAACACTTAGTGTTAGAAACCTATTATAATCTCCGTGAACTGTCTGTATGGTTACTTTGTGAGAATCTCTGCTAGCAGAATCGCCATAAATAAGGAACCGACTGAAAGTTAGACTCGATGCTCATTCAAGAAGTCCACCCTTCATCAGCTACCTACCTACAGCAATCACAGAGTAGTGTGTGATTTGGCTTAAATCAGATCTTAACTCAAAGTAGCTAAGATCTCAATGTGCAAAATCAGAATACATATGTAATTTAATTAAAATTAGGTTCCCTACTCACATCCATGACATGATAGAACCAGAAAAGACATATTAGAAAACTGTTCTGATCAAATCGTGATATATGTTGTGTGTTTGGACCAACCTGGTCCTAAATGTTCAGTCTGCAAAGTATCATGTCAGGGTTCCCACGAGAGCCCCTTTGAATATCTGCTTGCTTGCACTACCTCTAACAGTGAAATTACGCAAGCATATCTTGCCATTGTGCTAACAAAACATGCCTACCATTAAATCACTGCAGAAGTAAATACAGAGTGTCGTGAGATGATTTGATCCTGAACCTTTATATGAAAATAACAATTTTAATAATAATTACTTAAAAATTATAGGAAAATAAATACATATCAAGTATGGATGGAGATAAAATTCTAGTGTTTTATCAAAGTAAAACATCTATAAGCAAGTAAGCCAGATTTTCAGGAAAGTAAAAGACTTCTGTGCTAATTAAACCACCATAAATTTATGGCACTTACAAATTGAGCAGAACAAACATACCACTTATGCAAGAGTGCCATCTAGTTCAGGCATATCTCATTATCAAAAATGTCGCCCCAAATTATTTAATTTTAAGAAATATTTGGTAAAAATGTCGCCCCCCCAAACCTGTAAAGTCACTGTTCCCTAAAACTATTAAAAGTTCCGTCTAACAAAAGTCCTACACTTGATCTCATCACACAACAATAGACAGTTCCTAATCTCCTAACAACAACCTATTAAATAAGCAATGAACCAACAGAATCATATCTACCCCAAACATAAACACTAGCTCCTGTACTATAACTCTCTAATCATTACCTCCTGGACCACAATTTAGTAAACACCTCCTAACCTACTACTATCTCCTAGACCACAATTTGTCATCACCTCCTAGACCTATACATCATCTAGACCATATCCAGTCACCAGCTCCTAGCCTACAACCACTTCCTCCTAGACCATAACTGGATATCACCTAGACCTTAGTCCTACATCTATACACAACATTTCCTAGATCATATTTAATCACCAGCTCCTAGACTACAATCACTATCTCCTAGACTATAACTGGATTTCACCTAGATCCAGACCCACACCTATACTAAACCAAATTCAATCACTAGCTCCTAGACTATAATCACTATCTCCTAGACTATCATTACCGTTTCCTGCAATGTACTCATTAACACCTTCTAGACCTAGATCTATAGATGATATGACCCAGACCTCTATTTAATCATCGGCTCCCAGACTACAATCTATCATCAATACTGCTTGAACACTAGATAAAACCTAGACTTAGAGACATGCATATGACCTCGACTATCAACTCCCAGTAAACCAGACAAAATTGGACACCGCCTCCCTTACTACATAATCAGTAACTCCCAGATAGTAGACCTGCAAGATAAAATTAAGTTTAGTTTATTCAAAATAATTAAATTGAATAACATAATCATTAGGACGCTCGATTGTGATATTTTTATGTTTGCCTCTGAACGTTACAACCCAAAAATATTAGATGTTTTTACAACAAAACCACGGGCTGCAACCCACAGAAAAGAATCTCCCGTCCGATCACATACATACATATACATACACCCAAAAGACACAACCCCCCCTCGAGGCAGTCGGATAATTATCTTCTTCTTTTCCATTTTACTTATTATCATCAGTATAGATAATCACTCAATCATACATACATATTACATACATACCTACTACACATGTACACACATACACACTCACTCACATACACTTTCGAAAATACAACCCTCCCACCGAGGCAGTCAGGTAGAAATATTTGATTTTCTTCTTCATTTTACTAGTTATTATCAATATACTAATCACTTTCACTTAAATAAAAGGAAGATAGCCTACCAAACATACCTACATACATTCAACATACATACTATATCTTTTTATAAAGTGAAAAGACAAATTATATAACTACTAGTTATCATACATTTGTTTATAAGTAATTGGGATAAGGGCAGACAGATGATGATGACATTTGTTTTGTTGTCGAATAGTGTCAATAAATAATCCCTATAATAGTTAAAATTTTTACATAATTTTAGTAATTTTAAGTAATTTAAAAACTTGGTATTCATTTTTATACTTAATTACACTGATAGTTTATGTTTAATTCTATTCATAAAATTTCCTTCCGCCCCCTAGTATATCAAATAAATTATCATCATGATAAATTACCTACTTTGATTTACCTAACAAAAGTTTTGATTTGAAGCAAAACTAGCTTTTGATTTCTATTTATATACCTAAAGTCAACTAAATCATCTAATAGTTAACATGTTGTGTGTTCACAAAACATGTTAGGACCTCATGATGTCACTGTTTGCTATTGTAGATAAAATATGTAATGGATCACAAAATACCTACGCTTTACTTCACATTATATGTACCGTGTGCAACAAAGCCAGGTTTATGTTTCCCCATAATGGACACCACCAACTTCAAAGAAGTACCATCTCTTCAACTAAGTATATAGGGTAAAGCAACGCTAGATACACATTGACAAAATCTTCGAATTCCATGGGAACCAAGTTACAGAACCGTAATAAGATCCTATTCCTACCTATTAATTTTGTTTTGAAGTAAACAATAAAAAAAAACATCAACTGATTGGCGACAAGCAGCTCAGAATAGGGAAGAATGGTGAAACCTTGTTTTGGAGGCCACGATCCACTTTGGGTCACTGAGTCAGCAAAGTAAGTAAGTAAGTAACTAAGTACAGCCAAAACCACCATGAGGCAAATATTTTCATATTGAAGGGTAAATATCTTTCCTATGTGTGCGTACCAATTATTAGATTCCAACTTTCTTAAATCAATTACCTAGGTTATGTTTAGTTCAAATTATTCCTATGCCTTTAAATAATACCTACAATATCTAACATTGTTTAAAATGTAATGCTTAGTTGCATTCTATGGAATTCTTGCACAACCCACATCAAATTAGCGTTTGGAACAAGAAATCAACAAAGGTTTGCAATGAAATTCAAGAATGTGTTAGTTAGTGACTTTAACCTATGTTAAAACTTACTTGAATGTTGTCTTATCCTTTCAAGTGCATTTTTATCACAAAAAATCACTAAATCAAGTCACTTCACTGATTCCAAAGGAATCTTTAGAACTAACACTAAAACCTTCACAGCACGCACAAAACTTACTGGATACACAAAGTTCCCACCGGCATTTGCCTCCATGCACACTGTACACATGAATATAAACAGAACTCATACAAAAACAAACAAATCTAATTTATAAAATCCGTCGGCAGTTTTTACAAAGAACTGTCAAAACATAACCAAAAACAAACACGTACTTTTTTTTCACACATTTTAGTTTAATCATAAAGTCAGAGCAAGATAGCAAGACACAAAAATACTACTAGTATGACAGGCTGCGTCTCTTTCTTAAATAGAATTTAGCTAATCAAGCGAAAAAATAAAGCATCAGGCTGACGTATCAAGGCTGCGTTTCGTTTTCGTTCAAAAACTTTTTCTCAATGTTATTTTTAGATGGAAAAATGTTTTACAAATTTACCATTTAAAATTATAATAGCATAAAAATAACCTAAATAATGATTATTCTTACACAAATATTGTAAATTCTACGCGAAAATATAATTTGCAAAGTTCCTAACGTGAAATTTCTTGGTTTGAATTTTGACGTTTTCAAAAATTATTAGACGAAACCTTGTCGTGCGAAAGCACCCCACTTTGACAATTCAAATACGTAAAATTTATTTGCGTACTAATATTTTCTTATTTTGCAGGAAAATCTTTGGAAAATGCTTGTTAATGGATGCCTGATGACTCGGAACTTCGCCTAAGGCACATAAGGCCTAAAACCACCGCGCAAAACCTACCCAAGGGACCCCACGGAACCCAGAATCCAGCCACCCTCACCAGTTCATAAAAATCACAAGAATGTACATGAAATGTCTCAATTTTGGGACCTTTTTCATCCTGGTCACGGCACCAAATGTAACAAACCCGACCCCGCAGCCTTATGAAGGACTATACGCCTCCAGCCGCCAGTCTCTGTTGTTATGAAGATGATGTCTTGAGTTCTAGTGTTCATAGAAACCCAGACCTCAAGTATAGTATAAATTAATGGCTCGTGATATAAAAGTGATGTCTAGTTAATTATTGACCCATACGTTGTGTTAAATAAAGTAATATGTAACCCATAAGTTCTTTTAAAGGTAATTGAGACATCTCTATACAAGCTATTATAAAAAAGTGATTCTGATGAACAGGAGAAGGAAAGGACAGGAAACTGAACTCCAAACGGGCCCCCGCTACTACGCCCGAGGAATATGGAAGCCCTCGCCAATATATACCTATCTGTATTCATAAACGCTCCACGGTCATCCCCACATAATCAGCCCTACGCATGCAAATTCTTCATGCATAAAACTTCATTGTAAAGACAACCATTAGGGCGTCCACTAAATACAAACGGTAAATTATCTGCTTCCCCCAGAAGAAGGATAAATATGGTGAGACCTGCCGTCTCTGCTAATAGACGCGCCAAAACCACAGGCGCTTGTAGTGCTTAAAAAGCACTACGAAGAAGGCTAGGTGATAGGAATCATTTAGATTCTGATACTCATGGAGTAGTACATGTAGAATTGATGTAGTTAGTCTCATCATGACTAACCCAAAATAGATACCTCAGTATCAGTTTAGTAAAATTAGTTCAATGTATATTATCAGTTGAATGCCATGATTCCAACTGAAATCCGTTGAAGGATATGGGTAGTGACCCGAAGGCCAGAACATCCAGATATACTTATGCAAAAGACGTCTGTCTACATTTATTCAAATCCATATGGAGGTCTGATAGGAAGGAATATTCAATTCCTTAAATATGAGATTCACATTGCGAGCCCAAAGGGTGATCTGGGAAAGCTAAAAGCAAATCCCATATAAGTAGTAAATAGGCTGATGCAATTATGAAAACCCATATGACCGCCTGTGGTCGAATAAATGGTCTTTGATCAGAAACGCTAATGCATAGATATCGAATGCAAAATGATAGTATAGCTGGAACAGATCAGTGATGATGATAGATTACAATTGTCACATGACATTCAAGGACAATTAGTAGTTAAAGATAGGTTGTTTAGTCATAGATTTATTAGGCATCTATGGGCCAATCATGAATAATTTTATAAATAATATAAGCATTTAGATGATTGATACAAAATCAAGCATCAGAACCCAAATAAGGGTAGGAATAAGGATCGTAGGTATTGTCTACCAAACATATCCATTACTTCAGATAAGTATTTACTTGAATTAACAAGTAAGAGCAAATTCACTGTGAACACACAGTCATATCCACATTCTTTATAGAATAAACAATTATGTCAGTTATGCTTGGTAGACAGAAATATAGGATAGTATATTATCCATTCTACCAGCCATACATATTCTTAGATAAGAGTACTAACTAAGTACCATAAAATATTATTGTGTTAAGTACATGTTGTCCACGGCTGGACACATTCCCATTCTGAAGAACATTTTGTTTGTATAACAAAATATTGTTATAAATAAATGTTTGTCCACTGCTGGACATATTCCAATACTAAAGACTGTTTTCTTTGTAAGACAAAGAACCTGGTGTAAATGATTATTTGTCCACTGTTGGACATAACCAATAAATTAGTAGATATTTAACAATATCTATTTATGTATATTTTATAAACATTAATCACTTAAGTCCATAGTCGCTCAGCAACTATAGTACTTAGAAATCTGTCCACTGATGGGCCAAGCCAAACAGTAGGTAAGTAGATACAATATGTAAGTATGTTTTAACCACAGGAATTTTATCAAATAAATCCTTGATCGCCCAGCAATAGTAATTTATCCACTGATGACCACAGCAATTAATAGATAAGTAGATACCTAACCATATCTACTTATGTAAGTTTTAACACAGGAACTTTATGCTAGTAGCGCATAGCAATAATAAATTATGTTATTAATTTGGTAATTAAAGTCATATATATGGCATGATAGATAGACAAGTAAGGAATAGGAGTAATGGGATTATAGGGTATCCTACCTATTCCTAACATCTAATTTACCTATCTACCGACACACTAAATAGCCCAGATTTCCCTAATTAAAGATTAGATGTGGACACTACAAAGTTTATATGAAACAATCAGAACGCAGATTCTTTAAAACGACAACAAAACAAAGTTATAGCAATAAAATGACCTTAGCACTAAAACCCAAAGCATAAGACCATGTTCCGAATCTTATCAGCTTTCAATGAATACAAAACTATCAAGCATAGGTAATTAATATGTTTGTAAACATTCATATAGGGAATATATACTGCTGATAGGATTCGAAAGAAAGCATGAATTGTACTTATCCATCTGGAACTTGAAGCCACCAGCACACGAAGAACCAACAACGACGACATCCACAATGCCGATTCCAGTGCACGCTGAAGCACGCATCCTCTGTATCCAACAACACACCATACACGGGTTCAAAGCACTTTTCCCCATCCAAACACACTCGCGAAACGAGGGGTGACCAGGCAAACGTTGATACTCCCTGGTCTGCGGCGCGACTCAACCAGGACTGATAGGTAAACTAATCACTGCACTAGGTATTCCTTTTCTGTCCTGGGAGACTTCACGATTAGAACTGAACTGCCCGCAGGCCGTATGGCTTGCTATTTTATACCGAAAAGCTTCGAACTTACGAGAAGAATAATGTTCTCGAAATCTGCTACTCATTACGATAGAAGATATTCTCCTCTCTTTCATACACATTTTAGAAGACATTCGACTATTCTAGATTTTTAGAATGTCTTGTTTCGCTAATTGTTGCCAGACACCAATTCAGGGAAGGGGCCACGACCCATCCTGACATCCAAGAAAACTTTTAGTGTATATTGAGTAAATCATGGGTTTACCAATATTATTAAACATTTATTGTTGGTTTATAGACGTTTTAGAAAATACATCAATTTTCTATAAACCGAAGTGTGACTAATAGAATAAACCTTAGGTATTTCAGTCGCTATGGCACTATAATAGGCCTAGTAGGGCCCTGTCTAAAGTGACACCTTGCGGTTTCCGCTACTCGACAATAGATGGCTCTTAAACAAAATAGCAAAATGTTATGTCCTATATCATATAAGCACGAAAAATTATAAATGCTACTGCAAACGCTGTGCAAATATCAGCTAATTATCCAAAATTATTTAGACTTGCCTATACGAACGATATGATGAGAAAACCAAGAAAGTAACTTACAATTTCACCGTTTCATACACATAGCGCCATCTATCAGCTGTGTTCCTGAACTTCTATAACAATTTTGACAGATCAGAACCAAGTACTAGTCGCATCTTATACCAATAGATGTCGCTGTTTTGAAATCTTTATAAAGGCCGAAACACATATTAATTAATAAAGGCCGGGACACATATGTGACAATCTTGCCTAAAGCTATCTTTGATCAGAGGACTTCTGAAACTTTTTATGAAAATAATATTGTTACAAAAATATTTAAACCTGGAAAAACAGCATTTTTACCTCTTCTTTATCCTATAAGCAAGAAACGCCTTATAGTAGGAGGTAAATACGCCTTCCATCTGGCATTTTGTTGATATAGCTACCTACCTACCTAGTAAGTAAACAAAAAAAAAAACTTAATTTAAAACAATAGCGAAACTTCCGGGTATAACCATTAATTACACAATATGTCAGTCCACTTTGCAGGAAGGGGTGATTTATTATCTAGAAGGGGTTTAGATAAAGATATATTTTTGCTCCACTATCGCCACGGTCTGTACAGAAGTTTATCAGAAGGCCATCGGGGAATTTCTCGTTCGATACTTAGGGTCAGCACACAAAAAGCAGAAAAAACATAGTGCTCTTCAGTCTGCAATTTGTAATAGGTACCTCGTACACTCGTACTCACCAATTTGGTACACTCTACACAAGGTACCTAAATCTGGTATATTCTTTGCTCATAGTTATGAGTTGATATAATTCTGTGAGTTAATTGATGAGAAAAATAAGGAAAGTACACCGCCACCATGTATTTATTATCTTTATACTCACAAGAAAAGGGAAATAAGTAATCAATACGTACCTACAAAAATGACGTCCCTTTTTTGCATTTCTCTGTCTGTCGTGGAATTCACTAACTCCTCCTAAAGTTTACATGTAACACATGCTGGGAAAATGGCTTCTTATCGCGGGAAAATGAATTGCAGCGAGTAAAACCGCTAACTGGCCGCTAGTCAAAATAAAAACTTTACTAGTTCAAATACACTTTAAAAAATCCCTTTACAAAATTGAGCTTGTATTTTTACGCACCATGTGCGCTGACCATTACACTCCGTTCCCAGGCCACGCAATAGATGTCTATCGTAAAATGAAGGCGAGCGCAGTGCAGAATGCAGTGGAATAGCCACTGCTTATCCAACTCAAATGGAAGGCTATTTCAAACCCCCACTTAACTAGTGCTGCCAAATTATCGATAGTTTTTATTTGAAAAACCCAATATAGGGTGAAATTTGACTAGTGACCGGTAGTGAAAACTCAGAACCAGCTGCTGATAAGGATCAACTTTCCCTAAGGAACATAGTCGACTACTTCGTTTCCACCACGCAATAGATGTCTATCGTAAAATGAAGGCGAGCGCAGTGCAGAATGCAGTAGAATAGCCACTGCTTATCCAACTCAAATGAAGGCTATTTTAAACCCCCACTTAACTAGTGTTGCTGAATTATCGATAGTTTTTATTAGAAAAACCCTATATAGGGTGAAACTCAGAACCAGCTGGTTATAAGGATCAACTTTCCCTAAGGAACATAGTCGACTATTATACTTCGTTTCCATTCCACCACGCAGTAAATGTCTATCGTAAAATGAAGGCGAGCGCAGTGCAGAATGCAGTAGCATAGCCACTGCTTATCCAACTCAAATAGAAGGCTATTTTAAACCCCCACTTAACTAGGGTTGCACTATTACTGCTATCGACTATGATTTAAATTAGCAAATATTTTCAGGGTGTGTCCCTCTCGTGAAACTGTACAACTTAGGCCGAAACATGAAAAATAATTAAGGAACTGTCATACAAAATGTATCAGTCGACAGAGTCAATTTGTATAGGAGGTTCAAAATATTTCTTCGTATTTCGACCTATGTTCCTTAGAGAAAGTTGTTCAGTTTTACGGTTAGAGTTAGAACATGCCTTGTAAATATTTGCACTGAATTTAATATGACTGTTGCTGACCGACACTGGCCACTAAGACGAGCAAATACGAGTAGAAGATGATTTTGGATTCAAAACTTTGACACGTTCTGCTGCCAGAGGCAGTTGTTCTAGTTAGGTCAACTACAAAATACCTTCTATCGAAAAGGTGACACTTAGGCCTTTTTTGACAGCTGTTAAAAAAACTGGTACTTAGCAGTTGGTAAAATTGTCGATAGATGGCGCTGAGCCAATGTCGGCGACAAGAGCAAGACAGGACTGAATCTATCAATAGTTTTTAATCTTAAGTTTCATCGGGTCGTTCGTCGACTCGGTGTCCACGAATAGAAGAATTTTGAGAAATGTTAGTAGCGATAGTATTGCTGCATTTTGAACAATCGATACCTTCGATATTCCGCTATCGAGTATCAACTCTACACTTAACTTGAATCGGTGTAAAAACTGGAAAGAGTTTTTTGTCGGAGTCAGCGGATTAATTCCTACCTTGGGGCTTTTCTAACTACCTAGATGGTCAGCTTCAGGAGTGTAATTACAGAGTGAATAAAAAGTAAAAAGTACAAGCTTGCACTTGGAGACTGCGATCGAGCCATGTGGTATCGGCGAATCTAACATAATATGACGTTGCAAAAGAGTTAGGTATCTACAATAATAAGTGTAACAGAGACACGCAAGTTTTTGCGTTGCTCCTGCGGCAAAGTCTGTTTTAGTATGCGGAGGGGAATTCGAATTTTCTTTGCATCTGACGGACGCATGCGTTACGGATGCGCTAAAAATGCGCAGCAACGGGCGTCAAGTACCGGGGAACTAACTGCCTATAATAGGTGGGCCCTGGCTGACCATTAGGGTGCCACTATCACGCTCTTTTCGTATAATACTGGCACAAAGAGTTGATTAAAATGCAATCAAATTGAAATAAAAAGTATAAAAAAATCAACAGCAAATATTTTTAAGGGGTGAACCAGCCCATGAAACTGAACATCTTTCCGCAAGGAACTTAGGTCGAAATATGAAAAATAAATTTAGACCTTCCATACAAATTGACAAAGTCGGCTGCTACATTTTGTATGCGAGGTCGAGGTCCCTGATTTGTGACCACGTTGTGTGTTTTGAGTTTTTACCCTCGTTCATATATTTCCTTGAAAAATGTTAAATTCGTTATCACTTTCTTTTCATCGATCAAATAGTAGGTACCTAATTTTCGCTGTATTCAGAAAATATTCTAAATACCTATTTTTTTCGGTTGGCAGCAGTATTTGAATTCGTTTGAAAGCTTTTTCATGTCGATAGCTAAATGATCCCTTTGAAAATAGTAGTCCGTCTGTTGTTTTAATGCGAGTCCTGTCTCATCGCTTAAACCCAACAAAGTGGAACATGTTCAATGTTCGTTCATGTTTAAACCTGTCTTTACGTCTAAAGTGACATGTTTTGAAAGCACGGGTAAAGGTGTGATCATTTTGTAAATTTGTACGGTCGGCGCTATTATAGGACCTCATCAAATGATTCAAAACGCATAAAGTATTGTAGGTGGATCTCCTATGAATTGATAATGACGCATATTTTTCTTGCAGGTGTCCGTAGAAGAGTGGGTGGGCATGTGGAACGAGTACGCCCAGAACCCGTCAGCTGCTCTCAAGTGGCAGCAGCTGTACTGCCACTTCATGTTCCAGCTGGAGGATGCCAGTGCTGATGGCTCCATCGACTGCGACGAGTTCACCCAGGTCTGCTCCTCCTACGGCATCGAGCCACAGGAGTGCAAGGCTGCGTTCAGCAAGATGGCTAAGGTGAGCAGCCGCTTCGTTACACAACTGGAAATTGTATTGGCTCTATAGATTAGAGTTCACCCAGGTGTCCTTCAAAGGCATCGAGCCACAGAAGTGCAAGGCTGTGTTCAGCAAGATGGCCGCTTCATATTTTTTATAGTAATAGGGTACTGTTATACTTATTCACCGGCAGTAAGGAGAACTCGTCGTTTCTCTTTCTCTCTCTCTCTCTCTCTCTACTGGGAACGAGCAACAAACACAGAAGTCTTGCTACTTGAAGAGCTTGCTACTGAATTGCTACAGATGGGGGCACCAATCGGTCGCGCAGACTTGGTGCTTCTTCTAGATTGAACCCAAGACGTGATGCCTTAAGCAAGCAATTGTTTAATGGGGTAATCTGCCTCAAATAATATGGCCAAAAGCGCTGAGTGTGTTTTGACCACTATTTTTTTAATATAAGTATGTCTACTGCTCTAGGTTTACTTCTCGTCATCTAGAAACTTGTGTGTTTACGATACTCCTTAAACAATTACTAAAACAATACAACTAGAATTATTTCAAGCACAAACATAATAGCACTGTATTAAAGGAACAATACGAACATAATTTCGAGAAACTTCTATAACACACACAATACAAGGACTCGAGCGTGCCTCCAGGGATATAGCCTGCATTAGCACATAATAGTACAGTACACATTCGTGAGCAGAATGGGGCTTATGACGCGTTTTAGAATGTGGTAGCAAACTGGGGACCTAATGGCACTAGTCTCAATTGCACCATTTTTCCATACATACATATATCACGCCTATATCCCTTGTGGGGTAGGAAGAGCGTTAAAGAGCGAAAAAACGACCATTGACATAACGACCATTTTAATCATTTAGAAGACTGTGTTTTTTCGTAGATCGTGAATACCGTACCTACATTTTATTTGACATTCTATTTTGTTTTATTTGACATTCTTAAAGTAATCTTTGTGAATCTGCTTGCAAATAAAAGCTTTGAATCTCGACTCGAATCGTGATAAGCGGAAAAATTTTCAACATCAAAGTTCCGTGACTTCGTATTTTTGCGTTTAGGCACAGGTTGCGTCTTCCTCCATCTGCAAAAAAGATTTGAATTTGCCTCCCTTATTGGTCACCGGCTGGGATTTAAGTTTCATTTAGCTGCTTTAAATATCTTCAACTAAAGTCGTTTACAGTACGATACATTTGACATCAATGCTGTCAAATGTACACACTTAATACAAGGACTTTCGCGTTATGACAGCTTACCTCCAGGGATTTAACATAATACCTAGTGCAAACTCCGCAATCCCAGATAGAAACTGCTTACGACACGTTTTGAATTGTTCCCCGCCTGGAATTTGAAATATCTTCTTCTATACTGTGTCCATTATGGGATGATACTTCTCAGAGAAGATTGCTAGCACAGGGAATTACTGTGCATTAACACACAATAACTAGTATAAGTACAGAGTCCGCAATCGTGAGTAGAATGGGGCTTACGACACGTTTTAGCATTGTTCAGCTGGAATAGAAGCTTTAATATATCTGTACCTATTTTGTCGTTTACAGGATGATACTTTTAACAGTAGATAGCTATACTACAAAATAGAAACTATACGGATGGTTCACTCGATGCTATCCCGATTATTCGCACTGTCAATTGTTACATAGGCAGGGTTGCTACTGTCAAAAACTTCAAAGTAAAAGAATATTGAAACAGCAAAATCTGTTACAACAACTTTATATGATTTTGAGACTATTTTAATCCAAGAAATATGACGTTTGGTTGACGAATCTGCTTAGTTACCTTATTTCATAGACTTATATATATAAACTAGCCTTATTTCCCCTGATATTGCCAGTTAAAGCGAGTAAGCGTAAAAATATCTCTCTCTCTCTCTCTCTCTCTCTCTCTCTCTTCGTGTGGGACACCGAGTCGTTCAACGACCCGATAAACCCTGGTGTCAGAGATTTTTAAATATCAAAATCTAATCGCTAGTACTGAGTGTGAGCTATCTGTTAAGGCACTCCGCGCGCTATTTTCCTAATTTGTGGCTATACGGTGATATAATCTGAGTTGACACTTAGTACAAAGTTCACAGAGAGAGTGACAGAGTCGTGAGCAGAATTAGTTCACGACGCGTTTTAGAATTGCTTGAGTTTCAGCTATTTGTTATATCTTTTAATATACCTACTCTGTCCATATTCGACTGTCCACTATTAGGTGATAGATACTTTTTACAGCAGCTATATCTCAGAAATAACAATATCTGACCTATCCTTTATGTAACAAAATGTAGCAACATACCTAACTGACATTTTATTTTTATAATGGTCAAAAAATTCGCCTCCGCCTTTGTCTCAATTTTAACATTATTTTGCGGCAAAGTTGCATTACATTTACAACATAATCATATTCACGCTACAACATTGTGTAACAAAATTCAGTTTTCATGAAAATGAGTATGCAAATTTTTCACTAAGCGCCTTTAAATTCCTCCATACAAGAATGTGTTAAATAATGTTAATATTATTTAGTTACGCTGTGTGCACTCCATTTATATGTATGAAGGTACGGCTCGTATGAGTTAGTGATTTAATTTTCCCCAAGAAATACATAAAGGGATATAAACTTGAAATAATTGGTGCCATAAAGTGTTTCAATGGCGATATTGTATGAGTTTACGAGTATACTCAGATAAGGGTTGTCATTTGTAAATTATAGGTATGTGTAGCGTAATGTTTGTAATTCAGGAATAATGGAGGTTAATGAAACTTGTGAGATTCAGATGTCAAAGATTGTTTCACCCAAGTTGTCATACCATTTTTCTTGGTTTGGTCGTAGAACTACTGAATTAGCCAACTGTTACAGTAATGGTTAAAATAAGGGTAGTAACATATTTTTCTTTACAGAGCATTTTACATTTTTAGAAGATTTTTGGTGCAAGCTCTAGTATAGAGTAGAACGTAAGATGACATCTGTCAGACAAGTGATCGTCAGCCGTCATCGATGTGGTACGCGTCTCACGTGTGTAGCTTCGGCTCTTCTGTTTCATGTTATATGGAAATGGTTTTAAGCGTCACGATGTCGCACGTCACACGTTTCATGTCTCATGTATAATGTGTGGAGCTTAGACAAACGTTTTCGTTATTAGTTTGGTACATCAAGTCGAGAATCGACCCAAAACAAATGTGATTACTTATTGAAAATTATCAACTTTGTGTATCACAAGAACCAATCCAGTCAAACCAAGTCCATTGGTTATTCCAGTCAGATTCCCCATCCAACTCAAACTCAGTCCGTTGGTTATTTAAATTAGCTTTGCTATCTGACTATTGGTTTGATAAAACATTGGCAATGTGAAATATTCAATACTATGCTTTGACTCCGAAGTAATTTACCAGATTGACATTCGAATCGTATACAGCCACAAATTTGAAACAGTAATTTTCGTAAATTGATGCCTCATTTGCGGATTTGCGGAATCAATGAGCCCTATTCCAATGGCAGTAGCAATTTGCGAAATTCTAGTTTGTTACTGTCAAAAGTGACTGACTATACCTATTTATTTTTATTATTGGTTATGGGCAGCAACACAAATAGTCATAAACTATTTCTCATGGCTATTTCTATATCTACAAGTGTAAAATTTACTAGTGACCGATAACGAACAACAACGACAACATGTAAGGAACAACTTTCCCTACCATTCGAATTGCCGAACAGCTGATTTGAGTTACTATGGGAGGCCTATTATTTTTTCCATATTTCGACCTATGCTTCTTGGAGAAAGTTATTCATTATCACCAGCTGCTTCCGAGTTTTCGCTATCGGTCACTAATACGTGTAATATTTCACCCTTTATATACTATGTCCTAGTTTTAGCCAATCACAACTCATAAGACGTCAAAGATATACGACATACCTGAGTATTTATAAAATTAAATCGAATATTTCTTCCACAGGGCAAACCTATGGTATCATGGGAAGAGTTCCAGGAGCTTTGGAAGGAGTACTTCTCCACTGAGGACCCGAATGCCCCCGGGAACTTCATATTCGGCCGGACGACCTTTTAAAAGTACCAGCTTTTATTCCATTTTCACACCTTAAGAAAGGGAGGCCAAGTTTGAATTGTCAGCAGAAACTTTTATGGGAACGGACCCCTGAAGAAATTTGACCCTTTTTATGTTCGGCACTCAAAATTAAATAAGTTTTGGAATTTCATTACTTTTGCCATGTTATTTTGAATGACACTGAAAATTATTCACAGAACCTATCTGTATCTTTTGATTTAGCATTGCAAACAACGTATGCAAATACGAAAAGGACAAGGTTTTCCACTACTCTTGTAATTGTATATCCAGAGATATATTGGGGTCCGAAAATCCCTAACTTTGAAGGTCAAGCCTCCCTAAGAAAATAGAGGTCCCGAGCCAAAGCATTTACATACAAAATATTATTAATAGTTAAGCTTTGGAAGCCAGTGTGAGAGGCACACAAAATTATAAATTTTACGTGTGTGTGTTCAGAATAGTAAATAATATTAAATTTATTATCTCTTATAGTGGATCAAGGGATTTATCTAACTACATTTTTTTCAACATTTAAGCTCAAGCGTTTAGAAAACTTTCGTCCTTAGGATTCAAATCTTATGACAACGAACTTTCACTACCTAATTCATTACTTGGAGTTCTTTCCGATGTAGGCACTGATTCAGAATTGAATCCTTCGTAAATATAATTTTTTTGTTTAAGCTGTGGGACTCTTGCATTAATGATTCACAAGATAGAATATTTAGCTTTTTTACACAATTGTTGATAGGTTAGTTGTCCTGTCCGTCTTCTTGTTCTGGTCAATTTTAGAAGAAGTTAACGTCATTAGATGATTTGATTTTTACTCTTTATAATGCAGTAAAAGCTAAGTACCTACGTTTATTGCTGTACTTTTTTTACAGTCTTATTTCTGATAGCAAACTATAAGTACATATAATTAAATTAGTCAAAACTACATAATGATGAACTGCCTACAACGGGAAGTACTAATATTAGCATATCTTTGTAGTCATATCTAAGGATAATTCTATTTAATATCTACAAATATAACTGCGCCACACTTACCGAATTAAAATATTTATATGATTAATATATATTTTATTATGTTGTCATATTCCGTTTTGTATGTTAACAGTAGGATGTACAATTTTGACAATGATTTTGTTTTGAGAGAAAATTGAGAAATTTTAAAACAGTGTTTTTCTAGAATTCTTATTTTTATCTAGTATGTTCTAGATAGTCATATCGTTACGAAAATGTTATAATTATTTCAAATTTTAAATTAAATATTATATAAAAGAAACGAACAAGCTGTGGTATATTTCTAGTCAAATCTACAAATCTAAATATATTTCACTGTTATGTTTTCACGAAAACAATTCTTATCTAAACTTATGTATTGTATATGTGAAGTTCTTTTAATTGTTGTACGAATGATATTGCAAGTTAAGCCGCTACTTATTACGTAAGAAACATAGAAATTGATTAAATGTATGTAAATAAAGCACCAATCTTTTTATTTAGTACGACATTCTTAGCATCCAAAATCCCTAACCTACTTACCTTTACAGCCACAACAGTCCACTTCTGGACATGGGCCTCCCTCGTATTGGGGGGTATTGCCATACTCACCACGCTTGGCAGGCGGATTGTCGAGCGCAGTGCAAGATGTTTAATTCACAGGGAACGCTGCTGCCCATTCCCTGGATAATTATCCCTTTACTACCTAACCTAACCTACTTACTTACCTACTATCTCAACTTAAGCCCTGTATAACTCTGAGCGATAGACGGTATGATGATTGGTACAAATGATCAAACTATTGAGTTCCGCGTACCCACGTACAGTACAGCGACGGTTTCACTCAGGTTTGCATAGGGCTTTAAAGTAACAATATTGATTTTGCTATACTCTTCTTAATCGTCCTTTTTTAAATAAGTACCTAGTTGACTTCGCTTCCTAAAAACATGCCTAATCATCCTATTTCCATAACGAGTTCCAGGGTCAGATATAATTTTATCCCTAAAGTCGCAAAGGCAAACTTTCGGGAGCTTTTTAATCATCGCTTAGTATTTTATGCTTAAAGGGTCAGAGCAAAAACGGAATATAAGCTTTCAAACTTTTATAATAAATGTAATATTCAAAGTTAAATAACGTTTTGGACCGTCTTAACATGAGAAGCTTAAGAATTTACTCGATATTTTTAGGATTTCATCATCAGACCCTGAACGGTTTACTAAATGGGATCACCTGAAGAAGAAAAAACTTAAAAGGTTATTTAGTTAAAGCCTCTTCGCGTTCGAGTAACAGTAACACGAGGAAGTGAACACACGTAATTAAACAAGAGTCCAGAATACTTCAGTTGTTTTTCTCATCTTAGTTTGAATGGGTAAGGAATCAAAAATCTAATCTAAAGCGTCCTTCACTATGCGTCCAACTAGGTATGTTAAATATGATTTTTGGAGATAAATACACTTTGATATTTTTTGTATAAAATCAGGTTATTGATCAATAACCTACGGTTTAGGTATTCTAACAGGAAACTAATCAAACTCATGTGGCAGAATTTTATCCTTAACCTGAACTAGTGCCGGTTTTTGATCAATAACCTAAGCGTAGGCAAAATTAAGTTTAGATTTTGTCTCATTTTATCATAAACCTGCGACATATACTCCAAAAACGTAATCAACAAACACATCATTTGAGTCACCAAGTCAACCAAGGACGACTCGATAAACCCGATAAACTCAACGCCTTTGATACAAGGATCACAAAAGGCTTCACCTACTTAGAAAGCTCATGATTTTTTCAGACACCATTATCCGCAGGCTTAATATCCGTTCGTCGCGCCATGTGACCCACATAACCGGATAATACCGGATATTACAAGCTCATAAAGCAGGCTATTATCATATCATGCTTAGCAATAGCATCTTGATTGAGAGTGGGTGATAACAACGTATAAAATCCACGTTATTTTATTCATATCATGTGTGTGAGGTACCAAGTCGACGAACAAACCGATGCATTCAAGCTTCAGAGTTTTTGGTAATAACTAGTAGTCCTCTGACGTCGTTGTATAGCGATGTCCATCTATGATTACTTCATACACAGCAACTAGGACCAAGATGACGGCTTAACGTCCCACCCACTAAAGCACAGAACCATGACTTTCATGTTTAATTCAGTTTGGGTTAATTTATTCATAAACAATCAGATAAGGTCTCCGGGACACTGCAATCAAACTTGGAGAAATATTACAAAAAGATAAACTTCGTATGCAAACGAAACCCTTTCCAAACCATAAAAGCATGATCAACAAATAAAAGTCACATCACATGGGAACATAACGAGTATAGCTCTCATGGAACCCTCAGTGAGATATTTCCGACATTATACTGATCGCATGGAAGACTTGTAGCGCAGCTGAACCAAGGAGCTCAGAGAAAGAGACTGTGCTCAGAAGGGAACTTTACGAGAAACTAATGAAGCCATTAAAACTCAACACAGATAAGTGTAGCGCGCACGGAAACAGAACCAAATACACAAAAATCCATAGCATCACCTCACCTTACACAAATAAGAGTCACACTACATGGGAACATAATGAGCATGGCTCTCTTAGAACCCTCCGTGAGATATGACCGACATTATATTGATCGTATGGAAGACTTGTAGCGCAGCTGAACCAAGGAGCTCAGAGAAAGGGACTGTGATCAGAGGGGACTCTACGAGAAAGTGATGAAGCCATATAAACTCGACCCAGATAAGAAGACTTGTAGCGCAGCTGAACCAAGAAGCACAGAGTAAGGGACTGTGTTCAGAGGGAGGTATACGAGAAACTAATGAAGCCATATAAGCTCAACCCAGATAAGACGACTTGTAGCGCAGCTGCACCAAGGAGGTCAGAGTAAGGGACTGCGATCAGAGGGAAGTATACGAAAAACTAATGAAGCCATAAAAACTCAACCCAGATAAAAAGACTTGTAGCGCAGCTGAACCAAGGAGCTCAGAGAAAGAGACTGTGTTCAGAGGGAACTATTCTAGAAAGTAATGAAGCCATATAAACTCAACCCAGATAAGAAGACTTGTAGCGCAGCTGAACCAAGGGGCTCAGAGTAAGGGAGTACGATCAGAGGGAAGTCTACGAGAAAATAATGAAGCCATATATACTCAAACCCAGATAAGAAGACTTTAGCGCAGCTGAACCAAGGAGCTCAAAGTAAGGGACAGTGATCAGAGGGAAGTATACGAGAAACTAATGATGCCAAAAAAACTCAACACAGATCAGTCTAGTGCGCACGAATACAGAACTAAATACACACAAACCCTTATCGTAGGTATAAAAGCACCTTACACAAATAAAAGTCACATCACATGGGAACATAACGAGCATGGCTCTCATGGAACCCTCAGTGAGATATGGCCGAGATTATACTGATCGTATGGAAGACTTGTAGCGCAGCTGAACCAAGAGCTCAGAGAAAGGGACTATGATCAGAGGGAACTGTACGAGAAAGTAATGAAGCCACATAAACTCAACACAGTAAGGTCTAGCGTGCCCGAAAACAGATCAAAATACACAAAAATCCTTAACGTAGGTATAATATCACATGGAAAAATAACGAGCATGGCTCTCATGGAACCCTCAGTGAGATATGACGGGCATTATACTGATCGTATGGAAGACTTGTAGCGCAGCTGAACCAAGGAGCTCAGAGTAAGGGACTGTGATCAGAAGGAACTCTACGAGAAACTAATGAAGTCATATAAACTCAACCCAGATAGGAAGACTTGTAGCGCAGCTGAACTAAATAGGTCAGAGTTAGGGACTGTGATCAGAGGGGACTGTAAGAGAAACTAATGAAGCCATATAAACTCAACCCAGATAAGAAGACTTGTAGCGCAGCTGAACCAAGGGGAACAGAGTAAGCGACTGTGATCAGAGGGAACTCTACGAGAAACTAATGAAGCCATATGAACTCAACCCAGATAAGAAGACTTGTAGCGCAGCTAAACCAAGGAACTCAGAATAAGGGACTGTGCTCAGAGGGAACTATACTAGAAACAAATGAAGCCAAAAAAACTCAACACAGATAAGTCTAACGCGCTCGTAAACTGAACTAAATAAACAAATGTCCTTGAGTAAGTATAAAAGCATCATCCACAAATAAAAGTCACATCACATGGGAAAATAACGAGCGTGGCTCTCATGGAACCCTCAGTGAGATATGGCCGGCATTATACTGATCGTATGGAAGACTTGTAGCGCAGCTGAACCAAGGAGCTCAGAGTAAGGGACTGTGTTCAGAGGGAACTCTTCGAGAAATTAATGAAGCCATAGAAACTTATACCAATAAGGTTTGACGCGAATACTTATGTTATCTATAGCATCTTACACAAATAAAAGTCTCATTAGGGACAACGCTTAACAAAATGAAACCATGACAAACACCACACACACAGTCAGATTGATTTCACAAATAAAAGCACAAAACACGTTAATTTGTGTAGGTATAAAAAGTAGTTTTTATGTCGGTGACACTCTTTTTCTGTCGCGTGGAACACTGAGTCGTATAACTACCCCGATGAACTCCGAGGTCAGAGTTTTCAATCGCCTTCTATGTGCAGGCCTCTGTTATGATTGTTGAAGAAACACCTTCTACATTCTACTAAACAGCAGGCTTCCTCTGCAACATTTCTTTACTCTGAGCCACGGATATGCTTTGTCGTAAAGTATTATCCTCATTCCCCTTTGCATTTTTGAGAAATTGTTCTGTTTGAGAGCAAAATTCAAATGTAGGTAACATCTTAGGTTGTATTTCTACTACAAAGGTGCGATGTGATATCAAGAAAGATAACCCTGCGTATTGTTCATATACAAAGTTTTTTGAATTGTTAAAGGTTAGTAACATCAAATAAGTTTCGCGTAATTTCTCAGATTTTACAATCTAAAACTGTACCCAAGGAGTTCCTACCCTTGGATAGATTACTGTCTCCCTTATTCCCTCTTGAGATCAAGAACATTTAAGTGGCACTCGTTTTTTATTGGCTGCTTGTCCTGTCTGGTTGATGCCCTTAGCTGTGTCTCTTCAAAACATTATCAAACTTTTTTATGAAGAGGTAGACGCTGTAAGACGTAAAAAGTTATTAAAGTATGAAGAAGTAGGTAACGTCCTTTCCCTTGACTGCTGCTAATCTATTCTAGGTGAGTTTGAGCTGAAGTCGAATATTTAGAGAGTAAGAAGAGAGATTAAATGCAGTGGATCTTATGTAAGATCTTACGAAACGAAATGAAATGGAAAGTTGAAATAAAATGGTAGAAACAAGTAGCTGGTAGGTCGGCTAAGTATAAGGCGAAGTCTACACGAAACGTCCGTATCTGCGCTACTGTAATGCACGCGTTTGTCAGATGCACACAATATCTGTCAGATACATACTAAAAATGACCGTTACGTGTTGCTGTGGGCCCAGGCCAAGTGTAATAATACGACTTAATTATTTGCAGAGGTGAATCATTCCGTAAGTAACACTCAATTTAGGTCAAAAATTTAAAAACGCTATCATTGAATATATTTCATAAAAATAAGAAAACATAGACATTTTGTAGCTCCTGTGACAAAGTTGTTGAGTTTCACGGGCTGATGTACCCGTTGGAAATATTTTACACCTTCTATCCATGTAACCATCGATCGTATCAACACATTGTGCAGGTGAACCGTACAACCCAACTACCCTTTCGCGTCGCGCCGTCGCCCTGAGGTATTACCCCCATCCGTCTTCCAAGGTGGCGACCCGAGAACAAAGATTTTACTCACACAAAACAAACGTTGTATTCTGAGGTGAAATAAAAATGAATGGTGCGTTTCAAACTCGGCCAAAAGTTCATTGACCTGCCATATAAACTAATCTGTTTCTTCATGATTTGCGTGAGTTTTTATGCGGGGTCAATGAATGTTTGCCCGAGTTTAAAACGCACCAATCTTAGAAAGGTATCGAGCTACCTTTAAGAGGTCTGGTGATCTTAGTAAATCTATGAAAAGCAGTAAATAGTTGATCTCTAAGATGAGTCTAACCGTAGAGCAACCTTTTCGCGTCGCCCTAAGGAATTACCCCCATCCGTCTTCGAAGGAACAAAGATTCTGCTTACAAAATACCTATAGTAGATGGTTTTTATACTTCACAGGTAAAGACAAAAGGTAGGTATCGACGTAAGACAACATACTGATTTAATTGAACTGCCATTTACTCTTAACTTGCGTAGTAGTAGGTACTAGTAGGTAGTAGTACTTAGAGTACGACCAAAGTTTTATTTACTTCGAGAAATGTGGTATCAGCGAACCGTTTGTATTATCAAAATTAAAAAAAATGTTTTTTTTTTTGTTAATTCTAAGCATTTCAACCAAAATTCATTTCAACTCGACATCAAAGCATAGACACCAGCAAAATAAGCATGGATATTATGACTGCACTGTTTAGCAGACCACCGTTTTTGTCTTCGCTCATGTTTTTCATTTACAACTACAATAGACGCTCATTAATAACTGGGTACTATCAATTACCCAAACATGAAAACCAGCCTTATTGGCTTACGAATAACGCCCCAAAATTTAAACACTCAGAATGAATCAAGCGACGCACCAGGAAGTACAGTCAGCTAAAAAACTGTTGTATATTTCCATCCATCATCATCTATTCAAAGGCTTCCTTAGAGAGTATTCGCTAGCCCTCACTGCCTTCTGCCTTCTCCTTATCTTCTCTGTACAACAATCTATCTTCAGCCATATGAATTTATAAATGCATGATTTAGGGAGATTTTATATGATATGAAAATAAATTTGAGTTAAATGGGATTTGATATGGGACAGATCCGGTCAAAGATATCGGTGAAAATTGACTAAAATAAAATAAAAGATGTTTGACAAATGATATTTTCTAACACTCCAAATACGATCACCTCCAAAAATTCTTGACTGATGCAAAACATTATTTTACTGACTCTTTCCTTTCGTCTGTTAGGTACTGAACTGCACTATCCCTGAGTAACATTTACTAGATATGGCAAACCCCCCAAAAAACGGACATCAGCGAGTAAAACTGCGCCATTAAATAAAAAAGTTATAATTTTTTACTTTTCCTAGTCAAAAACTAGCCAGCTTTGCACCCCCTTCAAGC
This sequence comes from Phthorimaea operculella, assembly GCA_024500475.1. Taxonomy (NCBI): domain Eukaryota; kingdom Metazoa; phylum Arthropoda; class Insecta; order Lepidoptera; family Gelechiidae; genus Phthorimaea; species Phthorimaea operculella. Next base: position 124,594 of record JANFCV010000155.1, on the reverse strand, counting down.
TGCGCTGTAGATGTCACTTTTGCCACCAGCTGTACTTATTTTGGGGACTCTTTTGTTGATGATGCCTATCAAAGGAAAAGGCCTCCAAAGTTTCAAAATTAACGGGTTTCGTTGTAAGCTGATTAAAAGTTTGTTGGGCCTCTACAGCCACTACACGACTTTTCGATTCAATAGACAACATTTTCAAAACGAAAACTGTAGATATTCACAACGAAAGCTGTAAAAAGGTTGACTGACTGAATTTGCTTCTTGACTGGGTCGTAAATAAAATACAAAAGTTTGTCCAAAAATAGTTCAGACTTCATTCATTGCTTAAGTATTGCAAGTATTATTATACTGAAAAATATTAATATAGAAGTTACATAGTGTTGTGACTCCATCCAAAATATTGAACAAGGACATCATATTCTAATAGTTTCATAAAAAATGACGTTTTAAAAAGTAGCTATCTCATTTGACCTGTCAGTCAAATAACGGATTGCTCTTATCGAGGTTTGGTAACTATTGTATTTTTTAGGCCGCCTATCTAAATTTCTCTCGGATCGGATTTCACCTGCGTATAATTAATTGAAGGAGTTTTGGATAGATTAATCAATTTTACATTAATATTAATCTATCTAAGATTAATCAGTCGAATCAACTTTAAAATTAATAAATTTTAATAACCTGACATAAAAAAATCTACCTAAGTTGTCAAATTCTATGCAAAACTACCGGCCCGTCAGCGGTATTACCCGTTGTTATTTAGGTAGTTTCCCCCGGCAAAAAGTCGTTTTCCCGGCATTTTTTTCTATTAAAAACCGCATCAAAATCGGTGGCCTGGACAAACAAACAGACTATGACATGACTGAACATTCCACAGGTAAACCTAATCACGTCTTCGTTTACTTCAATCCTGTACTTTCTATACGTCAGGTTAATCTTTATTTATACATTTACAATGACTGACCTAAAAATCCCTATTTTACGGCCTCGGGCGCATAAAATTCATATTAAAATTAAAATATTTTGGCAATAACAGTCTGGAACGTTGACGCCTTTCCGAAATGTGTCATTTTACGACCGGGTAATAAGAGTAACGACAAATATTTGTCAACTTTATTATTCTCGCACAAAATTTATGGCCCGTATTTGTTTCTGTTTGGGAGCGAAATATTGGTAAACTTAGCTACAAGGTGGAATGAAACTTCAGGCGCACTACGCGGTGTATTGCGCCGTCACTTCACATTGCTCTAATTTTGTTATCAGTAGAGTCCTGCTACCTCAACTCGTTCAAGCCCATAAGAACCAGTCTTTTTTGCACTGCACTTTAAATTAAAGCCACCTTATGACACTAAAATGTGAAAAAAAAATTAAGTAAAAAATAAATAACGAGAACACCTTGCTAGAACAGATTGCTAGAAATTCAATTGCATATGGAAAGCTTGAACTTGTACAAAAATCTACGATGTCATTTTCATAACATGAAATTCAAACAATTAGAAATAGGTACCACGGTAATTTTCACACGGGTAGTTGAAGCTTTCGGCTAGGCGGATGCCACATTTAACACTGATTTGGTAAATGTCATAACTCACGAACAGTAGTTAGTAAAAAAGCGCAACCATAGGTAAATGATGTTTGATGATCTTACTACATCTACTGTGCGACATAAAGCATCAGTCATACGTGTAATAGCTCATCAATGCCCGATGGAAATTCAGGCGAGCTATTATGCAGTGCTAATTGAAGCATAACAGACACACAATTCACCTTTTGAAGTGTCGCACACATGCTGCACAACATTGCGGTTTTAAACATAAACATCAACAGCCACAACAATCCACTGCCGGATTCGGGGCTCTATTGGCCATAATCACCATTTTCTACACGAAAAGCAGAACCATGTTTGGCAGGCCGGCTGGCGAGCGCAGTGCAAAGTGATATTAACATTCTAGTGCCCATTTCGAGTTGCCTAATCCGTAACCACGCGCACGGCCAATGACAGTTTTTGACAGCCTGCAAGCAAAAAATAGAATGTTTGATCCAGCATAGTGATGGGTTTCATGTGCTAGAATATGCTGCACTTTTATATGCGATTTCAACCGCAGAATAATTAGGAAAGTGTGAGTATACGGCTTTAATCTGCATATTATAGACTCCGCGGGTCTGGCACGGCTGTCTTAATTAAGGTAGCATCTTAATTACCTAATATAGGTAATATGGATTGAGTCTTCAATCTAATCAAGTAATTATAAAAATGATATAACTAATACACACATCATGCCTCTTTGACTTGCGGGGTATGCAAAGTGAAAGCGAACATAAAAACTCTCGTGTGGCACACTCATAATAAAGATTATATTGGGTGATGGCTTAATAACCATCACACGGCAGCCCTTTCAAAATAAGAACCATATTCAAAGATATTTAGAGAACTTTTATACAACTAATTACAAAGCTTCTTTGAAACTTTCACCGTCTTTGCTTCTTTCATTCAGAAAGCAGCAAAAGGAACTAATATAAATACGAATCAGAAAGGCAGGTGGTTAGCAATATAAGTTGACAAATGGTGCCCTTTCATGTTTGGGACGACGAAAGGAACCACAGAGCTCAAATAGCTGGACGCTGAAATAAAAGAATTAAAATTATTTGCAGAACATCAGCAAAAAGTGCTTAGTACAATAGTTTGGTTATAGAGAAAAAGGCAATTGAAAAAAGGCATTTACTACTGTGGCTTAGATAAAGGCACCACCTTACTTCTATTAGTAAGTGTAGTAAAAGTTCACGCATAGACCTAAAATAAATATAAAAATAAGTACAAAAGCGCAATAGTCTTAAACTTTGTACTTAGTAAAAGTTATTTTTGCGAAATAGCAATCTCTGTGAAAATTTTACGTTGCACTCACCGACTTTCCTGTCAGGCGTGGTGAGTTTGGCATACATATTTCACTCTACAGAGGGAGGCCATAGGCGTTCAGCTTTGCAGTGTTGAGGCTGCTAATGGTACATTCCATAAGATCGTCTTAAGATTACACAATCTATGTCCCTCTAAGACGTGGGGGCAAACATCCAGCCGCAAGATAAATCGCCAGTCGACTCCGGGACTATTCAGCGCGGTACATTGCAGGTGAAAAAGATAACTTCCGAAAGTATTTCTTTTACATTTCATGGATTGTTGCCTTCAGCTTGCTGTAAAAGTTCGCCATAAGCAGTCTTAGGCTTATACAATCTATGTCCTTCTAAGACGTGGGAGCAAACACCCAGCCGCAAGATAAATCGCCTGTCGGCTCCGGGACTATTCAGCGCGGTACATCGCAGGTGTCTCTTAAGGGAACCGGAAGTTATGTGTATGGTGAAAAGAGTAACTTCCGGAAGTATTTCTTTTATTTTTTATTAAAGGTTACGTTTTTATTTTTTATTGAAGGTTATTTGGGCTGTTGAGAGTCATTTTGTTAACCTAGAGTCTGTAAACGGTTTTATTTTGACTGCTTTTGTACAAAACTCTGGACTTCGCTTTCCAACCCGTATACCACGTCCAGCAGTGGCCAGTTGTGGCTGCCTTACATGTACTGCCATACGACCAGTAGAACCTCTTAATATTATACCTATGTTTTTAGATTTTCGCGGTTGTTCGCAATACTTAAATTATGGTTTAGACTGTCTTGAGATTATACAATCTATGTCCTTCTAAGACGTGGGGGCAAACATCCAGCCGCAAGATAAATCGGCTGTCAGCTCCGGGACTATTTAGCGCGGTACCTACATCGCAGGTGGAAAGGATAACTTCCGAAAGTATTTCTTTTATATTTCATGGATTGTTGCCTGAAACCTGCTGTAAATTTCGATATAAGCAGTCTTAAGATTGTACAATCTATGTCCCTCTTAGACGTGGGGGCAAACATCCAGCCGCAAGATAAATCGCCTGTTGACTCCGGGACTATTCAGCGCGGTACATCGCAGGTGCAAAGGATAACTTCCGAAAGTACTTATTTCTTTTATATTTCATGGATTGTTGCCTTTAGCCTGCTGTAAATTTCTCCATAAGCAGTCTCAAGATTATACAATCTACGTCTCTCTAAGACGTGGGGGCAAACATCCGGGACTATTCAGCGCGGTACGTCGCAGGTGAAAAGGATAACTTCCGAAAGTATTTCTTTTATATTTCATAGATTGTTGCCTTTATCCTGCTGTACAAATTCGCCACAAGCAGTCTCAAGATTATACAATCTACGTCTCTCTAAGACGTGGGGGCAAACATCCGGGACTATTCAGCGCGGTACATCGCAAGTGAAAAGGATAACTTCCGAAATTATTTCTTTTAAATTTCATAGATTGTTGCCTTTAGCCTGCTGTAAATTTCACGTAAAGCAGTCCTAAGATTATACAATCTATGTCCCTCTAAGACGTGGGGGCAAACATCCAGCCGCAAGATAAATCGCCTGTCGGCTCTGGGACTATTCAGCGCGGAACATCGCAGGTGCCTCTCAAGAGAACCGGAAGTTATGTGTATGGTGAAAAGGGTAACTTCCGGAAGTATTTCTTTTATATTTTTTAGATCGTTGCCTTGCACCTGCTGAGTTTTATTTTGTTAATAGGTTGTATTTAGGTATACGGTTTTATTTTTACTAATACATAAAACGGCCTAGATAATTAGAGCGAGAACTTTGAGATTAAGTATTATTTAGTTGCGGTATCAGATATTGCAAATACGGAATATGAAAACTGACGCAGACAACCTTTGATGTCATATACGAACAGCTATAAATTATGCGATTGGCTGATATGCAATGCTACTGGTTTATTTATTAGAGTCTGGCTAGCTAGTCTTTGGACGTCAAATAATTCAAATATTTCAAATGGCAATCTATCGGCTACAAGTAAGTACAGCCAAAACATCTTGATACTTACTACATTTAAATAAACTAGAAAATGGGTATTATTGCCTTTGAGTACATATGCTTTGGTTCTTTTTATTCATTTAGATCGATAAATCAAAATTTGAAGCCATCAACAACAATAAATTATGTGATCCACTTTTCAGAAAACACAAACCAGTTTAAAAACAGATTAGACAAATTAAACCCCACTGAGAAATCCAAACAAGAGGACAGCGAGATACAGGCATAATCCGTTGCTACAACTGCCTGTTTAAACATAATAGTAATAAAAATTTGGAGAAGATAGGACATTTTAATATATCTTTTCCTTTCTATTTTATATTTGGACTTTTCTTTATTGTAAAAATGTACTTGTAATTTTTTGTTTAGTATCGTTAATACTATTGTATTATTCACATATTATTAACGTATGAACTGCAAGGTTAATTCTGGTGTCAGAGTTCCAAAAACATAACTTCTGTTTATTTATGGAGACAGTTCCCATGATTTGTCGCAGGAAAACAGTGAAATCCGGTCGATCAAATATTTTCTAGGCCTATCGCGAAGACAATTGGGAAATACATCGATTTATTCACTATTGGCCTAAAAATCTTGGTCAATAACGAATTCGTCCACCTTATCGTCAAAAATCTAGGTCAATGACGTATAAGGTGACACGCTCGTAGATGACGACTTTTCGGTGCCTTAGGTCGCTCTACGCCTCTGAAACACGTACACAGGAGCACCTGCGAGCGTGAATACATACTAGACTACAACACAGACAGCATGCGCACTGAAAGGAGCATGCGCATGGATATATGCATGACGGCGCGAAACGCTAGTTGATAAGGTTTGTCAAATAGAAATCTCCTTGTAGTTTTTAGTGGCCAATGATATTTTTATAAAGAGTTTATTCTTTCTAGTCTTCTACGTCAAGTCAATGTCTCATCTGTCATTTTGTGGAAATCAATAATCAGATAAACTGCAATATGTTGGTTCTACAAAGAAGTTGCAGATATGCAAGGTAAGTACAGAATGCTAAAGACTTATGGTGTGACTGGAGACGGACGGAGTGTCGTGCAGTTACACTGTACCTGAAGAGCCCCGCCAGGGCGAAACACTCATACCCTGGATGGACATAGCTGGAGGACAACGCCCGTCCATGTAGCTCATCGAGTCCTGACGCGAGGTAGTATTACACCCAAGTAGCACATAGGTACTATTGTAATCCCGATGTACTTGTAATCTGGATGTAGACGCCCACTTAGCTCGTAATATTGTAATCCTGATGTAATATTCCAAGCCGGCCAATAATGACCAGCTACTCGGTTCTGATGCCGTGGGCCTCGCGTGTTTATCAACCCCGACATCAGAAGTGGGATAGTGAACCATTATTCTGGTTGTATTTACGATGTAAACTAGTGCTTTAGAATGGTTTTGAACCAATGTTAGCGCATTAAAATGTGGTGGAAAATTATTATGGATTGACATTTATGGGATACTTGGTGTCAATGGTTTTACAGTTTGCATTTGTGGCTAAAGATTGCCTGTGTGGCTATGGGTGCCCGTGTGGCTTATGGATTATATTTGTGGTTATGGATTGCCCAAGTGGCTGGTTGAGTTGTATTTGTGGTTTTGGGTTGCCGATCTGGCTAGTTGTATAAGCATTAACACCATTGAGATTATTGGAACGAATTGGACTATTTTATTAACCACATAGACGTGCGTTGACAGTACGGAGTAGTAGTTGCATGTGTGGCTAATTGTTTGCTGCCTGCGTAGCGAGTACTTTGATACTTAGAGTTTAGTGTCAGAATGACCGAGCGTCTTTTGAGCTTTCGATATTGCATCATTGCCTGGAGACCCGTATTTGTAGATACACACGAGGACGTGTGCCGATGCAGAATGGCCGTGACGGCGCGAAACGCTAGTTGATAAGGTTTGTCAAATAGAAATCTCCTTGTAGTTTTTAGTGGCCAATGATATTTTTATAAAGAGTTTACTCTTTCTAGTCTTCTACGTCAAGTCAATGTCTCATCTGTCATTTTGTGGAAATCAATAATCAGATAAACTGCAATATGTTGGTTCTACAAAGAAGTTGCAGATATGCAAGGTAAGTACAGAATGCTAAAGACGTATGGTGTGACTGGAGACGGACGGAGTGTCGTGCAGTTACACTGTACCTGAAGAGCCCCGCCAGGGCGAAACACTCATACCCTGGATGGACATAGCTGGAGGACAACGCCCGTCCATGTAGCTCATCGAGTCCTGACGCGAGGTAGTATTACACCCAAGTAGCACATAGGTACTATTGTAATCCCGATGTACTTGTAATCTGGATGTAGACGCCCACTTAGCTCGTAATATTGTAATCCTGATGTAATATTCCAAGCCGGCCAATAATGACCAGCTACTCGGTTCTTATGCCGTGGGCCTCGCGTGTTTATCAACCCCGACATGCATATATTTTTCAGTTCATTTCCATGCAGTGCACATGCTCATATCAGTATGCGTGCTCAATTCTATGCGCATGCTCATTTCCATACGCACGCTCACTTCCTTCCGCATTTATATTTCCATGCGCGCAGAGGGACTTAAAGCTCCGAAAAGTCATAGTAGGTGCGTACGCGTTGGCATCTACGCGCGTGTGGTGTTTTACGTCAGTGACCTATATTTTTGTCCATGAAGTTCACGAATTTGTTATTTGCCAAGATTTTTAGGCCAATGGTGAATAAATCGATGTATTTTGCAATTGTCCGGCTCTTCGCGATGGGCCTAGGAAATTCAAGATCAATATATATAACAAGGCGAAAGGAGGTCAAGGTACTCATGAAACTGAACAACTTTCCCCATGGAACATGGGACGAAATATGAAAAAAAATTTGGACCTCTCAGAGTAAATCAATCAGCTGATCTGCGATGGAGGTCCAAATATTTTTTTCATATTTCGATCCATGTTTCATGGGGAAAGTTGTTCAGTTTCATGAGTACCTTGACCTCCTTTCGGCTTGGTATACCCTTTCTGTTACTCTCGGTAGATACATCATACATACATAGTAGGCAAGGCAAACACAAACTAAAGAGCAGAAAACAAAAAAACAGTAAGTATCAAAATTGTTTTATTGTAGTTTTTCAGTGCTAACATGTGAAAATTTTTTAAAATTGGCGCCATTTCCGTGTCCAAAGACTCGCTGGCCAGACTCTACAGATGATTATCCACAATTGTAAGGTACTCAATTAATTGTACAATGTGCAAAAAAATAAGGGAACTTTATTTACATGGATGTAGGTCACACAAACACATTCTCAAACTTAGCTAGAACTCCAAAAGGACTAGGTTAGGTATTAAGGTTGCGATTAGTATTCAGCCGACGAAACCTGTATTCAAAGCTAGTTAAGGCGCAGTCTGGTAACGCCTAGAAGCCAGGACGGATCTAGGGTTAGGGGCATGAGGGTCGTGATCCTACAAAATGTCGAACCTATTTCGTCTACAATAATAATTGAACGATGATCTTTTGCGATACGTTCCTTCTCCTATATACAACAGGAATGGTCATTTTTTGAAGAACCTGATCCAAAAAGGACGCTGTACATCGCCATAGGCTATGTCGGAGTGCTTGGACAAAGTGTATGGAGCCGTAATGCATCATCTTTCGGCCTTGTGCTTGCCATGCACAGTAATCTTCTAGTTCCCTTTACAATACGAAATACCTTGCTTCCTATAGGTACTCGTTACATGTAATATTGTGTCCTGTGCTCTAAAAATTAAGGCGAGAAACACACGTAACGGCTAATTTTGCGTTATTTTTGCTCAACGCTATCCATAGCGTTTGAAAAATATAATCTTTTACCTTATTTACATATAATTACAGTTTAGGTATGTCAAACGGTTTACTAGACGCATCCACTAGCGCAAAAATATCGTACAACGCTGCATCGACGGATGCCACTATTGACATGCGATTTTAGCCATGACCGGACCCCCCGTAGATTAAAGTCTGAATCCGGCCTTGCCTAGAAGCCGTAACCTGGCGTTTTCTTATCCGATCGACACGGAGCCAAATCGACGGCGCACCTTCGATAAGCTTGCTCAATACTTACCTACTGTAGCCGGTAGCCGCCTTTTCGTTGCGCTTTATTTTAAAACGTTAACTTACATGGAAATTTTCTACAAGAAAGTTAGGTAAGTAAAAAAGATTTAATTATGGTAAATTACATCTACATACGTTAATGATGAAAAATAACAGAGTTTAACTATAACACACTATGCTCTTAGTTACGAGAATTTGAACACTTTTCTACGATCTAGTAGGAAATCTGAGCCGAACTACGGCGTTCGTAGAATGTGCTACGCTACTGTACTGTACGCTGAATGTGCTACGCTAGGTACTCGTACCTACCGAAAAATGAGATTTGGTGTTTTAATTATTTATTTTATTTCCTTGCGTTACACAACCATTCCAGAGACCTGCTTCTTGGAGGACGCGGTTGTAAAACTCTGACAAGGGTTTATTGGGTCGTCGGACGACTCAGTGTTCTACACGAAAAAAGAGAAATGACATAAACCGTATCTAACAGTAAGGTGGAAAGTCGTATTGTCCTAAGTCCTAACGCATTCGTTACGCCAAAATAGCGCAAAGGGACGTTACGTACTTATGATCACCGTCTGAGCCCCACACAATACGAATATAATGTGAAATTTTCAAATAAATCTTTCCTGAATTTCAAATAACTTATAATTAACGCTTACAAATTTTACTTTAATACAAAGCATATTTTACAATAGCCAAGATTAAAAATGCAAAGTAATATAAATTGCAGTTCGATGGCGAATATTGAAGCAAGTGCGCCATGTGGAAGCTATTATGAGGGTCTGCTGCCTGTTAAAGGGGGTAATATATAGTTTAAAATACGTTGTAAAACGGTTCTCATATGCACCGCGTGATATTCGGGTGTTTTTTGCCGGATCAGGCTTTTTGAAAAACTTTCAGGAAAATTGAAATCCCATACAAACTGAATACATATCATAGTGACTCACGTCGCCGCATCAATTACTAGTTCTTCTTTTCGTATCGGACACCGTGTCATTCAACGACCCGATGAACCCTGGTGTCAGAATTACTAGTAAAAGTTCAGTCAAACAAGATAACATTTGTATGAAGGTAGAAATCAGTAAAAAAGAAAGAAAAGTAGAAATACGTCTAAATATTATATCGCTTGAAAGTAGTACTAGTTTTATTTAATAGTTATAATAATAGAAAAACTAAAATGTAATAAGCTATGCACACGTGCCGGATTTGTAATTTGTGCTGAAACCATGTTGTAGCTGTCACAGACTGCCATTTAAACGGTGGCTGACGGCTGTCAAGAACCGCATAACTGTCCAGCGCGCATGTGACATGGTTAAATACGCTGTAAATTATGTAGGAACTAGGTCCACTTTTATTTTCCTTTATACGATCTGTAATAGGCCACTATAGTAAAATATTGTTAGATTAATGAATAGGAAATTTTTATAATAGGATATGAACAACAGGTTATAATATAAAATAGAGGTAAATATTATAATGAGAGCCTTATCACAGTATAATTAATAGTACTAGGCCTTATCTATAAGTAATTTTATTACGATTTCATAATGGGACCTATTTGAGAGGTGGTTTTTAATTTTTCCTTTGTTCATACACGTAGAATACGTTGAATGTTACACAGGGCTGTTTTTAGTCGGTGGTAATAATAATATTAAAAACATTAGCCTATCGATTTCATAGCGATTATTAGGTATAAACGAAAACCATCGCTATTAGTACTACCAATAATTCGGCAACACTGATACTGCCTGATAATTCATCAGTCGCTAATACAAAGTACCTATAGATTTAAAACCACTTTAATCAACATTGAAACACTTTATTTTCCCTGACACTAAGGCGCCAGCTCCACAAAGAGACGAGACTTAAACCGTTAAGTACCAATATAAAACCTAAGTTGTAAAAAATCAACTGCAAATATTTTAAGGGGTGAACCAGCGCATGAAACTGAACAACTTTCCCTAAGAAACGTGCATCGCATAGATAACAGCTAACGATCGCTTGTCTGACAGAATGTCATGTTAGGCGCAAACTCCACCAAAGAGACGAAGAGCATAGGACGTAAGAATGACAGTTGACAGACAAGTAATCGTCAAACATTCTTCTTAGTTTTTGACGCTAGCTGTCATAGATGCGACGCTTTGGCGACGCTTGTGTGTGCCTTTGTCAATACGTTTTCATACATTTTATATGGAAACCGTTTCAAGCGTCGCCAAAGCGTCGCGATATCAAACGTCAAGCGTCGTAGGGCATGTCCTATGTCCTCTCTGTGGAGCTTGGGGCTTACACGTCGCGTCGCGCGTCTTCTATCTGTGGAGCTTGTCTCTAAAAACCCAACCATCCAGTAATTTTGTAGTCTAATGAGGTACTCCAAATGTATTGAAATGAATTCGGTACGCGGACGCCCAAAAACGCGGCTTGTAAAGTGCCACAAGCCTGCTTGATTGCTCAAAAGGCATAATGAAAGTATTTCATTCCCAGCTAAATATGAATAAATATTACTGTTTTTATTCGTTATTCTAAACTACTTACACTTTTGGCAGAGCAGCAAGCACATTTCATCGGTTCCGATGAAATGTGAAGTAAGCGGGTTCTCAAGTCGACTGTGGAGGCTACAACCTCAGCAAGCGTAGGGCGCCCTCCGACCGGCAAGATAGACCAATGACTAAGAGAGCGGCTGGTAGCGACTGGATGACGAAAACGGGAGATGGCGCCTTGTGACGTACCCTGGGGAAGTCTACGTCCAGCAGTGGACTGCTATAGGTTGATGTGATGATACGTTATTATGCCTATATTCGAAGTCTCAGGTACAGCTTCAGGTACCTTCGAATATTGATAGGATACATTCAGATCATAAAACTGAACATCTTTCTCCTAGAAACATTTTATGTGATGTCAGTTTATTTGTGACAGTGCCTGCCAAATAAAACTTACTTTGGAAATATTTTTCTGGTAGGTTAAACTTTCTTTTTTAAAATCACAAATTACCTAAATTGACAAACTTTTTCGTTTAAAGTTCAAGTTTACCAACCTTATATTTACGAAGTCGGGTAAGTTGAACCGGTTAAAGTTGGTGGAAGTTTTAATTGAAGCCTTATCGGCATTACAGCGGTGGCGGCTGTTAATTTTGTTGTCACTGCTTTTGAGAAAATTGAATACAAGCTAATGAATAAAAACAAGAGATATGACATTGAAATATGAAACAAGGCGTTTATTAATAAAAGCTACAGAAATAAACTAAGTCGAACTAGGTGTCCCACACGAAGAGAGAGAAAGAATACAATGCAGTTCTACAAAAAGCTCTTCAGAAATATTTGTTATTAACAAAATTACTCTGTTGCCTACACTATTTGGGAGGTAAGTACACATTTTTTACGTATTTTAATAAACCCATGTTCCTTGAGGAACCTGCTTTCCTTTAATTAGAATACGAAACTACCAAAACTATTCAATTGACATGACATCGTCATCCAACTAAAACGATTTTTATTTAGCAGATTTCAGGCCCTGATTGGCAATTTGTATGGGAGATCATTATATTTCGACCTATGTTCTTTATATTTTACTAGTTTCTTTATATTTTATTAGTTACTAGTATTTCACCCTATATTGTATGAACTTATGTAATTCCGCCAAGAAGGAGGACACATGACAAAGTACCTGCAAATTGCAGGAAATATTCAGTATTCTTAGCACATTGCCATGCTCGGGCGTTTTTGGAATTTAAATGAATCTCAAGATGATTTCAGAGTTTGTTTGTTTCAAGTTTTGATTAATATTTATGTTGTGAACCCTGTAATTATGTTTGGATACGTACAATTTCTGTGAAGCTAAAAATACATTTTATTGCGAAAATAAGTTAAGGCGAAAATAATTGTTACCTCGATGATTTTGATAAACAAACATAACACAACCAATAACTATCATTCATTACTCAAAAGTCTATAAAAGTTATACAAATCAAATACATGTTATGCCACATAAAGTCGAGCGATTTGTGCGAGGATAAGAAAGAGTTACTGTTAACAATAAAAACAATAACATACAGTATCTGCAAAGTCCAAAACATGTATAGTTTCTATATTGTCGAGACATCGTAGCAAAAAGTTACCTAACTGCAGAAATATTTTTTCTAGAACGCGGGTGGGGCGAATAAAATTGACTGTCAAAAGTAATATTATACAATATCGGATTCTTAGAATATGATATTGATCATCGCGAAGAACGTACGTACGTGCAATCTAAATGCAAATGAGTTGCAATCAGAAATGATAATAGACAAAATTAAGATTAATATGACGATCTTGAACTTTTAGGTGGTATCTAGGATCAAAGCAATATCCAACTTACCTAACCTACATTTTATTGACCTATTTGCCAAATTGATTCTGAAAATATTCCCATTTTTTAGAATGGCCATCTCAACATTGACCGTTTTCTGGACACTGTCCGCAACATTCACAGGCGGTTATGTTTGAATGGGGCATCAGAACACGCTTAGGCATGAATAAAAGATGGCAATGGGTGCGCAAGGTCTATTTCAATGCTTTTAATGGTACACAAAGCAGTAAAAAGAAGACTTAACGTGAATGTTTGATTCTATTTGGAAACTAAATTCTCATCACCTTTCTCCGGCTAGGTATACCAACCTACGTTTAATAGTTCGTATATTTTCCAGTCCAAATTACAAAACAGCACCGATCAGTATCGATCAGACAAGTAGGTGCCAAATTTTGCCTCCGACAAAAGTTAGCCATATTTGTGTGCAGTTATTACAATCAGAAGCTACTTTTTGAACTATCTATCTACGTTTCTTATTTTCTATTTAGATCTTAACATACATAAACTTTTCTTTTTAGGAACTTTGCCTAAAATATATTTACAAAAAGAACTTCAACTAAACTATTTGAGCGCACCCAAACTTTTCTGGCCGATAACAAAAGGTATCCAATCCGTTTTGCGTTCGTTTGCCAATCCGTCTGCTTTGTGCGCTCGACTAACTTTCTCAACAACAGGTACACACGGCAAATAGGAGGGCATTTTGATACTTAGCCATGAGAAAATACTTTAACTTTGCTAAAGTGTGTAGAGAATAGACATTCCTTTATAACAGAAACAGTGGGGCTAAACCTCTTATTACAGAGTACCTGTATCGCACCGCACCGATGTGCCCGGCGTAAGTAAACTTATGTCAAAAATATTGGAGAAGTATAGAACTATAGAGATTCAGTATTGTTGTAACTGTCATTTTGTTACTGATGGACAGAGAGGCTGTGTTTGTTCTAGTGCCAACCGTTCAAACCTAGCAAGGCCACAGAATAAAGGTGCACTCGAGACCAATCTTTTCAGTCATAGAAGTGTAGAAAATTATCTAGAATTGTACGCAGAAAATCATTGAAGTAATATTTCAAGAATATATATTTTGGTATGAAACAAGAGACGATTATAAGCAAAAGCTTATTGTACCTATCCAACTAAACCCCTAATTATACCCTCGACGTTTTGTCCCTTGATCAAACTGCTGTTAATTAATATTAACAGAGAAACCAGTCTCAAAGCCATGTTCAACCGTAGAGCAACTTTAGAGGGATTAGTAAAATAATACCATTATGTCAAAGGCACAAGAAGGTGTACGTACGTACCTTAAGAAGGGTAAGGTCATTCACCTTTACCAAGGTTAGGTAAGGAAGTGACGGAAGTAATTGTACACAAGTTGTACACGGTCTATGTTGTACACCTACCTAGTATGTCAAAATTCTTCACATTTTATACAAAATTCGTACGATTTGACACATCTGAAATCATCTCACTCGCACGCGAGATAAATCTCAGCCTTCATATGATTGTTGACAGCTGGACATGTAGAAATCTAAATTGGCATAAAAAGGACAAAAGAAAAATCGTGTTCATCAAGATCAAAATCAAGATAGCTGCCAAAAAGCAAATAAATGCCTTGGAGCTCTATGCCCTGCACTGCACTAGAAAAGAGAGAGAGACATAAGTTTACAGGATCCATAATTTCAGTTAGTTCGCAATCTTTTTACATCTCATCTAGGTATCTCAACATTAGTAATCGCAACTCCTCGAACTACTAACGATTAGCGCCATTTGGTGACAATGTAGACAGATGCCTCATTTGCAAGTCAATGCCTGCTCTCTAAATGAAATCCGCCACACTTCCATTCGACCTGGAAATGCGGGTGGTTCAATGGAGAGCTAATTAAGGTCACTTTACGAGGTGTACAAAAATGTTGTGCTATTTTTAAGAGACGTTGTTGAAGACTACGAACGCCTGCCGGTTGAACGCGAGCAATACAACGATTTTGACATTCAGCGGCGCTTGCTTGGGATATGTGGGCCCATCCCGCTCGCGTAGGTATTTCTTTGAAGAAATTTGACTTTTAATTCATTCCTGTTCGAGAGCCCAGGGGGTAAGTGGCTATGTCATAAGGTACCACGATAGGCTAGGTTTGGATCGTTAACCAAGACTTAAACAAGTCGTATGACCCAGGTCTGCCAGAGCCAATCCTGCCGAAATATAAAAATAATCGATATTTTTCAGAGTCATTTTTTCGTAAAAAATATGTCATAAGGTACCACAATGAAAGTGCTGGCATCAGTTAACCATTGAAAAATTATGTAAAAAAAGCTTGGTCTGCCACTGCGTACCCTGCCGGAAGTGCTTGCCAGACCTCTCCAAAGATGCCCTTCCGACACCCCTAAACTATCTCATCGGGTACCACGACGCGACCACCACAACATAATAGCCAAGATCACTCTGACAATAGATCACAAGGTCTGCCAGGCCTAAACTTGCCGCATCCTAGTGTTTCAGACATTTGAAGTTGTAGGTCCATTGTATGAAAAATGACCTATATCTTTTTCCCCCCGTGTTTGATTTTGATGGTGCCTTAATACGAAATGCTCTCCATATTAAGGAGCTTCGAGTCATATAGGACAGTTGGGTGGAGGGTTTCAGTATTGAACACAATCCTGTCAAAAAGTTTGAAATGGAGGTTTGGTCTATGGAAACTGGCCTATATCTTATTCCCCCCGGGTTTGATTTTGATGGCGCCTTAATATGAAATGCTCTCCATAACTAGGAGCTTTGAGTCATATAGGTCAGTGAGGAGGAGGGTCTCTGTATTGTTCACAATCCTGTCAAAAAGTGTGAAATTGTAGGTAAAGTGTATGAAAACTGGCCTATATCTTTTCCCCCACTGGTTTGATTTTGATGGTGCCTTGGTATGAAATGCTCGTAATGATTAGGAGATTCGATTTGTATAGGTCAATTAGATAGAAAGTCTCTGTTCTGTGCACAATCCTCCTAAATATGACAATATTCGATAACTTCTGCAGATTTTATCAGTTAAAATTGTCATATCATAAGGAACTCGAATAAAAGTGCTTGCATCACCTTACCTTCGACAAATTATGTTTAAAAAACTTGGTCTGCCACTGCCCACTCTGCTGGAAGTCCTTAGATGAGATAGGTTAGGGGTGTCGGAAGGGTATATTTGGAGGGGTCTCCCAAGGACTTCTGGCAGAGTGCGGAATGGCAGACCAAGTTTTCTTAACTCAATTTATCAATGGTAAGCTGATGCTGGCACTGTCATTCGGGTACCTTATGAAATTACAATGTTAACGGAAAAAATCTCAATCCTGCTAAACATGAAAATATTGGATATGTTCTGCAGATTTTTGCCGTTAATATTGTCATATCATAAGGTACCCGAATAAAAGTGCCGGCATCAGCTTACCATTGATAAATTGAGTTAAGAAAACTTGGTCTGCCATTCCGCACTCTGCCAGAAGTCCTTGGGAGACCCCTCCAAATATACCCTTCCGACACCCCTAACCTATCTCATCTAAGGACTTCCAGCAGAGTGGGCAGTGGCAGACCAAGTTTTTTAAACATAATTTGTCGAAGGTAAGGTGATGCAAGCACTTTTATTCGAGTTCCTTATGATATGACAATTTTAACTGATAAAATCTGCAGAAGTTATCGAATATTGTCATATTTAGGAGGATTGTGCACAGAACAGAGACTTTCTATCTAATTGACCTATACAAATCGAATCTCCTAATCATTACGAGCATTTCATACCAAGGCACCATCAAAATCAAACCAGTGGGGGAAAAGATATAGGCCAGTTTTCATACACTTTACCTACAATTTCACACTTTTTGACAGGATTGTGAACAATACAGAGACCCTCCTCCTCACTGACCTATATGACTCAAAGCTCCTAGTTATGGAGAGCATTTCATATTAAGGCGCCATCAAAATCAAACCCGGGGGGAATAAGATACAGGCCAGTTTTCATAAACCAAACCTCCATTTCAAACTTTTTGACAAGATTGCTTTCAATACTGAAACCCTCCACCCAACTGTCCTATATGACTCGAAGCTCCTCATTATGGAGAGCATTTCGTATTAAGGCACCATCAAAATCAAACACGGGGGGAAAAATATATAGGTCATTTTTCATACACTGGACCTACAACTTCAAATGTCTGAAACACTAGGATGCGGCAAGTTTAGGCCTGGCAGACCTTGTGATCTATTGTCAGAGTGATCTTGGCTATTATGTTGTGGTGGTCGCGTCGTGGTACCCGATGAGATAGTTTAGGGGTGTCGGAAGGGCATCTTTGGAGAGGTCTGGCAAGCACTTCCGGCAGGGTGCGCAGTGGCAGACCAAGCAATTTTTACATAATTTTTCAATGGTTAACTGATGCCAGCACTTTCATTGTGGTACCTTATGACATATTTTTTACGAAAAAATGACTCTGAAAAATATCGATTATTTTTATGTTTCGGCAGGATTGGCTCTGGCAGACCTTGGTCATACGACTTGTTTAAGTCTTGGTTAACGATCCAAACCTAGCCTATCGTGGTACCTTATGAGATAGCCACTTACCCCCTGGGCTCTCGAACTATTGAGCCTTTCCACACGTCATCTCACATTGTCAACAGCAACAAAAGTGCACGCACTAATCCATGCATAGGCCTTCCTTCCGTATTCTGGACTTTACTTTGGCAAGCGTTTGTTGAGCACAAAAAAAGATAAATGTTGCAGAAAAATTACAGAATGATATCTCTCCTTTCTTTACTTGAAATAAAAAGGTGCTCTTTCGATATCTTCTCCATACAATTTGCCGGTTATAAGGTAATAAAATGCGGAGGAAACAGTAACCTACTTAAGAGAGCCACGGAACACTTTGTCGGACATAAAGTGAGGTGAAAATAGTAACATGCTGGAAGTATGTTTTCGTGTGCAGTTTCGTACAGTCCGTGCTACACTGTAGTACTGAAGAGCTCATTATCTCAACCTCTACTTGTAAACCTGTGTTTTCTACGGTCAGCAAAACTAGTTTTGTTTGGAATTCTATCGTGGAAGTATGAAAAACTGACACATGCACTAAGAAAATTAAAAGCGCGTTCGAAAAGTGGAAAGTATTTCGGTTCGCCAGGTCAATTTTTTTATGCCTTATTTTGATATTATAGATCATTCTAAGAAACTATTTTCGATATTTTGAAAAGATATTATTTATTTCTATTTTAAATATTTTTTTAAAGTTTTGAGGTTTTACTCAATCATTAGGCTGCATATTCACAATATCTTTGCCTACACCTGGTCTTTAAAAATAATAATAATGGCAATCTATGGATAATCAAAGCGTCAAACAATTGTCAAGTGTACAGATAAGTAGATTTATTTATTTATTTATCGTATGGCATCCATTAAACTGGTCAAAGTTTATAGTTTTTACAACAGAGATAATCTCGGGCGTCGGAGGAGAAATATCTGAAATCTGCCCTTAACCCGCTGTATTTATTGAGAGGGCAGTCGAAAGCCAGGTGGTGCACTGTCTGCTCTGGGCATCCGCACTGGCAGGCCGGTGACTCGTTCCATCCCCATTTGTGCCATAAATGTGCGCAGTTACCAACACCCGTTCTGATGCGGTTGAGGGAACACCAGACATGGCGCGGCGCATCAAAGCCAGGCGGTTTTTCTTTTGGGTTGAACTCGAAGAGGTCACTGGAGGGCCCGTCTGATTCCCATTCTGCCACCCATGTCTCCAGTGCGTCTCGTGGAGGTTCCGGGTCGTGAGCTTTCAGTGCGGGGGGGTGCCTGGATTTAAGCCTGGATGTTTTGAAGTGTTGAAGGTCGAGGTGGATAGGGATCGCTGGGTTTCCCTTTATTTTATCCACTTCACGGCTCAGGCATTTTTCCCTTCGTATCCTAGGTGGTGCTATGTGGCTGAGGACAGGTAGCCAATGTGTTGGAGTTGGTTTTAAGCACCCTGATACAAGTCGCATGGTATGGTTGAGCTGAGTGTCGACTGCTTTGACGTGAGCGCTGTTTAGCCAGACCGCCGCGCAGTATTCGGCCGTAGAGTACACGAGAGATAGCGCGGTTGTACGGAGTGTGGACGCTTTGGCTCCCCAGGTGGTTCCGGTAAGTTTTTGCACGACGCAGTTCCGGGTTCTGAGTTTGGCGGAAACCTTTGTAAGGTGTTCTTTGTAGTTTAGGCTTCTGTCTAAAGTGACTCCTAAGTATTTAGAGTGGGGGTTGTGGTGCAGAAGTGTGTCTCTAAACCTTACATTCAGCTCCTTGTTAGCGAGCTTATTGCTCAGGTGGAAGCATGAGACTTCAGTTTTAGACGCATTTGGGCAGAGCCTCCAACCAACAAGTAGAGATGTAACCTGACAACCCGTAACGGCTTATCGATATCGATATTTAGCGTTGGCGTGAGTAAATATTCAGTAAAATTTTATTAAGCTTATTTTAAGAGCTTGTTATTACCTACGACTCGTGTTTAACATTACCATATTTGCAAAATATTGGCATGAAGACTCTAAAAGCTACTAAGTGAGTAGGTATGCCGACTGCCTGTGTCAGAGGCTTCTACTCTAATAGTAATCAAATTAAAATACACTACGTCTGACAAAACTTTTGAGAGTCATTTAGAATACTAAGTATGGCCATAGTGACAGTTTGTCAATCTTCCACCAAAAAATTGCAATACACACCAACACTCAAAAGTAGCTGCTTACGACACCCACGGGAAAGATACGGGGTAAGCAGGCACCACACGACAGCATCGTTCTTTGTGAATAAACAACTCTTTGCACTGCGCTCACCGATCCGCCTGACAGACTAGGTGATTATGGGAAATAATACCCCCAATATGTAAAGGCCAATACTTGCTGGGGGCCCATGGCCAGCAGTGGACTTTTGTAGCTGTTATATGTTATGGTTCTATACATATTTATAAAAGTGATATGCTTTGAAAGGGAACGTTATCCAATAATAATATACAAGAAATATTTTTAGCATTTATTCTTGATTCATCACATATGAAGTAATTCAAGCAGACAAACGCAAACGCATACGCAGGAGACACGTCCTTAGCAAAAAAAGCGACTTTGCACTGTTCCATATGTTATTCACAGCAGTACTGCAAAAAATACTAGATATACTCCGTGTTTATTTGTGCACACCATTTTTCCAACAGCCATTCCAAAATGGGTACCAATAATATGTACAGATAATCACTTGAATTATTCTCGCACAAAGGTATAGAACAGCGCTTACCTCCCATCTTCAACAAATAGAACACACATAGTTAGATTTTATTTTTAGTTTAAATTATCGATTACGTCACGAATCAAAGCAAAAAAAATGGTTTGAACTAAGCTACACATAGGATCTTAAATAAATATCGATAAGTAATGAGCAGCACTATTGTTTACTTCGGCACCACAATTTGGTACCGACTTTGTTTAAAATTATACTATTAATATAGCCGAATACTAATATTTTTCTATAAAATGCATTATTTAATAGCTGAACTGCGATAAAATACACAATTTTTTGTAGTTACGAGGTTTGAAAAATAGCGAATTTTGCCTTAGAACTCATATTTGTGGCCGACCAAGTAAATGTCAGTGTTTTCAATATTTAACACAGCTACAACGCCAAATCTATTACTTTTCGAGCGACAGGAGGTCGCACTAGACACTGTTCACAATTTTTTCCCGTAAAAGTCGTTGTAAAATGCGTATTTTCTTTAAAATATAAATTTTTATATAAACACATAACAATAACAAACGATTGACGGATAATGCAAGAAAGACAATGTCAAATTACCATAATACAAACTCGTTGTTTTTTTTTCTCAACTAAGGCGAAAGGTTTATTCAATATAAACCTTAAGGTTCTATTTCAGAAGGTCAAATAGAGGTCATCGAAGGCAAAATATTTTATTAAAATTTCTTAATTAAACTTAAAATAATCACCAATCTAATACGTAGATATTGTAGATAAAGTGTAAATCTCGAAACGGTTTTGAGATTTTAGTTGAAAATGACCTTGTTAGCATACCGAATTCTATAACCGTCATCTAACGAGATTCTAGAACAGCAGGTATTTTAGCTAGGTACTATTATACATACCTATATTCTGTATTAATACTCAGATTACAAATACTACCTAACTATTATCATCTTGCATGCCTAATCACACCAGCCTTTCCTACCAACTGAACCATTGCCAGTTTAATATCAGGGACATATTTTAATGTTATTACAAAATATCAATTTAAGTATTATCTAGCGAGGGTAACCAGCAGCACTCTCTTCTTACGTATTATGAGGTAGTGTTCCCGAAGGAAATCTCATTAAGTCTTATCGGTAATTCGTGCCGGCGGCAGCATCGGGTAACAAATAATAATTTACCGGTAATTCCTTATAAATCCTGGGATCAATTGGAAAATGGAGATTTTTCTGCTTCTCCCCATTAACCAATGTGCTTAAAAAGCAATCATGGCTGTTTTGGAAATGAATCTCGAAAACATTAGCAAAAAAATGTAATTAACGTCTACATAGCGTTGAAAATCAAAATGAAATCCTCAGTCAAATAGGTAGTTCAGCCAGACTTTGAGATTGTAAAGAAAAATGACAATTGTACGGAAAATTTTTGATGTCAAATTCATACAATCTAAAATTCCACGAATGAACTTTACACACACAGCAGGGGTATTTCGGTATATTTTGGTTACGACTTTCAGTTACTCCCTATCAAACGAAATACTCAGTTGCACAAGGCAGTAGTTAGTTATAGGTACCACGTACGTAGCTACGTGCGAGTATGAACCCGCAACGTAAATTTATGGGTTAGTAATTTGGGGCGATACGATCATCCCTTGGCGTTTGAACTACGAAAGTACAGTATTACCACGATTAAGCTACACAACCTAAAAATAACACTATAATCTCCAAATATAATCTATAAATCTTCAATGAAAATTACACAATTATGCAAATATATATTCTCGTAGAGTAAGGATCTTGTGCCAGGCAGAAATTAATATAAATTAATGTAAGAAAAATATTTATTTTCATTCCTGAAACCCTCGTATAGTTTAATCCTAACCAAACTGTATTTGAATGTTAACGTAGTTACATGTTTGATACTGTTACACAGGTTTGGTGTGTACCGAAAATGTTTGTACGTGCATCCTCAAACAGGTATAAATAGGGGGTAACTTGATTGGAAAGTTGGAGTACCTACGACTGCTACTAATGCTTTTACCCCAATTTATTTTAGGGTATCGTAATCGTAACCGGTCTTTCAACAGTAAAAAACACCTGTCCATATTTCAGAAACCTTTCTTGCGTGTCGTAAAAGTACTTACTCAGCTGGACCGTACAATTATAATATCCCTAAAATTTCACGTTTCTCCAACCCGCATACACCTAAATAAATTGCAAGTAATTCATCCCCCGAAATCAGTGACAAACAGCAAAGGGACTGCCATTTGTCAACCTTTTTTAGGGTTACTAGGGATGTTAATTTAGTAACAAAAAATCGAGCTTCATATAGGTAATCGATTATTACAATTCCCAAAAAAGATTGAATATAGATAGACATCTTTGCCAAAATTATTACAAAAAGATAAAATTACATACCATGCCTTTATCCCTTGCAGGGTAGGCAGAGCAGATAAAAATAATAATACAAATTAAGATAATTACCTATACCTAAAAAGTCCAACACATTTTAGCACGGCAAAGTGTCTCTTTGAATCGTATAAACTTTCACCAAAGTATGTGCCAAACCTAAGATCACTAGATGCCTATCTTAGATGCGTTGAGATATTAAATGAAAAGAAAATTATGACCTCCGATCCCCAATAACGAAAAGTTTCCACAGCTAAGGGTACCCTTCTTCTTCTTTCTTTTTCGTGTGGGATACCGAGTCGTCCAACACTTTTAAGGATCTATATTTTTTATAATCGATTATTTTTTCACATCCCTATTGTCTACTGTCAGAATTTCCCTTTTCATGGCCGTGTTGACTATTTGTCTTTTTGTTCCTAAAAGCGTCACGTCACAGATAGGATAGGTTTTACCTTTTACCTTGCCGTCTGCCTATTTGTAAAGATATATTTTGAATCCTCCCAAATCCGACGGAAAGGTAATATTTAACAGAAAAACTCCTTTTACGTACCAGAATTTGGGGTTGACCACATTCGGTTAAACAGGACGTCTCGGTCGGTAAATAAATCAAATAGATACGTAATAAAGCCTAGATAAATGATTGCCTCGCTGGGCTCGGTAGATTGAGCACTATCCAAAGACACCGTCAAAAGAAATTGTATAAGCCGTTTATTTACAACGTGTACCTCAAACTATGAATTTTGACAGCTCGAGGTGTATTTTGAAAATAATTGGGTAACTGTCAGTTGTATGAATACAGGCCGACTCTACCATCATGTTTGAATGCCTCCAGAATCGAACCCGGAACCTTTGCTTGACAGGTGCCACATCAGCCGTTGAGTTTATCAGATGGTCAGAATATCTAAATTGGATGTGGCTGGCCGATAATTACCTATCAGTCCACAATAGACATCTTGTTATTGACAAGACATGATTCCAGGTAATTATTGATAGATACATCTAGATCTTGGACCTGACATGCCTTTGTGGTCTACCATGTTAGTGATCTAACATGGAATGCTCTAAGATAACCCCGAAAACTATGGCTACCTAACTACATACATTCGAAACGTAGGTATTTAGAATAGGTATATAAACTGTGTCATTCAAATCATCAATTTACCTAAACTACTTTAACCAGCAATTTTAGAGCATGTTTTTTTTTTCTAATCGCTAAGGCCAAGATTGAACTTTATTTACCATCTTACTAGTCCCGTGGGATGGTCTTAGCTAAATGTGTTTGTCGTTCGACAAAGAGTCAAAAGATATTGAACAGCCTAATCCCATAGTAAAACTCAGGTATCTACTTACTAACACACTTATGTCGCATCAGCATCATACATTGCATCATAGGTTTCTCCCAGGGTATGCCTTATGGTATGGTACAATCAAGCTCAGGCGGGGTTACACAATTTGAAAGGACTGTGATCATTTTGCACACATACATACCTTTGCTTAAATTGGCGATTCAAGTGTCTAACGGTCTAACCGTACGTGAGTACAAAATCCAGTTTTAGCCATTCAGTCGCTACTAGCGGCCCCCTTTAACCTCCTGGGGCCCAGTGCCTGATTGCTATTTTTGTGATTAGTAAAAGTAAAAATTAAAATAAATTATTTTAAATTGATAAAGTTCAAAAAAGTTTCTAGAAAATGAAGTTCCATTATTTGATTTTTCGCTAAAATTTGCTTCATTAAGATAATATTGTTATTGATTTAAATATAAATTTATTAGGCACTCAATCAAATCTTATTATGTCATATAATATTATGTAAGACGCGGGCTCTCAGGAGGTTAAATCATCGGTCCACCTGGCTGAACGCTACGCTTGCCAAGGCATGATCTCCACTCATAAACCAACTACTTCACTATATTTGTGTGTGAGACGAATTCATCATTATTAACCCTATCTAATCGGGTCTTTGGCCGACTCGATGTCACACTCGAAAAAAGAAGAACTCTATCAAAAATTTAAATTGCCGGCCAAGCGAAAAATATTTTAATTCTGTTTTGCAGACCTTAGGTACCCTCGGCAGCGGCCGTGTACGTAACTCGTCTTGCACAACGCCCGGCTATTTGCGTTAATCGCACGTTTTTGTGATGGCGGCGCCACCTGCGTTGGAGACCACATGGACGTAAACATAGGAGGTAACGTGAAGGCTTAGTTTGTACTAGGTTTGTACCATTATTCAGGAAAACAATTAGAACGCAGTTGGATTGAGATTCGAATTTGCTATCGTGGCACAGAATAGGCAATAGCAATAGTATAATGTAGTATATGGGGTGAAATTTTACTAGTGACCGATAGCAAAAACTCAGAACCGGCTAGTGATAAGGAACAACTTTCCCCAAGGTACAAGGGACGAAATTCAAAAAAAATTTTGGACCTCCCATAGTAACTGAAATCAGCTGATCGGCAAGTTTGTATGGGAGGTCTAAAATTTTTTTCGTATTTCGACCTATGGTTCTTGGGGAAAGTTGTTCCGTGTCACTAGCCTGTTCTGAGTTTTCGCGATCGGTCACAAGTAAAATTTCATCCTATATAGTGTACTAGCTGCCCGTCAGCGGTTTCACCCGCTGCAACCTATTATTCCGCGGGAAAAAAGCATTATTCGCCAAGAGATGTCGCTGTTAGTTTTCGGCGAAAACGTTTAAAACGCGAATCGGCTCAGTCACGCCACCTATTTCAAAAATATTGAAAAATGCGTGATCCCGTGGGAATGAGACATTTTTCCGTGGTAAAAAGTATCCTATGTGTTATTCCAGATGCCCTTTTATATTTCTGCAAAGTTTCATGTCAATCTAATCAGCCGTTTTTGCGTGATGTCGTAACAAACACACACACAAACATCCGCCTTTATAATATTAGTAGGATAGTAGGATAGGATAGGATTTCATCAAATAGTTCCTCTGGCGTGATGTTGGTAGCATTGTAAATATTATACGGCAGCGATAATATTACCTACATGTGGCCTTCCAATGCTACCAACACACTCTATAGTACCGTTATTCGAATGGGCCATATTATTATTTGACAGCGGTAGTGTACGGCTGCATGTCCACGGGAGCGGCCGCCATTACTTATTTTGTGTCCACGGACAAAGACCCTAACTTGCGCGCCACAATAAAATTTTATCACGCCCGTTTATCGTGATCCGACGACATATATCATTTATCCACAGCTGTCGGTAACATGCGAGCACATAAATTGTCACGTCGCTGTGTCAAAAATCGATAATTTTAAAATTTATCGACATGCGCTGCTTGTCGATGCGTGCTCGGATAAAATGGCGGTGTTACGTTGGAACCGACAGATCGAGTGAAAATTCGTAGGAGAACGACTGTGTTTGTCATTCGTTCAATTTTTGTTTCATTCGTTCAATTTGTGTCATCTTCCTGCCCTTATCCCAATAATGTGATAAGGACGAGAAACTGTGATAAAATTATCTCTCATGGCGCGCATGTCATGTTACAATCCACGATACATTTTATCGAAAGCGATAAATTTTATCACTCGATAAGTGTGATATGTCGTGACTCGCATATCTAAACATGGACTCCGGTTTGGCGCGAATATTTTGTTAGTGGATTTAGTGATTATTACTGGTTTGTTGAAGTTAAAAACAGTTAGTTCAGAGTTACTATAGCTAAAAGTGAGCTAAGATGGCGAAAGTCAATAATCATAAGTAAGTATACAGTTGTAACTTTCTATGTTTATTACTTCTCGGTAGTTGCACACTTTGCAAGAAATATTTTATAACTATTCTGTGTTTTAGGATAAGAAGTAACAAGAAGCAAATAGCGTATTTGTGCGATTATATGGCACAACATCCATCGTTTGCCTCGGGGGACTTCAAAACCCCCTTAGGAAGAGAAAAACACGAGAAGGAATGGTCTGGACGAACTGGGCGCAGAAAAGAGCGTAGAGGCTTGGAAAGTGGTAAGTTCATAATAAATAAATAAATAATAAATATCCCTGGACGAGACACACAGCGCAATCTAGCCCCAAACTAAGCAAAGCTTGTACTATGGGAACTAGACAACTGATATAATACTTAAATACTTTTTTTTGTAAATAGATACATAGCATTCATAGAAAGAGAGATAGAGAGATAGAGATAATTTATTGATAATTGTAAATTACATGTCAAATTAATAATAATAAAATAATAAAATTAACAATCAAATAAAATTAATATCAATGAAATACAATAATCATTTGAAATTAACAAATTCATTGTATGTATAAAATGCTTGTTTAACAAAACACCCAGACTAAACACAAATATTTGAAAATTGACAACACAAATATTTGTGTTCGGTGGGAATCGAACCCACGACCCTCGGCGTAAAAGGCAGGTACTATCCACTACGCCGTCGGGACAGTCAAAACTACAGTTACTTGATAAAAACAATGTAAGGTTCGTCTTGTTGAGTGGTAGCGGCTAAGAATACTGCCCTACCCCGTGTCCATCTAAGTGTTATCGAAGTGTTTCCGCTGATCGCTATATACAACTACCAAACATGTCCGGTTGGACCAGTCGGTCCCCTGGTCACACCACTCGACCAGGCGGGTAGCTACCCTTTTCCTTCCTCCGTCGTCAACTCTCTCAGCCAACTGGCCTCAGCAGCACTCCTCCTAAAATCCTCCTTATATCATTGCAGTGTTGGAGAGACCAAAAGCGGAAAGCTCGCCAAGAAGGAGGGGCGGTAGCAATGGCGTTAAATAAAACCGGCAATGTGGAAGAAATACCACAATTGACCGAAAACAGCAATCTAATCCTTGGGACCACAGCTGTAGAAACGACTTGCGGATTTAGCCCAGCAAAATCTGCTATCGGAGTAAGTATACGTTGATGCTGACTCAGAATGTAACTCATTAACTCCACTAAAGATTGAATCTGTTCTAAGAATCATAATTTGTTTAATGAAGTCCTTCCTCAATTACTGATATTTGTATTGTGCTTTTGTAATAGCTTGCAGATGCACCACAGAGTAGAGATGGTCCTGCACCTGCATCACACGAGGTTGCAGGGCCGTCTAGTGCACCACATGTAGCCCAGAGGCCCCACCAACAAGTGCCATCTGTGGCTCGTCCAGTCAGGATGGCCAGGCGGACCAGGGCCAGAAAAAATCATCTACTTGATCGTTTTTTTAAGACTCAAGAAGAACACAATTCAATTCTGAGGGTATGTTTAAGTTCAGTCCTTTATTAAGTTTTAAAATTCACAAGTATTAAAGAACTGAATTAATATTAAAGATACTTATACAATAGGGTATTAACTAGAATTCATGTTTTCAGGAATTGGATAATGAATTGAAGGAAATTAAAAATATTTTAAAGAAGCAACAGCATACTGTAAAGTAAGTACTTAGAGAATAACGTATTGCAAAATAATTAGTTAAAATAACCTTGTGATTGTCGAAAGAGCTGACGAGGGGGGTATGAACTCTATAAGTCGCGTCATCATCTTCATCATCCACTTCTTCAGATTCAGCTGTGGCTAGTGGTATTTTATAAAATTATTTAACCAAAAATAAATAAAGATCAATATTTTTATATTACACAATTATGTGATACGGGGTATGACAGGAACTAATTATTTATAACCCAAATTGTCACTATATTTTATACAGGGAGTAACGGAAAGGCTATAACAAGCCGAAAGGAGGTCAAGGTACAAGGTCTCATAGTAAATCAATCCTCTGGTCGGCGATTTTGTTTGGGAGGCCCAACATTTTTTTCACCTTTCGATCCATGTTCCATTGGGATAGTAGTTCAGTTTCATGAGTATGTTGACCTCGTTTCGGCTTGTAATACCCTTTCTGTTACTCTCAGTGTATTAATTATGGCCGATAACTTCTCAGGCGAATAGTGGAAAGTTCGTTCAATCCCTTAACACCGAAGACTGCCTTTGAGATAACCAACCATTTGTTCTACTGCATTTCGCACTTTGTCGTGCCACGCTGTGTGTACCTCTCTCTGCTCAGGAGTTTCGGGCTCTCTGTTCAATATCAGAGTCATGAACCATGGCTCTAGTGGGTAGCCCGAGTCACCTGTATATAAACTTGATTTAGGCGTTAGGTAATGAAATATTTTTGTTTCAGATTGTCAGAATCAGAAAAGGTTACTTGTTAATTTATGATAATGTATTCAAAACGCTCGAAGAAATTTTCTACATATAGGTACCTAAGTTCACAATAAGATTTATGTTTTAATTTGAATAAAAATAAAAATGTTTTATGCTTCATTTATTTTGTACAAGTTTGGGTAGCACACGTATCTCTACACTGAAAAATAGTATCTAATTAATACTAAATAGTAGGTACCTATAAAATAAAAAATAGTATCTCATAACTTTGATAATAACATTAAAATCCTCGTATACCGGCGGTTCTAGCGACAGGTTGGCCGGTGTATTGTGATATGATAGATAATAATAGTTACAACTTTCATTGTAAAACCTACACCAATTATTAGTACCTACTTAAATACTGCCTACTGAAACCACAATTAGTAATAATATAAATATCAATGGTTTATAAGACAAAATATAAATCGAAATGTATGTGTCGCCAGAACCGCCGGTGTACGAGTGTTATTAGCTAAGTTATGCTTATGAATGAGATACTATTTTTACACGACTACGGCGAAGCAAAAAGGAGTGTTATGATTTTGACCGCTATGTGTGTATGTATGTATGTATGTATGTATGTATGTATGTGGCTATGTATGTGGAATAATTTCATCTGTTCCCTCATAACTCAAAAACTACCTATCAGAATTTGACAAATGAGGTATCAAAAGAAGCGTTTAATCAGGCCGATGGTTATAGGCTATATATTGTCACAATAAATTGATTATGGCGCCCTCTATACAGTGTGAAGTAACGAAGAAAATATTTATTTTCTAGTACTGGTATCGAGTTGGGTATCAAACGAAAGGACTGAATTAGCACAATCCAGAAATATATATATTTTATCTCGAAAAAGTAGATTTTCTTAGATAATGAAGTCGGAATAAAGATAAGGTATCGCACTAACACTTTTGGTAAACATTTTATAATCGAGCTCATTTGACTCGGACTTGTCATATTGTTGATGATAAAATTTATTTGACATGTAAGCACAAGATACATAAAATATCTATAGCAAATCCATGCGTATAAAACAAAGGTGGTAAATATACGCAACGAACATGTTAATGTAAAAGATCTTTTATGTATCTATAGTACTAACTGTTGCTACTCAGTTACCACCCGATACGAAGTTGGTTGCGAATGGGGACATTCATAATCACTCAGTGCGATCCAAACACGCAAAAAGAAACGTATACTTACGTAACATCTAAGAAATGTAGGCATCTACTTTAGAAGTGAAACTCGCACCAACCACTGACTCGGGGGGTTGAGGGGGGCTTGCCCCCCTCACAGAAAAAAGAATCGTGGACATATACTTAAGAAGTGAAACTCGCACCAACCACCGACTCGGGGGGTTGAGGGGGGCTTGCCCCCCTCACAGAAAAAAGAAACCTGGACATCTACTTTAGAAGTGAAACTCGCACCAACCACCGACTCGGGGGGTTGAGGGGGGCAGAAAAAAGAATCGTAAACATCTACTTTAGAAGTGAAACTCGCACCAACCATCGACTCGGGGGGTTGAGGGGGGTTTGCCCCCGTCACAGAAAAAAGAAACGTGGACATATACTTTAGAAGTGAAACTCGAACCAATCACCGACTCGGGGGGTTGAGGGGGGCTTGCCCCCGTCACAGAAAAAAGAAAAGTGGACATCTACTTTAGAAGTGAAACTCGCACCAACCACCGACTCGGAGGTTGAGGGGGGCTTGCCCCCTCACAGAAAAAAGAACAAGGACATCTACTTTAAAAGTGAAACTCGCACCAACCATTTACTCGGGGGGGTTGAGGGGGGCTTGCCCCCCTCACAGAAAAAAGAATCGTAAACATCTACTTTAGAAGTGAAACTCGCACCAACCATCGACTCGGAGGGTTAAGGGGGGCTTGCCCCCCTCACAGAAAAAAGAATTGTAAACATCTACTTTAGAAGTGAAGATCGCACCAACCATCGACCCGGGGGGTTGAGGGGGGCTTGCCCCCCTCACAGAAAAAGGAAACGTGGACATGTACTTTAGATGTGAAACTCGCACCAACCATCGACTCGGGGGATGAGGGGGGCTTGCTCACAGAAAAGTAAAACGTTAACATCCCCTTTAAAAGTAAACCTTGCACCAACCATCTCCTCGGGTGATCGCTGCATTTACGTTTGCCACCTAGTGGGAAAAGAAAGGCTATAAGGCGATGAATGCAGCTATTGGTCTTCTCGACAACAGTTTCACTTCAGGCTGTTTTAGGTTGGTTTTGCGTTATTAGCCAAGGTACACTTACTTAATTTCGCAGGGTTTTCTTCTGTCTCTGTCTCTTCTACCTCTATGAGGTATAAAAATTTTAGCGATTTTTAACACTAGAAGTATTTGAAATTCGAGGTTTTGGAGATTAGTGACAAGCATAAATATTTTTTTAGGGTGAATTGAAAAAAGACGAGGATCATCATCAGAACTTCTTCGTTATAACACTAAATGTCCTATCTCATAATCATGCCTTCTCTTTCTTTTAAGTCAGCTTGTATTTTTCTATAGCGAAAAGCTATCATTTACGTTTTGGAGTATGTACACTTTCCATATCTGCAACAGTATTTTAAGAGAGTACCTATACTGAGTATTCTTTGTTATTACAGGCGTGTTTGGAACTTATTTAATAGGTATACTTAACTCCAAAATATTTAAAATAAAAAGAAGTCCAAAAACTAAAACCCGACTACTGAGAAATCGCGCTCTAAAAAGAAAGAAACAAGAATTTTGAAATATTAACTACACACAATTTAATGCCTCTATCCTCTACAAAAGTCATACAAAGCTAACACCTATAATAATTAAATTTTTGTGGAAATTTAATATAAATTCATAGGGGTTTTGAGGTGATAGCTGTGGTCGTGTGCCACCCACGTATTCCAGTACTTCTTACTCAATAAAAAATATATTGGCAAAGTGGCACACGACCACAGCTAGCACCTCAAAACCACTATGAATTTATATTAAATTTCCACAAAAATTAATTATTATAGGTGTTAGCTTTGTATGACTTTTGTAGAGGATAGAGGCATTAAATTGTGTGTAGTTAATATTTCAAAATTCTTGTTTCTTTCTTTTTAGAGCGCGATTTCTCAGTAGTCGGGTTTTAGTTTTTGGATTTTTACTTTATAGCTACTATTTAATCTTAATAAGGTACTTTTTAGTAAATATGTGATTAAAGTCTGAATAGATATAGCTCGATTTTTATAACTGAACTGTGCGCTTGGAGAATATGTATGGGATTTGACAGTTGAAATGTCAAATCCATATGAATATAAAAATCGAGTTATGCGTACATGTGCCTTCCTGTTTATTCTCTTATAGATTGTCAAGTACAATTTTTTTAATTGTTATTTTTAATTCAGATTTAAATCTTTATTTGCAAAGAAAATAGTACCATATGGCAGATAATACATTCATAGGTAGATACATCACGACTACATCCCTTGCGAAAGTAAAAAAAAAAACGGCCAAGAGCGTGTCAGACTCGCCCACAAATAGGGTTTCGTAGTCAACGTTTAAATATCAGGGTTTTCAGTGTTACAAACTTAATTTTGTTGCTGGTTTGTTTGCAGCTGTATGGTTACCAACCGCAAATTGAAAAACTTTTATTTCTCTTAAAACTTTAGTGATACAGTATCCGTTATAGTTTTCATGGTAACTTCAGATTGAGAAGTATATTCCATACTTTTTTCAAATTTTTTGCGTTTATACTTTAGGAGTTACAGCTGGAACAAATTATGGCTCGAAAACGCCCCTTTTAAAAGCAAATATCTCGAGACAGAAACATTTTAGTGACTTTGTTTCAATGAAACCTCCCCTTAGTTGTAAAAGACCTATTCAACGATATCCTACTCAATATTACAGGAGAAAATTTTTATTTTTTTCCCCCTTTCACTTGTATGGGAGGGGGTCCAAAAAATAATCAAAATATTCTTTTCTCTATATTTCTAAATTTGGGTCAAGACGATCTATCTTCACACCAAATTTGATGTCGATAGCTCTAAAACTGACGGAGTTATGAGGGCGCGGCATACAGACAGACAGACAGACAGACTTGACGAAACTATAAGGGTTTCTAGTAGACTACGAAACCCTAAAAAAATTACAAAACCTCGCAAGTCATCGTTTGATTTCGACCCAATGTTAAAAACAGTACTCCTAACCACAAAGTAAATATTGGCTAGCGCAATCCAGAGAGTCGGCTTCGAGCAAACGCGGCTAAACTCACTCAGACACCCAAACGCGTCGTTTACGCGCTCTGTGGAACTGTGTCGAACCGGCTTTGGTTGAGTGTGAACGGCGCGTTCGGTGCGGGCGGACGGAATGGCGAGTAAATAAAAATATTTTTGTGATGTGTTTGGGTGTAATATCACCACAGAAAATTGTGCATTGTCAATTTTCAGTTTCCCACGCAATAATGAAAAGTAAGTAGAACTCTTTTATTTGTTAAATATGTACATACCTACTTCAAAACACTAGAAATGGAGGGATTTCTTTTTAAAAAAAAATATTTTTCTTTCGTAATATGTGGTTTAACGTTTTAGGTACGTACCTACGTAGAAGTAGGTAGGTTGCATTTTAGTTTGATTTGGTAGGTTGAATGGGTTTCGGTAGGTACCTACCCACAGTAGATAGATACCTACCTAGTAAGCATTTGAGGTGTAGCGATGAGTACTGAAATACCGATAGCAAAAGGTCCAGGTTATGTCATCTTCATTTCCGATCATCAGGTGGGTACCTTAACCTACCTATGGTAGTCCAAATGGACTATTACGATCCTGGATATTTTATCATTATTTCGTTACGGCAGCTGGTGACCTTCGAAACTATAGTAGGTAAGTAGGTACTTATACTTCGAAACTAAGGTAGGTACCTACCAACTTACACATACAGATACAGCTTCAGATTTTTTTCGGGCGCGTCCCCGCGTTTTTCATGACGTCATGTTCATGTCATGATAGGTACCTACCAACCTACCTACCTACCATTCCCAGCGCGTATCGCCCGCCTGCCAGCCAATACGTTGGTAGGTAGGTAATCTGTGTGCGACTGACTACTGACGGTACGTTTGACTTTCATTATGGCTTGACTCCCTGTTCAAAAATACCTACCTGTGAACCATAAGTACCTAACCTACTAAAGTTCGTGACGGCAAGATAGGTATTTTTTTGGGCCTTTCTTTAGATAGATACACACTTGTTTTCGTGGAAAACACCGACGAACGACTTGAGGAACCCTTTTTCGTGTCGGTCATCGCCCCCGGTCGGTCCTCTACCTACCTACTACCTACTTACCTACCTGCCTACCTTGCTATACTCACCACCTAGTCTTGTGACCCAAACCCATTGCCTATCTACCTATGTAGGTGGGGACCTACTTGTTTCCTATTAGAAATATGGCTTTCTACTCAGGTAAGTAAGTACCTACTTCCATAAGGTAAAAAATATTTCATATCGGCCACGTAATTTCGGAGTTTATCAATTGCATACCTATACCTAATTCATACTTACAAACGATAGGTAACTTCATAAAAAACAGAAAGTAAAAGTAGCAACCCTAAAGAGTAGGCATAAGTGATCGAAAGAAGGGGCGAGCTGGCCTTCTGTAAATTCTCTATTTTGTGTCCTAACGCCATCTATTGCATCTTATCAAATGTTTTAAGACCCCCACCCCATACAAGTGTATGGGCATGTATGGGGGGCAAAATATTTCTTTTCTGCTGTAGTTATATTGAGTAGGAAATCGTTGGATAGGTCTTTTAAAACTAAGGGGAGGTTTTTTTGAAACAAAATTAATAAAATGAGACTGAGACTGAGGTACTGACTCTGATAGAAATAACGCAGCAACAGATATTACGTGGGGCCTTCGCCCAATTATTAAACTAAAACCTACACAGTATTTACAACCTGCCTGTGTTCTACAGTACAAAATGCAATCTTCTTCTTCTTCTTTTCGTGTGGGACACCGAGTCGTTCAACGACCCGATGAACCCTGGTGTCAGAGTTTTTTCAACCGCCTACTACAAGTAGCAGGCCTCTGACATGGCTGTGTAACGACCGCCATCATAGACAGCAACCGGGACCGACGGCTTAACGTGCCCATCCGAAGCACGGAACCATCTTACTTGCGGACAATCAGGTGGTTCAGCCTGCAATGTCCTAACCAGACTGGGAACAAATTCACAAAGTGATAAATATCAACTTTGTGAGTGACCCCACCGGGAATTGAACCCGGAACCTTTGCGTGGAAGGCAGGCATGCTAACCACTGCGCCACATTAAGACGTCCACTAAGAAATGCAAGGAGCAGTAAAAACCAACGTGGCTGGAGATTTCCAACGATAAGCAGCACGAGAGGATGAAATTTCATTTTCACGACCGAATTTCCAGTGAAATCCTAATTTCAGCTTCAATAAAGGGGTGGTAACTGCCAAGCTAACAATGTTATCTGTAAACAGACTTTTCTAAAAGTATATATAAACTATCTTCTTAATGCTATGCGATGTCGGGTTAGAACAGCTTCGTAACGAAAGAGTGTTTCGAATAAGATGTTTTATGTTTCTACTGTTGCCATACCAACTGAAAGGGATAGTGTAAATAATGTTGGTCAAGAAATTTTGTAAATAAGCTAGAATAGGCCTATAACCATATTGCTAACCACTGACATTAGGTTGTCAACGGTTTTTAAACGCGTGTTTAAGCGGCTAAGGCTATATTGTTTCGATAGAAAGCAATATAGCCTTTCATTGCTGGCTCTAAGCATAACGAGTATGAATGTGCTAACAAAAGCCATAATGGACTTTTCCCAATACGGGCAAAAACGTAACCGAAGCCAGAACTGCTTTTTAATTGGTTTGACAATACGGTCGCAGATTTGACGCCCAGTTCTATTAACATCCAGACCCGTTTGTGGTTACGTAAAAAGAACTACAATCAAAGTCTTGACAAAAAAAGAGCGCCACTTTGTATGAAATTGCAAAATTAAATGGCAACTTAGTATGAAAAAAATTATCTCCAATTTATTTAATGACAAAATGGTAATGAATGACTATACTTTACTCCAATTAAGAGCGCATTCAATTTTTTCTAGCAAATTTGCAAATATTGGCTTTATAAACATGCGAGTTTCTCGAAAACCGTTATGTAAAAATAATATGTTACTTGAACATTTAATCAAGCATATCTTCATCTAAAAAATTTACAATGTAAATATTAACATTTTAGTTTTAAACCTGTTATAAACAGCGATATCTAAAGCGACAAAACCAAAATTCAGGAAAAGACCTCAAATCAAGCGTGAGTTTTAGAGTTTTGGTTCACTGTAAAAAAATATCAATTATACAAAAAAATAGAGTATATATTTGAGAACAAAGTCTACAGTGAACATTTTACAATTTTATTCAGAAATATAGAATAATACCACGTTTTCATATACGATTTTTTGCAAAATAATGCGCCATTATAACGGCTTCTGTATGAAAAAATAACAGTAGTAAAGATTTTAAAAAAATATATGTTATTTAAGAAGATGTACTTAATCTAATTGCAGAAATATATATTTATTTTTATTCATAATATCACTGTAAAAAATATTCAAACATCCCCATGTTTTTCGCAAAATGACGCTCCGAGAGGTTTGGCAGGGAAAATTGTATGGGCTTCGTGAAAAGCTCTATAGCGGCCTATTATTATTTGCTATATTATAATCATTGGCAAAAACAGATATTGCATCGGCCGGGAATCGAACCCGGGCCGCCCGCGTGGCAGGCGAGCATTCTACCACTGAACCACCGATGCTTGCATCTTCATGTCTTAAAATTACCATCATGATGAGATGGCGCTCAGAATTTATTGCCTTTCACCTTCTGCAAAGATAAACAAAAAATATATTTGCATCGGCCGGGAATCGAACCCGGGCCGCCCGCGTGGCAGGCGAGCATTCTGCCACTGAACCACCGATGCGTATACCTTCAAATCAAAATATTACCAATTCTATGTACAAAACTTCGTCATTATAAGATGACGCTCACAATCCATTACCTTTCACCTTCCGCAAAGGTGTTTAAAGCAATGTAATACGGTCGAAAATACACATAGCATAATTATTGCACACTAGCTGCCCGTCAGCGGTTTCACCCGCTGCAACCTATTATTCCGCGGGATAAAAGCATTATTCGCCAAGAGATGTCGCTGTTAGTTTTCGGCGAAAACGTTTAAAACGCGAATCGGCTCAGTCACGCCACCTATTTCAAAAATATTGGAAAATGCGTGATCCCGTGGGAATGAGACATTTTTCCGTGGTTAAAAGTATCCTATGTGTTATTCCAGATGCCCTTTTATATTTCTGCAAAGTTTCATGTCAATCTAATCAGCCGTTTTTGCGTGATGTCGTAACAAACACACACACAAACATCCGCCTTTATAATAATTATATATATATATATATATACAACGTGTTACAAAACAACCAATAAAGCTGAAAGGGGAAGGAAAGGTCCCTTGCAAAGAGTCAATTAACAAAAAATTAGAGCCGTAGAATCGTTTTTGAAAACTACGAAAAAAATATTTTTTTATTAAATTACACTTATTTTTAATCGTGGCATCGCATCACTAATTTTGACAGCTCAAAGTTCAAATGAAGTTACTGACGCGGCGAAACGCAGTTCGGCCTACATTGCTGGCTATTACATGTATGACATCAATGCAAAAAACAAAGTCAACCAGCAATGTATGCCGAAGGGGACTTTGTTCGCCAGGTAGTGTAGCACCTGACCTAGACTAGTGATGTGATTATTTCATCGACTGATGATAATGAAAAATATTCTTTTTTTTGGTTAGTTATGTAACAGGTTGTATATATATAATATATAATATATATATATATATTATATAGGATTAGTAGGATATACCTACTTATCATATTTATATACCTACTTACGTTCACTAAAACGTGCCTTACGTAGTAGCCATACAGCAGTAGGTAACCATCTGATTAAATATGATTGAATAATTGGTTACCTAGGTAAGTATTAACCCAATGTTTATCAAATATTCTTCCTCTCAAATTTATTCTTTGTGCGGTTGGCTTAGAATAACATCACCCCATTTATTCCCCGCCTTAAGATATGTATAAAATGTCCTATGTTCTAGGCTTTTTATGGGTACGTTAAGCTAATGTTATTTAAAATGTGTCTCACTTTACTATTCGAAAGTGGTCAGCTACATAATACATAACGAGCACGTTTAGTGCTTCTGAAACACGACACAATATAAAGATCATACTACAAAGCGCCTGAAGTATGATGGGTTTTTCTTTTTGAGGCGATTGAAAGAAGTGCCTAGGTAGAGGGAGTTCCATGCAAGTACTCTCTTTTTTCAGACACCGGGGTTCATGTGATCGTTCGTCGAAAAGAAGACGAGGATTTTCTTTTCAAGGTTTCGTATTTTATTATACTGCTAATTTGTCTTTCTGTTTGTATTTCTGTAGGCACTTACTCCTACCAAAAGTTATCATGAAATTTTATACGCGATAAAAATACACAGGCATGTTTCGATGCCTGCGTAGTTACATATGTTTAGTATTAACCTTTCTTATCCTGTAGCTAAACTTTAGAGTTTATAACATGTTAACTACGCCCAACGGCCGTAGTTGCTTTTGCTAGCTGACACAAACTTTGTTCATAAATTGTAGATATGACTAATAGCAAAATATTAGTGTACCTTTTCCTAAAGATCAAATCTATGTTAAGTGGGTTGGAAGAACGAAATTGCGATGAAATTCATGTATGGAAGAGAAATACTATAAGCAGCATCTCAACTTACACGCAATTGGCATGACAGATATCAAATTATCGATATTAATTATTCCTATCAAGGAACCAAAAAAAATCTTTAAATCGGTATAACTCGCGCAGATAAAGACCATAAGTAAGTATTCCGAATGGGCAACATTATTATTGACATCCTACTCAAATTAATGTCATATATATGAAAGAGAGGCAAGCAAATAATAATTCTTTATCTGCGCCAGTTATAACTCGTTATGCCATTGACAGTAGGTACCATTTAGATAAGGAACATGTTCCTTCTTTTTGCGTTAAGTTTTTTTTTATTAAATCTATTATTTTTAATATAACGAAAATGTGATTCCAAATGACGTCGCAAATAAATATAAACACTTATAAGATAAGTTAGTCACTCTCTCAAACTTCTTCTAAAATAAACACACACGAAACTCGCACGATAATCTATCTTGACCCCAGGGGCAGAACATAAACATAAGGACCTCAAAGTAACACATTTATCTGGTCCCGATCTGTCTCTGTCCCGCTGTCCCGAAGTCCCGGGATGTCCCGGAATGGCGACACACTTTACGGGACGTTCTGTGTTTGCCAAATTGAATTGGGCAGTGTTGCCAGATTGCTGCACTGATTTCGGACGACATGACTTCAAAAGTGATAGTTTTTGCAAATCATTAACAAAACATCGACCCGAATGTATCATACCATACCACATCCAATTTTTAACTACGTGGGTGACCGTACTCTGAGTGATGCATAGACCGCATTTTAATGATAACAACCGATGTGGTGCAGTGATTAGTGCGTCTGACTGCGACACAGAAGGTTCCGGGTTCGATTCCCGGTGGGGTCACTCACAAAGTTTATATTTATCACTTTGTGAATTTGTTTCCAATCTGGTTAGGACATTGCAGGTTGAACCACCTGATTGTCCGAAAAGCAAGATGGTTCCGTGCTTCGGATGGGTACATTAAGCCGTCGGTCCCGGTTGCTGTCAATGATTGTGGTCGTTACACTACCATCTCAGAGACCTGCTACTTGCAGTAGGTGGTTGAAAAACTCTGACAATAGGGTTCATCGGGTCGTTGGACGACTTGGTGCCCCACTCGAAGAAGAAGAAGAAGAATAATAGATAACAAGTTCATTCATGTAGGTACCTTGAACGTCAGAAACGGAACGGTCAATACAAACGATGAAAAATTGACACGAACCGACCATTTTGAGACGATCTGGCAACGCTGAAATTGGGAACCCTGAAAGTTTTATCAGCCGCTGAAATTTATGGCACTCCACCTATCAGAGTTAGACAAGATGAAAAGAAAAATATTCTTAGTTAGCCGATACTTCGCACTGAAGTGCAGCTGAGACCGTAGCGACACAAATGTATAATTAGGTACTACCTACCTAACATACGTACTTACATAATAGGCTGCTTTTTGTCACCACTGAGGGTCTGGAGTACCTGAGTACCATTAAGAGGCCAGGTAAACTATAGCAGATATACATTATGATTTCAAACAAAAATTTAACAGGCTGATGGGACGCTATAGCTGGCTAAGATAAAGAATATATCCCGAATTGGCAGCAGTATTGTTTGCCTCCCTATCATTATTATACGACATTTGAGCAGAATGTTACGGAATTTCAAGTTATTTAAATATGACATCAAAGATGTTCTGCGCTAATTCTATATAACTGAACCTTAGAGATCTTTTAGGTTATTTTTTTCATTTCTATCCCTGAAAACACTCTAAGTACATATTTTGAAATTTGTTTTTGGTTATGACTATAAATTGCTTATTTTATTAGTGATTCTCAATTTTTCTTTACTAATCCCTGCTGCAACAAAAAGTTTCTTTTCTAAACACTTTTTTAAGACTAAAACGACTTTTTATAACTTATTTCCTTTGTATTGAAAGTATCAATACATTTTTGCGGGTCATTTTCTGAAAGGGTACCAGTGTGTATGCCCAGGGGAAGCTTTATCTCATGAGTTTGTCCCCGAGTATCCTTTTTCAATATCGAAGAAAAACTCAAGTATCTAAAGCTTGGGCGTAAAAGCAAACGTAAAGATATGTTTTCTGTTTTAGTTTGTTCAAGCAAAGTAGGGTGCTGGTACCAGTGACGCACGTGATCAGACTACAAGTTTGGGGATAATTTTTCGTATCAGTTTTCTGGGAATCTGGCCCGATATTTGCAAGGGTTTAGATTTGGTTTTAGATTTTTCGTTCCGATAGTTACTCGGAAATTAGGTATAGAATAGGGTTTCTTTATGAATAACAAATATTTCTAACATTATTCCGACGTCGTTTTATTAGCTTCTAATATATGTAACAAATTTTATGTAGTAGTTTTTGATGCATCACGAAATTAATTGATGATGATGATCTCTCCGACCGATTTTGGCCTTGGTGACCATTTATATTTATAAATAATCAAGTCGCCAAAACAATACCTACTATTGTAGCCAATTTTGGCAGTAAACTCACAACTGACAAATGATCAATCACATCAATCTTGATCTACATCCGTTTCTGCTCTACTTTCTCACCTTTTACATAGGCGTTTAGTAAGCATCTACCATTGGACACCTAGGAACGTTTTCAAAAGCTCGAATATTGTGAATATTTTTATACAAGTATCACAGATGTTTGCTGCACTTTTTTGTCGCATGATGTGTCACATGTCCAGTCCACAATGTTAGGTAGTTTACCAACTTCGCTGGATGTGTTAAAAAGCGCAGCATACGGCACGTATGATCACCACCGCCTAGAACCGCCTAGTCCACAATGTTAGGTAGTTTATCAACTTAATTCTCCGTTTCCTGTAGTCGGCTTCCAACTATTCATTTCACGATCTGTTAACTGCAGCACCAGTTGAGAACTGGACTCGGGTACTTCCTGTTTTCAAACATGGACTCCGAAATATAAGCAGCTATGACTGCTATTCAGTTTCAAACGGATAGATACTGTAATGGATTTGTCACGTGACTACGTTAAAGTTGAAAGTATTGGTTTAGTTCCTTCGTGTTTCGTTTATAAAAAAAAAGCCAGCGCCTGTCAAATAGCGTGGGGCAAAACGACGTAGCCGCGTTGTTTTTTTAGCCCAAAATAACAGATGAGCTGACTTTTACGAATTTTCATAGTTTAATTCAGTTCCAGAAAACGCTTTACCTATCTTTGGTTTATCCGCTATCTCCACTATTGTGCGGAATTGTTTTAGCAATCGTAATCTCTAGTTTAAATCATAAGTAAAGCTTGCTTCGGTTGGTTTTGTCTGACTGCCTCAGAAGTTATATTATCTGGTAGAGATCACTGTCAGCAATAAAGCCACCTTTGCGCATTTTAATTTTAGGTTTTCTTGAATGTACAAAAGTCTAACTATTGAATGTGCAAAATGGAGGTTTTTTACTTTTTACTCGAATGCCTCAAAAGGGGGTTATGTTTTTACTCACTTAGTATTGTCCATACTCAGTCATAGTGTCCTGAAATCACATGACCAGCCTAAGCGGGCGGCCAAGTTACGTTGGTCGTGATACTTAGA
The DNA here is from genome assembly GCA_024500475.1 of Phthorimaea operculella. Lineage (NCBI taxonomy): Eukaryota > Metazoa > Arthropoda > Insecta > Lepidoptera > Gelechiidae > Phthorimaea > Phthorimaea operculella. The sequence goes on along the minus strand of JANFCV010000155.1, from coordinate 82,148 downwards.
TACTACGCGACCAGCGTAACTTGGTCTCCCATTTAGGGTGGTCATGACACTGTTATTTTGAATCGACTATAACCACAAACACACATTAACACCAGTCACACTATTTCCGCCCAGCCAATATGTAATTTGTACTATTTATTTATGCCTTCGGATAAACAGAGGGCCTAAGTTAATTTCGTCCAACACGCAATCACTTTTTCGCTATAAGAAAATCACCAGGCGGCGTATTTTTGAATCAATAGTATCTAGATCGGTCGATTTTTTGCTTCGGTCAGTCTGCCAAGTTGTCATATATCACACGTACTACTACTACTACTACTCGAATTAGTCCCTTCAAACGTACCCTAATCTAAGGGCAGGTAATTTAGTGTATAAGTTTTATGAACAGTCTACAAAGGGTATGAACAGTTGGTCTATTGAGTCGTTCGACTTGGTGTCCCACACGAGTTTTAGACTACTCGTTGCAGTCTGGCGCACGCGAAATTGAAAACTACTGATTCAAAAATACGTCTCCAGAACAGAAATAATAAAACCGTTATCGTGAACGACCGCAGCCACCAATCATTATTACAATACGAAATGTGATTTACGTTTGCCTGATAAAGCTGTTTCTTTTGAAATGTGGTGAAAGCAAAAAATACTTTAATTATGGGATTTTATGATACAATCGTTCACCTCAGCATGAGTAGTCTCTAAGCTGCAATAATGTTATTAAAATTTGAAAAACTTTTATCACATTTCCATGATCCATCATCAGACCCATACTCGACTATATTTGAGAATACTTACTTCTTCCCACTTCGTAGTAAACTTAAAAATGAGAAAGGCAGAGACAAATGTCCGCGATTGCAGAGAGTGGTATTCCTGACATATAACGATGGCCACACATAATTGCGAAATCGCATCGCATCGCAAGTATCTGTCAAAAACCCCATACAATCTTTATCAATTTTAAAAATCTTTTAGGAGCATTCCTTCAATCATTAAAGACCCTGATAATCAAAAACGTTATAAAGTCGATCATGTATGTAAATATAAGTAGAAAAGTATAACATTTGACTATAAAAGGGAACGATTTTAACATTTTTTTGAAAACACACTATAAATTATTTTAATATTTTTAAAACATTATAAATAAAGTATATCTTAGTAGGTCAGTTACGTGGCACATAAGTATCTGCAGCCTCATTTAAGGGTCAACTTACACTGGATACTCTTGATAACTATACGAAAAATCTTTATAAGTTGTATGATGTAAAAATTATGTTTTACAGAACGATAAAACGTTATTCATTCCTCCATGAAGCTCCATCCCTACATTCAACTACACCGTTAATGTAGTTTTCCATCCCTACATACAATGTATGCTCTAACAAAAGCATACATAACAATGAAATCTAGTTACAGAGTGAGTTTTATAAATTCAGTTTGGATTTCTTCGCATGTAAAGCACGATACAATGTCTCGTCGGAATTGAGTTTAACATACAGGGTGTAAGGGACAGCTCTCCGAATACTGATAGGGTGCACTCAGACCACGTAATTGAACAACTTCCCATAAGAATATATTTCAGGAGACGTAAATAAGAATTCTGACCTCCCATAGTACCCAAATGCAGTCAACTGATCGTGATTTTGTATGGAAGGTCAAAAAAATATTTCTTGTTCTTCTTCTCAGCATAATAATGTCCACTGTTGGACGAATGCCTCTTGATGCTTTCTCCACTCTGTTCTATTTGCGGCGGTTCTGGTCCAGGTCGGTCCTGCCGTCTTTTTAATATCGTCCGGCCATCTTGCTGGCGGTCTGCCAACACGTCGAAAAATTATTTACTTCTCCTAAAAAAATCTTTCGGGAAGTTGTTTAGTTTAATGGTCTAAATACACCCTATCAGCATACGGAGAGCTGTCCTTTACACCCCGTATAAAACATTTGAATAACTCAAGGTAAATCGAATATTCTGAAACTTGGTCTCTAGTATTTTCATATTTTAGTTTAGTAGTAGTAGTGTAATTCATTATTTTACCCATTTAAGAGATCTACTTATACTGGTTTTTCGTACAATTATTTATAAGATAAGTCGGTTAAAGGGGTTCGAGTAACTTGATTTCCCGCTGATAGTAGCTGGGTAGTCCTTGCTTTTTAGTACATAATAAAATCCAAGACATGATATCAAAATTTACCTTTCCTCATTTTCTCTCAATATTTTGAATTGAAATAAGTCTAGTTTATCAAATTAATGTTGGTATTCATAAACGTATTTGAAATGAAACATTTAATAGATCAACCTTAACCAAAACTGTCATATTTATACTCGTATCTATTCAAGTCAGAGAACAACTTCATAATCTCAAAATGTTGTCGAGGTTGCATTGCATAACGCAGGCGTGAAGAATCTAAACACCTAATACGAGTATACTGTCATTGGCATTTGTTGACCTGAGCCCTGAATGTGTAGTAAGTACCTAGGTGCATTTAAGTTTTCGGAAGTAGTTAAGACAAGTTTATATAGGGTGAAATTTTACTAGTGACCGATAGCGAAAACTCAGAACCGGCTGGTGATAAGGAACAACTTTCCCCAAGGAACATGGGTCGAAAAACGAAAAAAAAAATTTGGGCCAAGTTTGCATGGGAGGTCCAAAATGATAAATATTTCGACCTATGTTCCTTGGGGAAAGTTGTTCCTTATCACTAACCGGTTCTGAGTTTTCGCTATCGGTCACTAGTGAAATTTCACCCCATATAAAACAAGCAACATAGTGTATGTAGGGACAAAATAGGGAGTTTACAAAAGGTTAACTCCACCCTACTCAGGATTTTTGCGATTTTAACTTGTTACATAGCCAGGGTTGATACTGTCAAAAATCTGAAAGTATAAGAATATCAAAACATCAAAATCACAATACAAGAACGGCAAATTCATATTCCAAACTTTGATCCAAAAAATATGACGTTCGTGTCAACCACCTGCATAGTTACCTTGACTTCCCCTAAGATTCCGGTTATTTCCAGTTAAAGTCAGTAAGCGTCAAAATCGTCGCTAGTACTGAGTGAGCCATATGTAAAGGCACCTGCGCGCCGTTTGCTTAATTTGTGCCCTGGATGTGTAGAGCAGATATTTTTTTCGGAGGTATATTATACGAGTTAGGTAAAACAAGCATTAGTGTACGTAAGGTTTACAGTCTTTAGATAGCCTGAAATGAAAATATAGAATAAAAAATCCCGACTGCGGCCCGGATCTTAGACCCGGATCGACCCAGGCCCTACTTCTTATTTAAATTTCTTGGAAAAAATATAGGACTATGATTGAATAAACTACTAATATTTTAGTTTACAATAACCATTGTTCTTTCCAAGAAGTGTTTTCAATTTCTTATAATATCTAATTGATATAGGTCAAATAATGAAAAAGTTATCAAAACATTTCACTATTGTCTGAAATAGAATAAATTTAGATTAGCATGGAAATATAGGTCACTTCGTTCTCTACCTCAGTCAAAGCAAAATGTGGCCTAGTTACAGAATAATCATTTTTTTAGCAATTTTAGGGTCAGTGTGTGGTTTTCGGAAACATAAAAGCAAAATCGCAACAAAAAAGAATCATCATCACGTAAATACGACAAAACACCCTGCTGTAACTCATACACATAAAAGAAATGGGCCTGCATTAACACATCTGCCTGGTTTAAGTAATGAAACAGATTACACAAGTACAACACATACCGAAATTACAAGTGAGGCTCCAACTCACACTCCAAGTGTAACTGGATATAACCACGACGCAACTGGATATCACCATGATGCAACTGGATATCACCACGACATAACTGAGTATCACCATAACGTAACTGGATATCACCAAGACGAACAACATCGTGATGTAACTGAATACCATCACGAAAAGATTCATCAAAGAGCAAAATCTACTGCAGTAACAGAAACCACTTCAACAACTAGAATCACGCCAATAGAATGGGAACCCGCTGAAAAAACAGGAGCAACAGATCATATTGCAAAACATAATACATCTAACAAAAATTTCGATAACACCACTGCAATCAGAAGGAAAAATGGTGTGGAAACCACAGATGAATGTCATTTTTATAAGGCCACGAAAGAAACTAAATTCGACTTAAACAAAATGGCAGACATTTGGCAAACCACACATTATAATCTGCAAGAGGAAAAACTACCGTGCTTCAAGATATACATAAAGAAGGTTACTGAAGCTGTAAGTATTTTTTTATTTACTCTGATATATTCTAGTGACAGATTATTAAAATTGAGGATGGATGGATTTTCGAAAGAAAGAAAGCAACAAAAAAAATATCTTCTTTGATAAATGCAGCCAGGTGATCGGCAATGTTGTATGGAGAGTCATAATATTTTTTCGTGTTACTTTAGGAAATTTGTATGTTTTTTGGGGAAAGTTGTTCATCAAGCAACACGAACTGTTGTGGATGGTTAAAAAAAGAGAAAAGAACAAAAGTGACATCAGCGTAATAACGAAGATGATGGATAAATGAAGCTGAAATACATTATAAATAAATGATAATAACAAACAGTACTTTAAAATTAGAGCCAGTTAAATAACAACTGATAAAAGTAGGTTTTAAGATGTCAGCAAGGAAATTGCTATAGGTATATCTCAAAAAATCATTTTAATTGTAGGAAAGACAAGCTTACAAGAAAAAGTATGGCACGTTCAAAGGAAAAGTGTACTGGGACCACATCTTCCTGGAAGTCAAAGCTTTAACAGAAAACGGCCGGAAACACTTTTTACAAGGCACCAACGACGGAAAAGGAGTGATGACCAATGTCATCATTACCGAAGGTATGTTAAGGCTGTTACACTGTTTCAACGCATGCGTTAATAAATGCTAATTTACACCTTATTCCAATACAAATACGGTGTCCGACCGTGTTTATCAAAGGTTTGACAGGCGCATCCGACGACGAAGAGTAAAACTTAACACTGTGTCGACGAATGCGTCTGTCAAACAATTTGTATGGGAATAGGATGGTATTTCGCATTAATCCTAAAGCATGCGTTATGCAGTGCTAAAATAGGGCAGCAGTTCGTTTTTTGTTTCAAATTATACAACTTTACGCATAATTTCGTTAGTGAATTTTTGATAGTAATAGCACAATTCAGGGAGACGGCGCGCGGGGCGCCTTTACAGGCGCTCGGTACTTTATAGTGACGATTTTGACTCTTACCGACTTTAACTAAAATCTCAGAGGAACTCAAGGCAATTAAGAAAAAGCTGATTGTCATGAACGTCATATTTCTTGGATTAAAATTAATTCAGAATCCTATGACGTTCTTGTATCAGATTAAATTCCCCGCTGTACTCTATCTGTGTACCAAACTTCCTACAATCCGTAATTTGACCTTCACCTCGTAAAAAACATACACACTAAGGGATATGACAACTCGCGTGGAAATTATTTTATGTCACTTTCAAGGTACGACAAAAGGGTGGCAGAAGTATACTATGACAAATCTTGACAAATAAGAGGCATAAAAATATATGTATGAAACATGTTTTTCATTTATTAATTATACCTACAAATATTACTATCAATAAATAAGCAGTAGAAACTGGACAGGAAGCAATATTTTTGTAGTTTGTGCAAGTCAGTGAAAGTCAAGGCTGGGTTAGGCAGTTTGCACTCTGCAACGTTTGCCTCACGCAAAAAAAAATTGAATCGGCGATTCAAATGTATAACCGCACGTGCGCTTGACTGTACGTGTTACAAAGAAATAGGCTTATCCTGTCCTCATTAGGCTTGACTTTACTTTGACTCCCGTAATTCGTGAAAAGCCTGCTTAAAAATCTTAGTGATTTCAGTCACGGACAATAGGGTTCATCGGGTATTCACAAGGCGTGCACTTTTCCATTAGCACTTGCTTCACTCTGCACTTCAGCTCTGGTTAATTTTGAATTTGTAAGCTTCCGAGGGAGTAAAGTTGGGGTACAAAATTATCTGCCTTACTTTGATGCAGCGATGGCAATTTGGGCAGAAATTCGGGCTTTGTCTCTTGCTTGAAGATTTTGTAAACAAATTGAGTCTTTCCAAACAAGACTATCACACTCGTTTAAATTTAAGACCAATAAATTTAATACACTTAACCTAAAAACTTTCTCACTTGACATCGAATTAGCCGATAAATAGTAGTCAACTCAGTAATAGATGTTCCTATTACAAATTGATTAGATACGTAAAAAGAGACAAGACTCGGTGTGAATTTGCGAAAAATTGGTTTGTGAAATGGATTATTTTGTAAGAATATGACATAAAAATACCGAACGAAATGTTAAAAGCAAAAAATATTAAACATTTTCTTTTTCTTCAGAGATTCACCATCACGCACTGCGCGAGGAGAGCGCCAACCAGTGGATAGTGGTGCGTAAGCTGCTCCTCATGAGAGACTGTGACTCCGGCGGCTACATCGCCTTCACGAAGGTTCCTCACATCCCCTCCAAGATTGACCTCACCGAAGCACTGGCTGATTTCGGTGAAACCTACTCAAAAGGAACACCAGTGTGTGAAGATGAAGACGAAGATGAAAGAATTAATGATGGTGAAGCACATTATGAACCGAATGATAACAATGAATAGTTAGTTCTTTTAAACTCGTCTCAGTTGAATATGACTGATGGAAGAAGATTTTAGGAATGTCATGTTTATTATGGATTGCATTCAAATAATCGTCAAAGCGGGCGTATTCTTGAAAGAGAGTTCCTCAAATTAATATTTTTCAATGATTTCTGTAGTAAGAAAACAAATATTAATCTAGCAGTTACTTTAAATAAATAAATAAAAAAAACACTTTTATTTTTATTCTGCTAGTTTGGATGCTATACAGATATTTGTTTAGAAAATCTTTAATATGTCATGATGAGAACTATCATTTTTTTCCTTTTCAATCATCAAATCCATTGTAGGCTTTATCCAGCTCATTACAGCAGCGACATCGACAAAAAAGTTAATATTCGATCCATAAGTTACAAACCTTTGAAACGAAAGTATGCCTATAAGCCGACCAGCTCTATCAATGACTCCAGTGCCTATGTCACCCTCATTGGGAACCGTCCTATTCTGTTCATAGTTGCAAAAGAAGTACCCGTGGATATCATGTGGACAATGCTGAATTCTGATAACGTTTTCTACATGCCTTCTTCTTAAAAGCCTGAGGGTTTTCGGCGTAGAGCAGCAGTGTTCTCCTGATTCCAAGGACTCATACTCTGAGTCTGAGGAGTAATATCTAGGATCCTTTGGTGTTGAAGGAGTAGAGCTCGTTCTGATGCGCCTTGTTGTAAAATAGAAATGCTCATAATAGTGCTCGTGAGCTACAAGAATAGCTCTGCCGCCGAAATTATACGCGAGGATTGTCTTGGGCAGGCTGACAGTTTTCACTTCGTCACAAATCTCTGGCAAACCTTTTTTATCTGGGTGATTGATGAGTAGCAGTGCAATATCGTAGTGCGGGGGTTTTTCTTTGTAGAGCTTGTGTGTTTCCATATACGATACAGTGGCTAAAGCTTTGCGTCCACAGTTATCGTGATAAACGTCTATTTTGATGACGTTTCCTCTTTTACCTAAATGTGCAGCGGTGAGCACGAAGCGAGGTGCTATAACGACTCCAGCAGCAGGTATGTAGATGGACTTATTCTTACTATACTCTCTGTCATGGATTCTTAAGGCTACCACATGTTTTATGTAACCGAAGATTGGCTGCGGTTTGGGAGTCGTCGTCTTCAAATGATTGATCTTTAATCGTGCTTCATAATTGTTAATCAATAACGAGAAAATATAACAGCATATTGCATAACTGTATGGCGTGAAGGACCTTTCCATACCGAGCTTGTGTACAATATTCCTACCATAAGAAGAAAATTATTACTTTACTTTATGCTATACAATTACCAATAAAAAGAACCGTAAAAAGTATTTTACCATATTATGTGTAGCGAATAAATTCCAGGCTACCTATTTGAAGAACCAATGTGGCAACCAATGAGTAATGAATTTTCAAATATTTATGTAGCAGATTTCAGGTCGATGCAAGGTATTTTCAATGGTCCATGATCATCTCATATTAATTAATGTTTTCCATATGACATTACGTCACATCACATTTTAAACAAATCAGTAAGTACTAAGGTAAGTACTTACTAGGCTGTGTCCGCACAGCGAATTTTATTCGCGTACCACGATATTTTATTTTGTTTGAAAAAACAAGCGATATTTTTTCCGTTAATGCGGAAACTTGCATTAGATTCAGTGTGTTACAAAGAAGCAAGAAATTAAATCGCTGTGCGGTGAGACTTGCATCAGCTATTGCTTGTACTTACCTGACTGATTGATATAAATCCACTTTATGTAAACATTTACAAGGTATTTTATTATTCCGATAAGGCGGGTTGTCAGAATTACCATAATATGATCGGGCAGTATCGGCAGCAGCCATCTTTATCTACCAAGAACCCCTTCACATGAATATCGTCGGCATATGTTTGCATTAAACATGCTTATCGATCGCAATTTTTGTGCCTTATTATATCATGTTTTAGTTTAAAATCGGTTGGTATACTACATGTAAATTTATGGGAAAGTGTGTATCTTGTTTAGAACTGTGATACCGCCGTTGGGTTCATTCGTCTACTCGATGTCCTACACTACAGGAGAAAGAGAGAGTATCCAACTCTCTTAGGATACCTATGTAGGATGACACATTTTGTATACCTAAGGGGTCCAATTTTTTTTTCGTTTGCCAATGTTCCTTGAGGAAACTTATTCAGTTCCATCTAGACTGGGTCGACCCTTGAAATATTTGCAATTTTTTATACAATTTCTTACCTCCGAAAATTAATCTTGGCTAAGCGTTGTTTTTCCGTCGCCCGCCATTTTGCGTTTCCGCGTTGTAATGGAACGCAAACACACCTCTCGAGAGAAATGGCGGTCGTTTCCTTGAACAATTCCCGCGCAAACGTTATAATTTCGTGAATACGAGTTATGCCCAGGTTCGACGCCGCCGCTACGCATGTATCTCGAACGATCATCAGCTAACTGAGGTACAGCACAGGTGTAGGTAATACGCGTCACAAAATATTCAACCGAAAATGTTCATCACAAAATGTGCAGTAAATGTTTGCGTCAGGAAATGTCATGTGCGTGACAATCTATTTCTATCCTACTCTAAGATGACGTCTGATTTTCATTTGTTTATTGACGCCAAATTTTTACTGCACATTTTGGGTTAAATATTTTGTAACATGTATTACGCTACGCCCAGTAAACTAAGCGTCATTGTTTCAAACGGAATTTCTGTCTTAATTAGGACTGGATCCTGAAACTATGATTATGATAAAATTAAGATTCTAATTTATGATTTATCGAAGGAAATTGTCTTGAAATGACGTAGTTATTGGCATAAGACCATAGATGAGTCAGAATTGGACTAGGTCATCCAGAAACTCCTCCTCGGTCTCGTGAATAAAAATTTGCAAGTGTGGAGCAACGAAAGACGACCCTTCTTATCAACGAATTTGTTTAACTGAAACACGAATTTCGTGGGTAGTACAAATCTCTCAAGACAGTGCTCGGTGGTTCTCCAGCTTAGTAAATGTCGTGTCGCAGAGGCCCTCCTCTATTTGTCAAGTCTTGAGATCATTCCGAGCGACAATGTCAACTAACCCTCAGGCAACATTTAAGATAACTATTTTGCCCTTAGAAGTATCTCGTTACCACTGTAAGCGTAGCGTAATTTAAATTAAAAGAAGTGATTGTTTTTGTGGAGAGAGAGATAGTAATTTCGTACGTAATTGTCTGTCGTCTGACCATCGGATGTGGCAAAACACCGGAAAAACATGCGGTGGCTGTAAAAACCGTTTTATGCCAATAATTTAGGGACAAACATTTTCTTCCATCCATTTTAGTACCTACATGTGTTTGTTATTCGTCCAGTGTTGCATGCATAGATCTATGTATATTGTTCCCCAATTTAAAAAGGTTAATTTAAAATGTAATTTATTTAAAAACCCCGACCGCTCGTTCACATTTCTCTTTGTCAGTCCAGATCTCTAGATTAATGAAGGAAGTCTGTGTCGTGAGATGCACCAGGTCATTAACTAGACTTACAGACGTCTTCCGTGTGACCTGGACAATCCTTGTTGATACCAGAGATGTATATCTTCTTTGGAAACTTAGCACGGTAAATTTATCGATGTTCTGAACGAGTTCCCGATCCGATATAAGTATATTGGATTCATGGTAAACCGCTCGAAATCTACCTTCAGAGAAATTAGTTCAACCTTATGTCTAGTTTTCACGTAGGTCTAGTTATTTAAATAAGTAGTTAAAAACCAAGCTGACCCAAAATGTAGGTACTTCAATATATGAAGCTCTGCTTACTTTCTGGTTGGTATACCTACGTACACTCAGCTAAAATCTGGATACCTAAGTCAAGTGGAATTGGTAACAATACACTATTAATAATGGTAAGGTTTAGGTAGGCCACCCAAGGTTAGCTGATATAATTTCTATGGGTCTAGGTAAGTATGTAAGTGGGTACTTTGTAAGTTTATTTATGCTAGTGGCTTTTTGTCTTCCAATAATAGCAGCAAAGCCTACCAAATCGCCCGAGCTCACGCTACTGTGCTACTAAATCAAATCAACCTCGTCGGCCTTCCTGAAACAGTGTTAGTGCCGTCCATCTTAATTTACCAACGTGCATATTCGGTACGTACAGAAATAGAATATGGAGGTACCTAAGCTTGAAATGTGTTTCGGACAGTGTAGACATGATTCTGTACTTCTGAAAGCCGTCAGTCTTGGTATCCCTAGTGATCTTCACTCAACCGTGTCTGAATCCAAGAGTTGGCTGTTTGTTATGCCAGAAGTTGGTTGAATATCTGTTGACCATTTGATTGACAACCGCATGGTGGCGGTGGTACCACCAACTGGCATTCCCAAGAATGGTTGACGTCAGGCAGGCGGTCATAAAACATTGCCAAAACCTTTTGCTACTGATTGTGTGTTTTAACTGATTTGGGATAAGGACAAGAAGATGATGATGATGTGATGCCAGTGTTTTCGGGTCCTTCGTCAACTCAACCCTTCAGAATATAGACAAAATAGACGAGCCTAAAATACATTTTCGTCGAGTACCTAGTGAATAAGGAAAATATCTGATCAGGGCTAAAGTCTGCTATTTTTAGTTATTGTAACGCCAGCGACACTTAACTGTCATTCAATTGCCACTTCACTGTGATTAATACTTTAAAATGTTAGCAGAATACGAAAGTAACAAAACGATCCAACTAACATGCCATTGGCATCCATCGACACACACACAACTGAAACGATTTTAGCAGACTTCGGCACCAGATTTTGCTGACTGATTCCCATCTGCCAGCATCAAGCAAACTGAAGAGGTGCCGTTTTGGCATCGGATTCAATTTTTAAAAGTGTCATGTCACCAATATTTTAAACAAGATTGAGCTGGTAAGAATTGAGATGGGTATCTTATATTTGATAGTCCATATTAACATTTTGGTTACAAAGTTAATACAAACGAAGCAAGCGGAAAAAATTCACGCCACCTATGGGATTTGAACCCACGTCTTCTGACAAGCCGGGTCAGACGTGCTAGCCTTTACACCACGGAGGCTCTTCCCGAGGTGGCGAAATTATGAGACCACTTAAGTTAACGAAGCAATTGCTTCGTTCATATATTTTTGTCACTTGGCCCGTAAGTAGCCAACCAAAAAGTGAATATCAATATCTAGTGTTTGATTAAAACACCAAGTGTTCATAAATTACTATCTTGTGGAAAAATTTCTACAAAATAGTAATCATTCATTTGATAGTCCACCTTTTCACAAGGCGAGAAAATCACACGTAATGTCCATTTTTGTGCTACTTTAGCGCTGCGTTAAAATCGCGTAGCAACGGACGTTATGTGTGATACCCGCCTTATATTAACCTATCAATGCTCATCTAGACACTACCTATTCGAATAGTGCTCGTAGTTTCTAAATAGAACGTCCACCACCTGGGCCACATAGCTCTAAGATTAAGAATTGCCAAGAGCGCAGCGAGCCAATTTTTAAACTAAGACTTAGCTATACTTGCCACCACTTTATCACGAAATTCGAAAGAGTCGCAGACACATTTACCTACCCCCCGAATTTTTAATAACTACATAGAGAACATTATAGAATAAAGAGTTTTAAATGTTACGACAACTCGTGTGCATTCAATAAAGAATTTTCTTTACAAAACAAATAAGCCGAGATTTCAGCAAACAAGAGCAAATTTTTCACCTAATTAACTCCAGCACTTCTGAATCATGGCGCTGCAGAAATTCAGCCTGAAATTCGCTGGAACTGAATAACTGGCGAAATACCGCTGTATTTTACGACTGGAGGGTCGTTTTATGAAACTACGATTTACAATTTTACAAGCACAATTCGATGTTCACTGCGTACGCACTTCGGCAGTATAATACCAGTGCGATTTATCCTGACAAACCGACTATGCAATGTACATTGAATTCTACAGTTGTGCTCGTAAATGCGTGACCCCCAGAACTGTAATTCAAAGAAACAATGCCGAAAGTTTAATTCATGGATGGCAGATTTTGATTGCCCCAGACGCAAGCATTTAATGTCATTCGCATACTCGCACGATACTGCGGTATTTGACAACCAGAGACCAAATGACAGTATGTGATAGCCGTACGACGGTGCGATTCAGTTTGCCTCAAGCGGTTTTCATACAACTTTTATCGTCAATAACACCCTACCAGCATAATTTATACCTTAGGATTCGAAAAACTCGACCACACTCTATTTTCTGTGTCGAAATCACCTCACTCGGACTCTTTATAAAGTTCTTTCGAAAGTTTCGTAATCTTTGAGAACCTTCGAAGTTAAACCAACCATTTTCCACAAACAATTTCACTGCATTTTAAGTTTGTGAGTAATTAATGCGAGCCATTGTTCCTGACGTTTCCTGATGCCTCACAAACAGGATGGGGAGCTGTTATTTTCACTGAAACTTTCTGATCATTAATTTCGTGAATTCCAAATTGCGTGAGACATCATAACATTGTACAGCACAACAAGTTTACACATGGGTAACTACACTTGTTTCATAGAAACAATTTGTAGGTAGTCGATAGATGGTTGAAAAACTTTTGACACTTGGATCATCGGGTCATAGAGAAAGAGAGAGCTATAGCATGCACATCAAACATACAACTAACGCACGCGGCCGGTGCGGCTATGCTTGTAGTATGATATGATGAAAGTGTATGACCGCATGGCCGCACGCGGCTGTCGCATCCCTCGAACGCGGCGCCATACACTTTCATACTTACATCTTCCTGCCCTTATCCCAATTACTTGGGGTCGGCGCAACACGTATCGTTGAACACAAAATCGTGTTGCAAAGGATTTGGTTTTATTTTACGACCGGCCGCCTACCAGACGTCAACCCTCCTTGGGAATGCTTTTGTGGTGGATTAACCGCCCGTTTAGGTCGGGTTTATCCCTCGGTCGCCTCTTACGACCCCCACGGGAAAAGAGGGGGTGGCCGGCACCACACGGCATCATACACTTTAATACTACGACTACTTATAGCCTCATCGGCCGCATGCATCAGTTGCATGGCCGCACATGACAAACTTGCACCTTTAGTAGATAACTTCTTTACATTAAATAAACTGCCAATTGAACAGATTCGGTAAACATTGTATTCAGTTCTGAAATATTTTTTATTTAATCAGTAACACAGTTACCATTCGCCGTTTTGCTGCGACTCTATTAAAAATAAACAAAGAACCGACAGCAAATTTACTTACAATACTTCGTGTAAACAAATCTATCTATACATCTAATACAAGTCGGGGTAACAGGAACCTCTTATAGATTTCAGAAAACACCTCTATACCGCGTTTTAGAAAACCTCATCTCCATAGAAAAGCGACATCTATTGAAAAATATTTTACCCCAAATCATTTGTTCGCGATAATCTTTGAAAATATGGTACGTGTGTAGGTGTACATTAGACTCTTTGTGGTGTGTAGCTACTAGCCCTGGTCAACACCTAGGATACTTTTTACCGCGGGAAAAACGCTTATTTCTACGTGAAATACGATTAAAATATTGTTCTGTGGCTGTCAAAAAGGAGAAACCTCTTTTCAAAACCTCTATATTTTTTTATTGTTTTTGATTGATTTTGACAAATTGAAAAGACATCAGTTTTGACGAAACACCAGTTTTATTTACATGTCTTCAGTGAGAGTATAGTATTCTTTGCATGTCTTTATTTGATAAAAATATCGTTTTGAAATACTTTGTTATGCAACAATAAATCCTAAATGTAAGTAAATTACACTCATTTATTAGAATAAGGCGCATGTGGATTGGCGAGAGCTGTGCAATATTTTACATGCACGCTGCTCCCCACTCCCTGGATGAAATTATCCAATTTTACGACAATCTGAATAGAATTTGGGATGATACCACTAATAAGCATCACACAGTTTATGATTATTTGCCATAACCCTATCAGCCACAACAGTCCGCCGCTGGACATGAGCCACCACACTTCGCTTGCAGCGCAGTTCAAGATGTTGCATTACAAGGAACGTTGCTGCCCGTTCTTTAGTTGCTTTTTACGACACTAACAGGTAGAATGGGTGTGATGCTATTCTATACAGGCATCACACGACACAATAATTTATTATTTTTAAGTGTACCTATCTTAAGATTATCTCTCTTTTTCAGAGAAAATCTTCCCTGTCTCATGGGCCTTACTTAGCCAAGTAAGAAGAGGCCATTGTAAGACTCAGTAGTCACGGAGGTAGTCAAGAGCTTCCTGGCAATGCGACACGTATTGAGTATTGCGGCTTTTTGTGAAGTGTAATAAAGGTGAGGATGGATTTTTAAATTTTTTTGGCTGTTATGTAGAGTTTTAGGAATAATACCAGTAGAGGATAATACTATTGGTACAATGTCAACCGTTTGAGCTCTCCACTGGGTTCTAATTTCGATTATGTGCAAATACGAAGCATGAATTTGCTGCTGCCCGTTCTTTAGTTGCTTTTTACGACACTAGCAGGTAGAATGGGGGTGATGCTATTCTATACAGGCATCACACGACACAATAATTTATTATTTTTATGTGTACCTATCTTAAGATTATCTCTCTTTTTCAGAGGAATTCTTCCCTGTCTCATGGGCCTTAGCCAAGTAAGGAGAGGCCATTGTAAGACTCAGTAGTCACGGAGGTAGTCAAGAGCTTCCTAGCAATGCGACACGTATTGAGTATTGCGGCTTTTTGTGAAGTGTGATAAAGGTGAGGATAGATTTTTAAGATTTTTTGGCTGTTATGTAGAGTTTTAGGAATAATACCAGTAGAGGATAATACTATTGGTACAATGTGAACCGTTTGAGCTCTCCATTGGGTTCTATTTTCGATTATGTGCAAATACGAAGCACGAATTTGCTGCTGCCCGTTCTTTAGTTGCTTTTTACGTCACCATCAGGTAGAATGGGGGTGATGCTATTCTATATAGGCATCATAATAAATAAATAATAATAACACAAGCTCAAAGAGTATGTAGAACCTAACGAGTACTGGACGCGTCTTCGATGTAGAGGAACCTAGCCTGTGGCAGGCTTGCAGATCGGAACTGGTAATTTCGGACAGCTGCATTTTGTCACCTATTACTTTTGCAATAATCTCGGTTAACCTTTCATCCTTGGTTTCAGCGACCCCATGGAACAAGAGGACCTTTCTTCTCAGGAGCAGGAGAAGCAGTGGCATTCTTGAGATGGATCTCAAACTGTCCCATGTGGAGTAGAGACTCCCATGAGAGTAGAGGTCAAACTCCAAATATAATGAGAAGTGGTTGCAGTGTTGAAATTCTTAATTACGGATAGTGATGATAAGCCACTTAATTACTTAGTGCTTTAATAATGTAAATACAAACGCAGTAAGTTTTATTTATTGATTAAAATATGTAGAGCTAAATTAGTGAGTATTATTGTCACGAATACCTACCTGTGTAGTACCATCTTTTGTGATTCATATTTCGTAGTGTTAGTAAGTAGGTACTTAAGCTACTTTTTCTTATTTAAAGAAAATTAATTAAGCATTACTTTTTTGTTAGTGTAGTAAGTAATTACTTTCTGTTTATTTTATTTCGGTATTTTAAAATGGAGTTGTACTAATTATATTGGTAATCCGGTTGCGTATACCTACTCGACAACCCCAAACTAGGGTTTCTCATTTCCCGATCTTTTTTCATTCCCGGACACCAAAACTCCCGAGCTCCATTTCCCGGGAATTCCCGGGAAGTCGGGAATTTGATTTTCCTCAATAAAAAGCATGTAAATTATTTTAAAATATAACAAAAAATCGAAATCAGCAGAATATACAGTTAAATTGGTGATAAAAAGTTTCTTCTCTGTGGAATATACAGAAGCCATGATTCTACTGTAGACCAAGACAACCAGTTATTCAACCAGATCGACTCAGCTTCAGAATCTGAATCCATTGTAGTTTTTGGAGATTTCAACTACCGAGGTGTTAAGTGGCCACTTCGAAACTGTACGTATCTAAACGCAAACGAAACCAACTTTGTTGATTGGTACAAAGAAAATAATTTGGAACAGTTAGTTGACAAGGAGACAAGATTCCGACAAGGCAACCAACCTTCATTTCTCGACTTGATTTTCACTAACGATGAGTCACTTATAGCAGAAGTAAACTATGAAGCTGCAATAGGCAAGAGCGACCACATTTGTCTAATTTCGACAATTCAACTGGAAATGCAAAGCAAAAATCAAGCAAAACTAAGGCGAAACTTCAACAAAGCTGATTATGACCAAATTAATTTGGTAATTAATAATTCACTACCTCAGTCTATTCAGGGTTTGAATTGTGTGGAAACGCAATTTGATACTCTTCTCACAGTACTTAAACACGCAATCAATCTTCATGTACCACAGACAAAAATAATTACAAATCCACTGAACAAACCATGGATATCCCAAGAAACACAAAATTTGATAAATCAAAAGCTTGTACTTTGGAACAGATATTTAATAACCGGACTTGACAAAATTTATAAAGAGTACAGAAAAATAAATGATAAACTTACAAACCAGCGAAGAAACAACCGCTTGAAATATGAAAAGGATCTTCTTCATGCTGGACCGAAAAAATTCCATTCCTATATTAGACAACAGATAACATCGAAAGTGAGCATACCAACAGTGTTGCGAAACAGACAAGGACAGATTCTTACTCAACCCTCCGACATATCAGAAGCTTTTGCAGATCAATTCGAAAGTGTTTTTCAAAAAGAACCAATGGGAGAGTTGCCAGTTTTGAATGGGAATCTTCGAATTGAGGACAGCATTACTGACATAAATTTCACAAAGGACAAAATCCAAAAAGCAATTAAAAGCATGAAACCAGATGCTGCTTCAGGACCTGATGAAATTCCTGTGCAATTGCTGCAGAAATGTGACCTAACAGACTCATTAGCTACTATCATGCAGGCATCCTACGATACTGGAACACTACCTGAAATGTGGAGAACAGCGATTGTGACACCAATATTTAAAAAAGGCAATAAGATGGAGCCGTCAAACTACAGACCCATAAGCTTGACTAGTGTTATATGCAAAGCGATGGAAAAGATTATAGTTGGCCACATAAGACACTTCCTAGCTGAACATGAAATTATCAGTGACCAGCAGCATGGTTTTTGCCCCCATCGCTCCACGGTCTCAAACTTGCTGTTGTGCCTATCTTCTTGGACTTCCAAATTTAATAATAGAGAACCAGTTGATGTAGTTTACCTCGACTATGAAAAAGCGTTTGACAAAGTGCCAACAACAAGACTGCTTATGAAACTAAATCACATTGGCATACGAGGTAAACTGCTGCAGTGGATTGAGGCGTTCCTGCGTGAAAGAACCTTTCGCGTGAGAGTGGGTGACACATTATCCTGTCAGCGAAAAATAGACAGTGGAGTACCCCAGGGTTCCGTTCTCGGCCCTGTTCTGTACATTATCTACACCTTCGACTTACCAGGAACCATGAAGTGCAATGTCAGCATATTTGCGGATGATACTAAAATATTTGCTAACCCGCTTGTGGATTACGCCAAGCTACAATCAGACTTAGACACCATTGCGAACTGGTCCAAGGAATGGCTTATCAACCTTAACGCAGAAAAATGCACTGTCCTTCACATAGGAACTCAAAATCCTCGTTTTCCATACGAACTGAACGGTGTCCAGCTTAAACAAAAGAAGACACAAATTGATTTAGGAGTATCCATAACAGAAAACCTAAAGTGGGAGGAACATATCACAACTATAACCAAGAAAGCTAAGAGTTTCATATACCTGATACGAAAAGCATTTGGAATACTAACGCCAGACATGATATTAAAAATTCTAAAAACATATATCAGACCAATTTTAGAGTATGCATTTCAAGTGTGGAGTCCATACTTTGTTAAGGACATAGACTTAATAGAAAAGGTACAGCGCAGCTTCACTAAAGTACCCAGGCAGTTGAAGAACCTAACTTATGAACAGCGTTTGGAGTCGCTGAAACTTAGTACTCTACAAGCCAGAAGAGAGCGCGGAGATCTGATAGAGACCTACAAGATCCTACACGGGCACTACGACCTCAAAGATTTTGATGCCTTTTTCAATCATGACCAAAACACCCGTCTGCGAGGGCACAGTCTAAAGTTAAAAACTCGTTTCTCTCACAACAATCCGCACAAAAACTTTCTTGCTAATAGAGTAGTCGCAAACTGGAACAAGTTGCCTCAAGACGTCATATCGGCACAGAACACAAACATGTTTAAAAACAAACTAGACAAACACTTAAAAAATATATAAAATCTAAAGAGACTAAGTGATCTATGGACAGTGGGATACAGGCTACATCAGTTGTTGCAACTGCCTGCCTGATAAAACATAATAATAATAATAAATTATAATCTGGGGGCACGGCAGTGTCCCCGCCAAAGTCGAGCGCAAAGCAAACATTGCCGTACCATCCTTAACTGGAACCATTTCGAAGCATTTTTAGGCCATTATTTAGGAACATTTGGATAAGACCAGAACGCAAAAATTTTCGTCATCTAGTAAGCTATAATCACATGCTTAAAATACAAAATTTCAAGTCTATAGGTCATTTAGTTCCGAAGTAAAGCGAAGGCAAAGTTTCGCATTTAAGACGGACACTCACGCACTTACTCACTCACTCATGATCATCTAAATAGAACTAGTACTTCCCATAAACTCCGAGAGCTGAAATTTGGTACAGGGTTAGGGTTTAATAGTCTTATAAAGGGAAAACTATAAAAACTAGGATAATCGAAGGTTTGGAGTACCTGATGTAGACCACTAGGAGCCCGGCTAAATTATAGGAGATACAGCTATGACTCCAAAACAAAAGTTGTTCAGCTTGAATCGACGCTTCTATAAAAATAAGTAAAATCCCACCAAAAACATTCTGTAAAAAAGTATCTAATATTAAAAGAATAGCATCAAGGAACCTTAGACTTGGCGTGACTTTGTTTAGATTTCATAACTTTTTAGATATAAACAGGAGAGTCTCCATCGAGACTTGGCTAGTTTTTTACAGAATGTTTTTGGTGTTAACTAAAATATGCCTTCTAAGCTACAATAATTGGAATAAATCACAGGCACACACACATATTTATGATCAAAACACACGAGTTTTTAAAGTAAAACTAAACAGATGTAAAATAATACAGGTATTCATGTTCATTTGCTATTCATTTAATCAATCAGTCATGTAATCATTCACTACACAACATTCGTGCAATTAGGGCACTGACACAACCTACGCGGTCAAATTTTGCGATTGACTGATCTAAACAAACAAAACAGGAACTAGGAAGGTCCTTTTTCGAAAGTAAAAGAATGTCAAATTAAAAAGGTCTAACTAAGTTTATTTTTAGTAATAACTTAACACTAATTTATACTGAAATTATCGTCAAAAAAATAATTTGAGTTTCTGCTTTATTTCCCGTCTTCCCGGGAATTCGACCCTCTTTTTCCCGTCCCGACTAAGGGCAAATTTCCCGGGAATTCCCGCCTCGGGAATTCCCGCTAAGAAACCCTACCCCAAACAGAAGACCATGGCGCAGAAAAATTTGGAGAGCTTACCCCACCCCACCTTATGTGAGGCGGTGCAAAGAAGTCATTCTAC
Source organism: Phthorimaea operculella (assembly GCA_024500475.1). Taxonomy (NCBI): domain Eukaryota; kingdom Metazoa; phylum Arthropoda; class Insecta; order Lepidoptera; family Gelechiidae; genus Phthorimaea; species Phthorimaea operculella. The sequence goes on along the minus strand of JANFCV010000155.1, from coordinate 61,859 downwards.
CTGTAGTGTGAACTGATGGGAGGCTCAAACGAACGTAACGTCCGTTTCATCTGCCGTAGATCGTGCATGCATCTATCACTTCAAAACTTAGCGATGTATATTGATGTTTAGAATGGTTGCACACAAATGTCTTGATCAACATCGATGATAGATAAGTTATGATGATAACTTTTATTAGCTCTGGACTGTTGGCACACAAGCATCCCTTGGCGAGACGAAGTTCGCGGGCACCAGCTAGTTGATAATAAATTACGTAGGCAAATTAAATTTCCTCTCATCTGACAGACGTATGCGTTACAGATGCGCCAAAAATGCGCAGCAACGGACGAAATAAACAGGTAAGTAGTGATGGTACTTCGACCCAAAGATTCTCATCGTAGCCAAGCCAAGCCTAGCTTAAGTGAAAGGAACTCATCTTTTTGCAATCACTTCGGTGCTATGTGAACAAATCGTAATGATGAGAATTCGTACAGTTTACTGTTTTATACTAACGAATACAAGCATCGGTGGTTCAGTGGTAGAATGCTCGCCTGCCACGCGGGCGGCCCGGGTTCGATTCCCGGCCGATGCAAACATCCTTTTTACTGTTCATTTTAAAAATTCTTTTTCCTGCAGACCGTACCGGTACAAATAAAAGTGTACCGATAGCAAATTGCGATGTATTGACATTATACTCGCTTGGCGCTTGGCACTGCAAATTGTGATTCTGTGAACTGATTGTCTCGTTAGACATAGAGCTCAATACTTACCTACTTCGATATAGGTACCGCTTTATCATCCTTTACTGGTTAATCTTCATCTTTTTCATGGAAAGCTTGCAATGCTAAACGTGCCCATCCGAAGCACGGAACCATCTTGCTTTTCAGGGCCTGCCTGCCTGTCCTAACCAGACTGGGAACAAATTCACAAAGAGATAAATATCAACTTTGTGAGTGACCCCACCGGGAATTGAACCCGGAACCTCCAGCGTCGCAGGCAGTCGTACTAACCACTGCGCCACATCGGCTGTAAAAGTTGCTGTTTATTTCATTAAAATCGGTAAAATATTTCTAGAGATATAGTAGCGTTGTAAAATCAATGTCTCTTCTTCTTATCCTTTAACCATTTCAAAATAAGAAACAAAATCTAATAATGCAAACGAACACACAAAGAATGCATGTATGTGCAAGTGCATACAATTCATTTGAAAACGCGAGCGTTTCTATAAGAATGCATTTCCATTTGCATCTCACAAGACCACCTGGAAGTGCTACCTTGTGCTACACCTAGATAAGAAAACTCATCTGAAACTCACCGAATCAGTAAAACACCTATTATGTTTTCTGTGAAAATACATACCAACCTACTAGCTAGTATAAAAATGAAGTCTCTTTTTGCGAATCTCTGTCTGTCTGTCTATTTATCGTGGAGTAATAAGAGCCGAGTAAAAAGTTTTTACTCTACTGATTATGCATGTTCTTACTAGGTACTGTAGAGAACCACGTCGTTCGACATAAAAATTGAAAATGTTTATCTTGCTAAAACATTAAATATTTGACCCATTTGACCGATCGAACCCTAATTTTGGTTTTATATTCCGTGTTGGAGTAAGGAACTTCTTTATGAAGACTTCATGTCAAAGTATAAGGCGACAAATGTTGTAGGCGGCATAGAAAATTGAAATGTGTGTGACGTTTTTGGTTTGAAAGTTTTTCTGACAGTTTTAGAACAGGAAAGATGGAGTCAAATTTTGGACGTGTTGAAGGAAGGAGCAAAATGGAGCTACTGAAAAAAAACGTGTTTGCAGTGCTCAACAAAGTCAAAAAAATGGTGAAAACTGCTAAACTGGAGGTGCGCCACCTGCCTGGGAGCATTGTGAAATTCTATTTTAAAGATAAGTATTTTTTTTATATCTAGGAAAGATAGAATGGAGTAATATCTTCTATTGCAGATCGCTGCTAGGGTGCTCCTATAAAGTGACCAATCTCATTTGGATTTGTAGGGCGGAGATCGAATAAAGGGTGGTATGAAATTGGAATACGTGAATTTGACAAAAAAATTGTTTATTGTAACTTTCTAGAATTATGTTTTTATCTATATTATATAAGAAATACTAATATTGTTCGTATTTTTCAGAGTAAAGGAAGAAGAAAAGAAAATGTCTTGTAACAATGAAAAATCGTCCTGTATATAGAACTGGATTATGATGGGGCAACTACTTTGAGAATGCCAGGTTTGAGATCCAAACCTGCAGACGTAAGTGTTTACTTACCATTTGTATCAAATAAGCGTGAAGGAAATTCCAAAATTAATGCTTAGGCAAAGTGATCGTAAAGTTATGTGTTACGCGAATCTATCGTTTTGCGATTTATTATTGCGCGAGTGACATCCCGCGTGTCTAACATTTTGCGATTTATTATTGCGCGAGTGACATCCCGTGTGTCTAACATTTTGCGATTTATTATTGCGCGAGTGACATCCCGCGTGTCTAACATTTTGCGATTTATTATTGCGCGAGTGACATCCCGCGTGTTTAACGTTTTGCGAAATTATTATTGTGCGAGTGACAATCCGCGTGTACATCATTTTGCGATTTATTATTGCGCGAGTGACACCCCGTGTGTCTAACGTTTTGCGAAATTATTATTGTGCGAGTGACATTCTACGTGTGTAATGTTTTGTGAATTCATTATTGTGCGAGTGACATACAACTAGTGTAACGTTGTGTTAATTTATTATTGTACGTGTAACGTCCTGTGAACCCTTTGGTTTTCGTGTCATATTCCGCAGGAACAACGGTTCCCGAACCTAACGTTGAGCTGGAGATATCGTGCAAGTGTAGTGTTGTGTTATTTAAGATTGAGAAACTAAAGTGTTCTACTTAGATTTTACTTTTGAGTGGTTTCCTTTGTGTGATATTACAACCTAGTTATTTAGCTAAGGTTCCAAGGGTTTTCAAGTTTGACACTTAACATAGAATATTTCAAGGGTTTTCAAGTTTGACACTTAACATAGAATTTTTCAAGGGTTTTCAAGTTTGACACTTAACATAGAATTTTTCAAGGGTTTTCAAGTTTGACACTTAACATAGAATTTTTCAAGGGTTTTCAAGTTTGACACTTAACATAGAATTTTCCAAGGGTTTTCAAGTTTGACACTTAACATAGAATATTTCAAGGGTTTTCAAGTTTGACACTTAACATAGAATATTTCAAGGGTTTTCAAGTTTGACACTTAACATAGAATATTTCAAGGGTTCTCAAGTTTGACACTTAACATAGAATATTTCAAGGGTTTTCAAGTTTGACACTTAACATAAAATATTTCAAGGGTTCTCAAGTTTGACACTTAACATAGAATATTTCAAGGGTTTTCAAGTTTGACACTTAACATAGAATATTTCAAGAGTTCACAAGTTTGACACTTAAGTTAAAATATTTTGAAATATTTCAAATTTTGACACTTTTATTCTTTCTTTAATAAACTATCTTTGACACTTTGACATTCAGATGTCTAGTTTTATTTATAATTCTTTTATTTCAAATTTGAAAATTTGCGTCAACTCGGCCTTTTGACAACAAGCAATTATATCATTCTTTGAAAGTGAGTGCAACAATATACTCGTGTTTTATAGGAGTGAATTAAAAGAGGAAAAATGTAAGTATAAATTCTTTTAATTTATTTTTGAATTATGATTTCAATTTTATTTATATTTAGATTAGATAATAATCCAACGTTGAGATTTCCTTTTTCTAAATTGGAATTGGGAATGTTTTGATAAAATCGGAAAGAAAGGAAAGGAGTGAACGTTTTCAACCTTATATCTTTTATCTAGGAGACTCATGGATGCTGATATATGAACATTTTCTGTGAATGGATATGGATGAAGGACAGTCACAACATACTTACTTCAATGCCAAGATCTTCTTACTCTTCAGCTAGGAATGCCTTTGTAAATTAATGATTTAATTATTCCAAACGTTACAACCTTTTTATAACACTAATATATCTTAAATCGGATTAATCTTCCAAATTATAATAAAAATTGTTTTAACAAATTTTAAAAGGGGGACTGACGAATTTTCTAATTTAATTTAAATATTAAATTTTATTAACCTGTGTATGTATGCTGTGAAGTGCCACCGCGCGTACAGAGGTTGATTTGAACTGTAGAGTAAGCGCTACACTCTATACCTGTTCTCGGACTAGGGTGTGAGGTAATGCTAGTTGCCACAACACCTAGTATTACAAGATCTACTTCTAAGTTCCTGGGTTGGTATTGCAAGCATAATTTACTATACATGGTCTAGTCCAGACTACCCCGCGTTGAGGTGCGTAGCTTTCCCGGCCCTGGTGCCTTAGAGGAAAGCTTCCATACCTCAACAAAGACACACAACACGAAGGGTTTGGCCACCCACCCATTATTCTACAGTTCACCTTCTGGGTTTCTTGTAGAAGATTGTCCCCAAAATACTTTTTGGCCTTAGGGTACGCGGATACTCAGTCTTTTGACTTTGAGCTAGTTAGGTAGGCTTAGATAGGTAGGAATCCGGGTTGGTTGGCCACGGGACTATCCCAGGGTTGCCATGGACCAGGTATCTCCGGACCTGGTTCCCCAACCTAGACCCCTTTTAACTTGCTTCCTAGTGGAGTACAATTAACTTCGTTAGTTTTCATAATATTAGGAGTATTTGATCTTTTGGTTTTCTTCTTCAATATGCAGAGCGTCGTGTAATTCAAAATTCTTCGGTCGTTTAGGAAAGTCGTATGAGTGCGTCTTGGCCCCTTTCGGACGGGTGTGTAGGATGGATGGGAGCCCCGTATTCCTGTATTTTTCTTACTTTAACTTAAAATGTTCCTCTCCTTACATTTCAAGTAAAACACTGCTCCACTTCGTAAGAATTTACAAGTCACTACTTAAACGCAACGTATTCCTAACCCAATAGACGATCACACTTGATATTGGCCATCTTCAATTCTAAGTAAACAGTCTAACTGTTTTACTAAACTTATAAGGACCTCCATAGGGCAGGTTTCTTTCAATGGTGCCGTGACCAGGATATCGGAGTCGCAAGTGAGCGGTGTATTTTTGAGATGTTGGGAGAAAACAATTAGGAAAAACTTAGTTAGTTATAGTGTATAGATATTCATGCTAGCTGTTAGTTGGTTACAAAACAAATATTAATTATTTTGATATAAATTTATAATCATGAAGAAGTCTGAAAAAAATTATACAAGCAGCTGAGTTTCTTAGAGAACTTGATGATGTGGGACGTCAGTGCAAGACTTATGTGGAAGTTTCAAATCATCCCCAAGGAGGATCGAAGCGTGTTGCAAGTACAGTCCAAGACAAGACTCAACCAGGAAGCAAGAGAACGAGCTGGATCTTTGGCCTCGGAGTCAGCTGGAATTGGGGGAGGCAGTAAAGAATATTTTGCAGTAAATTATCTGATTAAAAGGGGGTGGAAACCTGGAGACGGATTGGGAAAATCAAGACAAGGAAGGCGTCATCATATTGAAAATAATAATTATAGAATAGGAAATGATAGGCGTGGCTTTGGATTTTTAGAGTTGAATGAGATAATTAGACCTTATATTGAGCTAAAAGATTTCATAAAAGAAAATGATAATAATTACTTAAGTGTTTTCAATATAAATAACTCTTTATTTACAGATGATTTAGAGGTAGATCAAAGCTTTATAACACAAAAGAATATTAGGATTACAGCTGAAATAGAGGTAGAATACTTGGGGGAGGTTTTTGTAGTGTTAGTAGACACGGGTAGTGAAATAACTTGTATAGCAGAGGATTTCTTTTTCAAACTGAATTCAATCCAAAACTTGGCCAAGCTCCCAATAAAGCCTTTATTTATAAAAGGGGCAGTAGGACAGAAAAGCTTAAAAATAAATTTCTTAACTAGTATAACTTTGGAGATTAAGGGTTGTGAATTTGAGATCGGGTTATTAGTTATTCCCAAATTGACTAAAAACATGATTCTTGGGTTTGATTGGTTAATAGCAAATGAGGCTAAGATTGATTTAGGTGATCCGAAGGCGCTAATCTTGAACACTGGGGGAGGTAACAAGGTTGTTGTACCATTTTTAGAGAAGGTGTACGAGGATTCTCCAGAAGTGAATCTTCAGAAAGAAGTATTGCAAAAAGAGACTAAAACAGTTGAGTCAAACAGCTATAGAAAGAAAGTTAAATTGGGAATGGAAATCTCGTCTAAACAAAAACTTTCTTTGTTTAAACTCTTGGAGAAACACAAAGCGGTGTTTTCACAAAAATTAGGAAGGGCGAATTGTTACGTTCATGAGATTAAAATGGAAACAACAACACCAAAGATTAATAGAACTTATCCAATTCCTTATGCTTATAGATCAAAGGTCGAGGATAAAATTAACGAAATGATTGAAATGGGAATTATTTCAAGAGCATCAACTCCTTATTGTAGTCCGCTAACCTTTGCTATAAAACCTGATGGTTCAGTTCGTATTCTTCTAGATGCAAGGGAAATAAATAAATTCATGGTTGCAGAGTCGGAAGCACCACCACTCCAGATAGATGTTTTGAATGCTTTCCATGGGGTGAAATTTATTACGATTTTAGATTTAAATAACGCGTATTTTCAAATTCCCATTTCGGAAAATAGTAAGAGGTACACAGGATTTACAGTAAATGGGAAATCTTATGTTTATAACGTATTACCCCAAGGTTTGAAAACTTCGGTTGGAAGTTTTAGCAGGGCCATGGATAAAATTCTAGGGATAGAAGTTAGAGAATTTTGCGTAAATTATCTTGATGATCTGGCTATTCTGACAGCAGGGACTTGGGTTGAACACCTTCATCATATAGACGAGGTTTTAAATTTGTTAGAAATGGCTGGTATGACCTGTAACATAGAAAAAATGTAAATTTGTTTGTGAAGAAGTTAAAATGTTAGGACATATAGTCTCAATAGATGGGATTAGGACTGACCCGGCTAAAGTCGAAGCGATCCAAAAGTTCCCAGAACCTAAGAAAGTTAAACAACTAAGAGCCTTTTTGGGGTTATGTAATTACTATCGGAGGTTTATTCCTAACTATAGCCTTTTGACGATTCCTCTTAATAATCTTTTACGTAAGGAACAAAGATGGAAATGGGGTCAAGAGGAACAATCGGCAATGGATGAGTTGAAGAAGGAATTCTTGTCAACTATTTTACTACACCATCCAGATCAAAACAGAGAATACTATTTACAAGTGGATAGTTCGGGAATAGGGATTGGAGGAGTGCTATATCAAATTGATGATGAGGGAAATATGAAGATCCTTGGGTTTTGTAGTAGAGCTTTACGTGGACCGGAGTTGAGGTGGACTGTTACTGAACAGGAACTGTGGGCTATAATTTACAATTTGAAAAAGTTTGAGACATATTTAAGGGGAGTACCGATAATTATTAAGACCGATCATAAACCATTAATATTTATTAAAAATGTTAAATTGTTTAATGCCCGTGTAACTAGATGGATCTTGTTTTTAGAACAATTCAATTATAAAATCGAACATATTAAAGGGACGGAAAATATAGTACCGGATATACTTTCGAGGTATCCTGTTGGGGGGAGTTATTCAGGAAGAAAAGGTGAAATGCCCAAATATTATGTATATGGGAGTTTCTTCAAGCCGGTCTTTAAATGAGAAATTAGAACGCTTGAATGAATATCAAATGATGGATAATATTATTATGAATATTAGACAACGAGTTTTAGAATTGAATGGTTTGGGGGAGGACCGATTGGGTAGAATCGCATCCAGATGCTCTTTGATTAATGGAATTCTATACTATGACCCACCTAATGTTGATCGTCAAGTGATTTTCTTACCGGAAATTTTACGGGAGGAAACCTGTAAACAAGTACATATTGAGATGGGACATTTGGGAGTTTATAAAACTTATCATTACATTCGGCAACGGTTTTATTGGATTGGGATGAAAACAACAGTTAGATCTGTTATTCGGAAATGCAGAGTTTGCCAATTATCGAAGGATGATCCTATTAAATATGTTGGACCTTGTAATTCGATTGTTACAGAAGGGATAGGAGATCTTGTAATGGGAGACCTGTACGGACCATTACCTAGAGCTCAATCAAGATATTCTTATATTTTTGTATTACAAGACTCATTTAGCAAATACATTAAATTGTATGGTTTAAGCAGGGCTACTTCTAGAGCGGTTTTAAAGAAATTAAAAGAGTTTGTTAGAATCATCAAGCCCAAAATAGTTATGACAGATAATGGAAGACAATTTATTAGTATGATATGGAGAACTGGATTAAGAGAATTGGGAATTCGTGCACTTTATACTTCGATTAGGAATCCGAGACCCAATACTACAGAAAGGGTGAATAAGGAGTTATCCAAATACTTTCGTATTTTTTGTCATCATAATCATAAAGGATGGTACAAGATTTTGGGAGATGTTGAAGAGCTATATAACAACACTTATCACAATTCGACAAAATATTCCCCAAAGGAAATAGTTTTCGGGAGTTCGGCCAGGTTAACCATTGATCGGGTTTTGCCTCATTTTGAAAATACTAGGGATGTTGAGACTATTAGAGAAGAGGTTAAGGAAAATTTAAGGCAGGCAGGACAAATTAGAAGGAATTTTATAATAAGACACACCGATTGATAGAATTTCAAGTGGGAGATTTAGTGAAAATTCGAAAATTAATTAAATCAGATACTAGGAAATCTTTATTCAAAAAGTTTAAACTTAGATTCGAAGGTCCCTATAGAGTTTTAATTAGGAAGCCTGGAAATATTTATGTTTTAGTTGATCCAGATAGATTAACAGTTCGAGGAACTTTTAGTGCGATACATTTATCTCGATATTATGTTTAGAGAAACCCATTTAGCATTGTCAATGATTGAGATAAATATTTAATATTTGTTAATTTTCTAATTATAATTAAAGTTTTAAATTTTTTTCTCCTCTTTTATTTTTATGATAAACGACTAGCTCTCTTTGAGGTATAAGATTTTGAATCTATGGGTATAGAACCAAAATCTGGGGGAGGATTGTAGAGAACCACGTCGTTCGACATAAAAATTGAAAATGTTTATCTTGCTAAAACATTAAATATTTGACCCATTTGACCGATCGAACCCTAATTTTGGTTTTATATTCCGTGTTGGAGTAAGGAACTTCTTTATGAAGACTTCATGTCAAAGTATAAGGCGACAAATGTTGTAGGCGGCATAGAAAATTGAAATGTGTGTGACGTTTTTGGTTTGAAAGTTTTTCTGACAGTTTTAGAACAGGAAAGATGGAGTCAAATTTTGGACGTGTTGAAGGAAGGAGCAAAATGGAGCTACTGAAAAAAAACGTGTTTGCAGTGCTCAACAAAGTCAAAAAAATGGTGAAAACTGCTAAACTGGAGGTGCGCCACCTGCCTGGGAGCATTGTGAAATTCTATTTTAAAGATAAGTATTTTTTTTATATCTAGGAAAGATAGAATGGAGTAATATCTTCTATTGCAGATCGCTGCTAGGGTGCTCCTATAAAGTGACCAATCTCATTTGGATTTGTAGGGCGGAGATCGAATAAAGGGTGGTATGAAATTGGAATACGTGAATTTGACAAAAAAATTGTTTATTGTAACTTTCTAGAATTATGTTTTTATCTATATTATATAAGAAATACTAATATTGTTCGTATTTTTCAGAGTAAAGGAAGAAGAAAAGAAAATGTCTTGTAACAATGAAAAATCGTCCTGTATATAGAACTGGATTATGATGGGGCAACTACTTTGAGAATGCCAGGTTTGAGATCCAAACCTGCAGACGTAAGTGTTTACTTACCATTTGTATCAAATAAGCGTGAAGGAAATTCCAAAATTAATGCTTAGGCAAAGTGATCGTAAAGTTATGTGTTACGCGAATCTATCGTTTTGCGATTTATTATTGCGCGAGTGACATCCCGCGTGTCTAACATTTTGCGATTTATTATTGCGCGAGTGACATCCCGTGTGTCTAACATTTTGCGATTTATTATTGCGCGAGTGACATCCCGCGTGTCTAACATTTTGCGATTTATTATTGCGCGAGTGACATCCCGCGTGTTTAACGTTTTGCGAAATTATTATTGTGCGAGTGACAATCCGCGTGTACATCATTTTGCGATTTATTATTGCGCGAGTGACACCCCGTGTGTCTAACGTTTTGCGAAATTATTATTGTGCGAGTGACATTCTACGTGTGTAATGTTTTGTGAATTCATTATTGTGCGAGTGACATACAACTAGTGTAACGTTGTGTTAATTTATTATTGTACGTGTAACGTCCTGTGAACCCTTTGGTTTTCGTGTCATATTCCGCAGGAACAACGGTTCCCGAACCTAACGTTGAGCTGGAGATATCGTGCAAGTGTAGTGTTGTGTTATTTAAGATTGAGAAACTAAAGTGTTCTACTTAGATTTTACTTTTGAGTGGTTTCCCTTTTGTGTGATATTACAACCTAGTTATTTAGCTAAGGTTCCAAGGGTTTTCAAGTTTGACACTTAACATAGAATATTTCAAGGGTTTTCAAGTTTGACACTTAACATAGAATTTTTCAAGGGTTTTCAAGTTTGACACTTAACATAGAATTTTTCAAGGGTTTTCAAGTTTGACACTTAACATAGAATTTTTCAAGGGTTTTCAAGTTTGACACTTAACATAGAATTTTCCAAGGGTTTTCAAGTTTGACACTTAACATAGAATATTTCAAGGGTTTTCAAGTTTGACACTTAACATAGAATATTTCAAGGGTTTTCAAGTTTGACACTTAACATAGAATATTTCAAGGGTTCTCAAGTTTGACACTTAACATAGAATATTTCAAGGGTTTTCAAGTTTGACACTTAACATAGAATATTTCAAGGGTTCTCAAGTTTGACACTTAACATAGAATATTTCAAGGGTTTTCAAGTTTGACACTTAACATAGAATATTTCAAGAGTTCACAAGTTTGACACTTAAGTTAAAATATTTTGAAATATTTCAAATTTTGACACTTTTATTCTTTCTTTAATAAACTATCTTTGACACTTTGACATTCAGATGTCTAGTTTTATTTATAATTCTTTTATTTCAAATTTGAAAATTTGCGTCAACTCGGCCTTTTGACAACAAGCAATTATATCATTCTTTGAAAGTGAGTGCAACAATATACTCGTGTTTTATAGGAGTGAATTAAAAGAGGAAAAATGTAAGTATAAATTCTTTTAATTTATTTTTGAATTATGATTTCAATTTTATTTATATTTAGATTAGATAATAATCCAACGTTGAGATTTCCTTTTTCTAAATTGGAATTGGGAATGTTTTGATAAAATCGGAAAGAAAGGAAAGGAGTGAACGTTTTCAACCTTATATCTTTTATCTAGGAGACTCATGGATGCTGATATATGAACATTTTCTGTGAATGGATATGGATGAAGGACAGTCACAACATACTTACTTCAATGCCAAGATCTTCTTACTCTTCAGCTAGGAATGCCTTTGTAAATTAATGATTTAATTATTCCAAACGTTACAACCTTTTTTATAACACTAATATATCTTAAATCGGATTAATCTTCCAAATTATAATAAAAATTGTTTTAACAAATTTTAAAAGGGGGACTGACGAATTTTCTAATTTAATTTAAATATTAAATTTTATTAACCTGTGTATGTATGCTGTGAAGTGCCACCGCGCGTACAGAGGTTGATTTGAACTGTAGAGTAAGCGCTACACTCTATACCTGTTCTCGGACTAGGGGTGTGAGGTAATGCTAGTTGCCACAACACCTAGTATTACAAGATCTACTTCTAAGTTCCTGGGTTGGTATTGCAAGCATAATTTACTATACATGGTCTAGTCCAGACTACCCCGCGTTGAGGTGCGTAGCTTTCCCGGCCCTGGTGCCTTAGAGGGAAAGCTTCCATACCTCAACAAAGACACACAACACGAAGGGTTTGGCCACCCACCCATTATTCTACAGTTCACCTTCTGGGTTTCTTGTAGAAGATTGTCCCCAAAATACTTTTTGGCCTTAGGGTACGCGGATACTCAGTCTTTTGACTTTGAGCTAGTTAGGTAGGCTTAGATAGGTAGGAATCCGGGTTGGTTGGCCACGGGGACTATCCCCGGGGTTGCCATGGACCAGGTATCTCCGGACCTGGTTCCCCAACCTAGACCCCTTTTAACTTGCTTCCTAGTGGAGTACAATTAACTTCGTTAGTTTTCATAATATTAGGAGTATTTGATCTTTTGGTTTTCTTCTTCAATATGCAGAGCGTCGTGTAATTCAAAATTCTTCGGTCGTTTAGGAAAGTCGTATGAGTGCGTCTTGGCCCCTTTCGGACGGGTGTGTAGGATGGATGGGAGCCCCGTATTCCTGTATTTTTCTTACTTTAACTTAAAATGTTCCTCTCCTTACATTTCAAGTAAAACACTGCTCCACTTCGTAAGAATTTACAAGTCACTACTTAAACGCAACGTATTCCTAACCCAATAGACGATCACACTTGATATTGGCCATCTTCAATTCTAAGTAAACAGTCTAACTGTTTTACTAAACTTATAAGGACCTCCATAGGGCAGGTTTCTTTCAGTACCTAACTATATGACAAACATAAAATATGCACTTATTATTTTCACTAAACCGTCTTTTCTCCGCTTGATGCCGCCTTAGAATAGCATCAATCACCCCAATTCTATTGTAAAAAGTGGGGGCCGTAAAAAGCGAATATCATCCAGGGAATAGGCAGCCAGCAGCGTCCCCTCTAAATACAACATCTTCCGATGCGCTCGCCTATCCACCTGCCTAGCATGGTGAGTATGGCAATAGGTATCTACCCTCCGATAGGGGAAGGCCCATCTCTAGCAGTGTACTGTTGTGGCTGTTATAGTTATGGTATGGTGGTCTTTTCTATTTCTCCGAATCTGAACTTTGTATCGTTTACATAAAACGGATATTTAAAAAAAGTCCGTAGTACCACTTACACAATAAGAATAATCTAGATTCGAAAGAAATGCAAGAACACTGACTTGATCACGTATTCTCCACAGAGGAATTTCTTACCCGACTGCCTCAGAAGAAGGGTTATGTTTTTCAAGAGCATGAACGTCTATATATACCTAGGTATGGTGATCTGATTGATCAGCTATAAATCTCAATTAGCAAGACAAAAGAATAAGTAGGTACCTAGGTAGGAAATATAAACATAAAAAAAACCGGCCAAGAGCGTGTCTGACACGCCCACAAATAGGGTTTCGTAGTCAACGTTTAAATATCAGGTTTTTCAGCATTACAAACTTAATTTTGTTGCTGGTTTGTTAGCAGCAGTATGATGACCAACCGCAAATAGAAAAACTCAATTTTTTCTGAAACCTTTGAGGGTACAATATCCGTTATAGTTTTCATTGTAACTTCAGATTGTAAGCTATATTCCATATTTATTTCAAATTTTTAGCGTATATACTTTAGAAGTTACAGCTGGAACAAATCATGGGTCAAAAACGCCCTTTTTAAAAGCAAATATCTCGTGACAGAAACATTTTAGTGACTTTGTTTCAAAGAAACCTCACCTTAGTTTTGAAAGACCTATTCAACGATACCCTACTCAATATTACAGAAGAAATAAAAAAATTTTGCCCCCCTTTCACTTATATGGGAGGGGGTCCAAAAAACATGTAAAATATTTTTTTCTTAACATTTCTATATTTGGGTCAACACGATCTATCTTCTCACCAAATTTCATGTCGATAGCTCTAAAACTGAGGAAGATATGAGGGCGCGGCATACAGACAGACAGACAGACAGACAGACAGACAGACAGACAGACATGACGAAACTATAAGGGTTTCTAGTAGACTACGAAACCCTAAAAATTAACCTAAAATAATGAAATAATACGTAGGATAACCTAATATGTAGGTATGTGCTCAGAAATCTGAAAGTGTGAATACCTATTCCTTATCTTTAATTATGTAAGTAGGTACCAATAATGTTTAATCAGATGTTAGGTAGATACATAAATATCGTATGGTAATGTTGAAGATGGCACGTTTTGGTGAACGTAACTAGTACGTGTGTCTAATTATGCTACGTGCAATTTCAACCTTACCACTTTGGCATAAAGATGTCTGCGGAAGGTGAAAGGAAGCGATTGAGCGTGAATTTGTGTGGCAATTTTCTGCATAGAATTTGTAATTTTAAATTGTAAAGACATAAGCATCGGTGGTTCAGTGGTAGAATGCTCGCCTGCCACGCGGGCGGCCCGGGTTCGATTCCCGGCCGATGCAACATTTATTTTACCATTTTGTCTCTTTTCATGTGGGACACCGAGTCTTCTAATAACTTCATGGATCCTAGTGTCAGTTTTTGAACTCATTATAATTATGCAATGACTAGTGTATCTACAATATCTTTAGATTTTTTTTCACCTATTCAAAGAAATTCTTGAGTATATTTTGAATTTTGAAAGAAAATTGATTTGTAGAGCCGAATCACATTTCAGTACCCAAGTGCCTCTAAATCAGACTAAATTCCTTACAAAGCCTAGCCTGAATTTCCACTTTCTAAGGCGAAGAAAGCACATAAATCCTAGATTTAGTGCTATTCGGTCAGTCCATTTGTCTTTCCTCAGCAGAGACCGACGACATCGCTTTTCCACGCCGTTGAACATAATTTTCATTTCAATTTTAGAGATCTCCCTATACCTACTGGTTATTTTATGACTGTGATAGCGGCTAAGAATATTGCCATTGTCCACTCAGGGTGTTTCGTAAAAGGCGACGTAGAGTTGACCAAATAGCATTCCCAAAGAGGGTTGACACCAGACAAGCGGCCGGTCATAAAAATAGTCAAATTCTTTTGCAACACGATTTTGAGTTGAAAATTACGTTGCGCCGACCCCAACTGATTTGGGATAAGGGAAGGAATAGACTGTACGGAGTTCTAGAGTAGGTTGATCCTAGTGAGTGTCTGTACTTTTTAGGGACCTCCCCAGGCTCTCCACTATCTATAGCGAAGAAAACATATAAATCCTAACTTCAGGGCTATTCGGTCCTCCATTTATCTATCCACACCAGAGACAAACGACACCGCTTTTACAGGCAGATGAACATAATTTTCATTTCAATTTAAGACAAACCTAACACTTTGTTTTGCTTTGTGTATGATGCGGCTTATTACGTGGATTTCTTAACACGTGGGTTTCGTAAGGAGCTAGGGATAACCGTCCAGGCAATCGGCAGCAGCGTTCCCTGCAAATGCAACATCTAGCTAGTAACACTGCGCTTGCCAATCCGCCTTCCACTCGTGGTGAGTATGGCAATATCTCCAGATAAGGGGAAGCCCGTGTCTAGCAGTGGACTGTTGTGGCAGTTAAGGTAAGGCAAGGTAACACCCATTTATGAGATCTCCTTATATTTACTGGACTGTAAGAAGGTCCCTAAATACGAAAACCAGTGTAATTTGTAGATAATCCCTCCCATACCTAGCTACCCATTTAAGGGATTAACTTACCGGTTAATCTAAGTGACTGGGTCCGTATTCTTATACGTGACTCAAGCACTGGTCTAGCCTTAAAAATAGTTTTAAGTTGAGAATTGATTCTAGAACGTCACATAGAACGAGATTCAATTATCAAAACTCTCCAGAGTAATGTCTTATTCCAGGACGATTTTTAAGTAACAATCACAACACAAGCACAGATTTTGACAGATTCGATCATCGTTTACGTAAGTCAGGTCGATTCATGACTTGAGTAGAGAAATTATAAGCTTTTTAGGTTATGTGGACATGTTGTTTGGAATTCGGCGGACGTGATTATGTAGAAAAATGGATGTTGTACATCAATATGTGCATTTGTGGTTAGGATGAATAATGTGAAAGATGATTCTGCGCTTCGGAGGGCACGTTAAGTAGTCTTTCACAGTTGCTGCGGTCGTTAAACAGTCATGTTAGAGGGTTACTACCAGTGCAGAATTTTACTAGTACTAGGCTACCACATGGCTACCAATAGTTGTCGGTTTTTGGCTTGTTTGGATAGAAAAATGATTCCGCACTTCGGAGGGCACGCTAAGTAGTCGGTCACAGGTGCTGCGGTCGTTACACGGCCATGTTAGAAGCTTACAACCAGTGCATAATTTTACTAGTACTAGACTACCAATAGTTGTTGGATTTCGGCTTGTTTGAATAGAAAAATGATTCCGCGCGTCGGAGGGCACGTTAAGTAGTTGGTCACAGTTGCTGCGGTCGTTACACAGCCATGTTAGAGGCTTACTACCAACGCAGAATATAAATAGTAGGTAGGTATAAAGGTACTAGCCTAGGCTTAGCCTAGTAGGCTACCAGTAGTAGAGGTCTTTCAGCTTGTCCGAATAGAAATATGGTTCTGTGCTTTGGAAGGCACGTCAAGCCGTCGGTGTCGTTATACAACCTGACATTGAGGCCTGTTAGGTAAGTAATTATTGTGGCCAGTTGAATATCTCTGACACCAGGTTCAACGAGTCGTTTGAAAAATCGGTGTCCCAAGGCAACAAGTGGTTTACCTACTTGTTAGGGGCTGATAGGTACCTTTTATCTATACTATTAATAGAGGTATATTGTGTTCTGATACCTCACAGATTGTGTGAAAATAAAGCAAAGTAAACAAAAAGATAATATTTCACATTGAAAATATGTATTCATTCATGCATTGTTTTAGAAAAATAACATTTATAGACCACATTACAAAATAAATTACAACTTTAATATATTTATTACATATATTTAGGAAAATCATGTAAGGAAGACAATAAACATAATACATGCACAATTCATCACAAGGATGGACAATAGGTCCAATTGATTCCAAATCGAGTCCAAAATCAACTAATAGTAGTGGATCTTTTTCTTCAGAGGCAGGTAGTGATGTTATTCCTGTATGATTTTCTGTAACAAAGACATATAATTCATTAATTTGTTTTATTTATTCAATTGTGCCGTTAAAATACTGAAAATACTCAGAATGTACTTAGTAAGTACGACAGAACAAGCTGATGTATTAAAACACAAAAAATCCGACTGCGGCAATTTTAAAGTAGTATTTTGCTGAAAAAATCTGCCATCTTGAATCTATATTTTTTTTAATATAGCCAGTGTCACTCGCGCTGCTGAGACGAATCTGACGACACCTCACAATGTTAAAATCCAACTATCCCTTTGGGCTGTAGCCCATGAAAAATAATTTTCTTGTCCACATACATACATACTTACATACATACATACTCTCGAAAAACATAACCCTCCTTCTGAGGCAGTCGGGTAATGACCGCAGTCGGGTTTTGGTTTTTTAATAGGTAAGTACATCAGCTTGTTCTTCTCTTTGGATCAGCGGTAATGAATGATCCCATACTGATATATACCATATTAATATAAACCATAATGATAACAGTTTTTGATCCTAGAGGGTGGCAATGACAATTGATTTTTATTTGGCCTTATACAGGTCCTCTTTTGTACTATTTAAAATACTATAATATTGAGTATATTAGTTTCTTTGTTTGTATAAGATGTGATCAATTATATTTTATTTACTTACTCATAAAATTGGAGTTGAATGCATATGATATTTCTATCACGAGAGCAGGTGCATTTTCTTCCATATCTGTACCAATATCATCATTTGGACCTCCATCAACTGTGGGCATTCTAGAATGCCTTCCTTCGGTATCATGAATAATTTTCAAGTTCTCCAGATGCAGCAAAACATATCTCCTGTAGCCTGTGAAATACATAATATCTATGAATATTTTATAGAGATTACTAATATTTGAATATTTGAAAACAAGAAATAGAGAGTGTTTACATGTATATTTTTGGTCGGTTTTCATTTCTTTTTGCTCAGTTTACAATAAAATAACTAAAAATATCATTGTATGCACATGCATGCATTATTCATCACTTGTAAAATCATTTTCTAGATACATACACGCCTATATCCCTTGTGGGGTAGGCAGAGTGTAAACGGCTGTAAAATGGCTATTTGCACCACATCAGACAAAAGTTTGAGATGTTCAGGAGACTGTGTATCAGCAAAGCAACAGGTTGTCAGCCTGTCGCCTAAACTTTCAATACAAATCGAATCTCAAATCCCTTAGTCGCTTCTTATGACGCCCACGGAAAGATATGGGGTGTTGCCATTCTAAGCGGGCATAGTAAGTATATGGTCAGAGTATACTTTTCGGGGCGGGAACCGGGGGAGTTGGAGTATAGCCTTCGGGGCCCTATGAAACGTCAAGAAAAAATTAAAAAAAAAATTTGGAAAAAATATTTTTTGATCCGAGTTTGGACTTAGACAAATTCAGACCAAAATTTTTTTAGAATTTCGTGTTTTTCTTTTTATCGTGTAGAGGGCCTAAAACAAACACTTTTGTCCTAAACAATTTTGGGCTAGGACCTACCTAGGCCGAGATATAGGCCCTCAAAGTTCTAGATCCATCGAAATTTTTCTAAGTGTGTTGTACTGAAAGTTAGGGACTTAGAAAATTTCGACGAAAATTTTATTTTCCAATGTCGTGTTTTTCATTTTTATCGTGTAGGGCCTAAAACAAACACTTTTGTCCTAAGCAATTTTGGCTTGGACCTACCTAGCCCGAGATACAGGCCCTCAATGTTCTAGATCCGTCGAAATTTTTCTAAGTGTTTTACCTTACATTTGTACTGAGTAAGGACTTGCAAACATTTTGAAGAAAGTATTATTTACATTTTATCGTGTAGAGGTTCATTGAATCGTAAGGGTTCATGGGGTCGTAAGGGTTCATCGGGTTGCAACTTTGACAGTGGCTTTGACAGTGACTTTGACAGTGAATTTCACAGGATTTTGATAGTGACTTTGACAGTGGCTTTGATCGTGACTTTGACAGTGACCTTGATACTGGCAAAGCCACTGTCAATGTCACTGTCGAAGTCACCGTCAAAGTAACTGTCAAAGTCACTGTCAAAGACACTATCAAAGTCACTGTCAAAGTCACTGTCAAAATCCTGTGAAATTCACTGTCAAAGTCACTGTCAAAGCCACTGTCAAAGTTGCAACCCGATAAACCCTTACGACCCGATGACCCCTTACGATTCGATGAACCTCTACACGATAAAAATGAAAATAATACTTTCTTCAAAATTTTGCAAGTCCTTACTCTCAGTACAAATGTAAAAACACTAAGAAAATTTCGACGGATCTAGAACATTGAGGGTCTGTATCTCGGCCTAGGTAGGTCCAAGCCCAAAATTGTTTAGGACAAAAGTGTTTGTTATAGGCCCTCGACACGATAAAAATGAAAAAAAAACACGATATTGGAAAAAAAAAATTTCGTCGAATTTTTTCTAAGTCCCTAACTTTCAGTACAAAACACTTAGAAAAATTTCGATGGATCTAGAACTTTGAGGGCCTATATCTCGGCCTAGATAGGTCCTAGCCCAAAATTGCTTAGGACAAAAGTATTTGTTTTAGGCCCCTCTACACGATAAAAAAGAAAAAAACACGAAATTGGAAAAAAAAAAATTTGGGCAAAATTTTTCTAAGTCTTTTCCCATAGCGTCCCGAAGGGTATACTCCAACATTTTAAAATAATTGTAAAAGTTATTTACTTACCAAGGTAATCACAGTCTAATGCCCCGGTATTTCTACCAGGAGAGCTGGCGCTATCTCTGCAACATCGGGGTTAATGTTTGCATCCAAACATGGGCCTCCGCCACCCGTTGCTAACCTATACTGGCAACTTTCGCTCCAGCACTGCTTTTTCAAGTTCTCAGTAGCCTTTTCGGTATTTTTATTATCTAAAATATTTTTGTTTCCCTTGAGATTGTGTAAGACCAGGTGTTTTTCCTGAAAATACACAAAAAATTACTAACAAGAAGGGTTGGAATGAACTTAGGGGGCTACCAAAATGTTTCTAGGTACTAAAGTGAACCACAATGTTGCGACAATGCTGTAATGAGAAGATACCTAATATCAGTGTCACAAATGTGATACATAACATGAGATAAGTGAAACCCATGTTAAAATCTTGTGAAGGCCCTATGCACCACTGGTAATACCATGGTAAAATCATTGCGAGACTGACTTCAGAAAACCAAGAGAAAACGAATATGAATCCATGAAGTACATACCTGTGTAGTAAAATTCTTTTCATACACCATACACACTCTTTAACACGATAATTATCGATAATAATGCGAATTCTAACTAAAAATGTAACAAATACGGTTCGCGGTATTTATTTCCTACCTACTTTTGACAGTACGGAGCACAGATCACTGTACGGAGCACAGAAAAACGTTCCGGTTCACATAAAATTAGTGTAAAAGTGGAACGGAAAAACAATTTAAGTCGTAAATGACTGCGTAAAACGGAATATTTTGTCAATCAAGCCAAAAATGGCAATGAAAACAAACTTATTGCACAGATTATAAAAATAAATCAGTAATATGGCGGCAAAATTTGAACTTGAGATTATATTCAGCAGAGTGGATCTTATATTGCGTTCTGGAATAAGAGGACTGCTTAAGTAATGAAAAGGATGTAAACATAGATTCACGTGAACTGCACTCTAACGTGATCTGAGTCACGTATAAGAATACGAACCTGTGAGTAGGTAATCCCTTAACTTTATATGCTGCTTCTATACCTAGGGATTAACAATCGCCTACACGTACCTAGAGTATACGATAGATAAGCCTCACAGACCAGTGTGACTTCTTTTGGCTATGGTATGCCTACGTGTTCGTTTCACAAACCGACGCTATTCGCCAAAAGTTTTTAAACGCCACAGCAGCAAAATTTGGGCTGTGAGCCAAAAGTTTCGGCATTTTTAATTTTATCTGTATTTTTATGTATAATGTCTAGAGGATTCTTAGGATACGAATAGTGGCCTAGTCCATTTTATTTATTAAAGGGTCTCTCGCGTCGTGGCGTCACGCAGGGTGAAATTAAAGGCCGGGTCTCCGTACGTGTTTTGCCCTTTTTATTTATAAAGGACCAATTTATCTGCAACCCGTCCCATGTAGCTAATAAATTTTCCTAATATAATACGAGCAACTAGATAGAGGAACGCTACACACCATAAACTTTTTGGTGGCTTGTGGTTTGCTTGTTGCAGTTGGTAAGTACTATTAACAGTACCACTGGTTCTACATAATTTATAGTTCTTATTTTAATACAGTTTACACACATAACTTTCCTCGCCTTAGGAGTCCACTGCTGGACATAGGTCCCCTCCAGGGTACGGGCCCCGATTACGTTTTTGTCAATTAGTCACTACTAGGCGCCCTCTCAGTCCATCTGGCCGAAGGGCATCCAACGCTTCCGAAGCCTCCACTCGAGAACCCGCTTACTCCAGCCACAGAATAACCAGCGTCCATCGGTACTGCGTTTGATATTGTCAGCTCACAGTAGGTATTCATGATGCGATAAAAAAATAAAAACGTGCGGAGTGAAAGGCAGATGAGCTGCAGGTAGGTACAGCTATAAACTTGACACTAGTGAATTTATTAGTTTAGACACAAGCATCGGTGGTTCAGTGGTAGAATGCTCGCCTGCCACGCGGGCGGCCCGGGTTCGATTCCCGGCCGATGCATAGTAACTTTTTTGTATGGAAATATTTTTATCCGGACAGCTTCCCGATTCACCCGTTATCCCTGTTTGACGTGATTTCGCGTGGGAGTTGACTCATTTCCCTCAGTAAAAAGTAGTTTACTTCTTTTCGAATTTCAGCTTTGATAAGAAAAAAGAGTTCTTACTGTTGTTTAATAAAAAGTCGGTAAGCACCTAGCCGTATTTCAAGGAGTTTTTCATTTCATCCTATTTAATTCTAGCAAGCTTTTTAGGGTTTCGTAGTCTACTAGAAACCCTTATAGTTTCGTCAAGTCTGTCTGTCTGTCTGTCTGTCTGTCTGTCTGTCTGTATGCCGCGCCCTCATATCTTCGTCAGTTTTAGATCTATCGATATGAAATTTGGTAAGAAGATAGATCGTGTTGACCCAAATATAGAAATGTTAAGAAAAAATTATATTAAATGTTTTTTGGACCCCCTCCCATACAAGTGAAAGGGGGGCAATTTTTTTTTTTTTCTTCTGTAATATTGAGTAGGGTATCGTTGAATAGGTCTTTTAAAACTAAGGTGAGGTTTCTTTGAAACAAAGTCACTAAAATGTTTCTGTCACGAGATATTTGCTTTTAAAAAGGGCGTTTTTGACCCATAATTTGTTCCAGCTGTAACTTCTAAAGTATAAACGCAAAAAATTTGAAATAAATATGGAATATAGCTTACAATCTGAAGTTACAATGAAAACTATAACGGATATTGTACCTTTAAAGATTTCAGAAAAAAATGAATTTTTCTATTTGCGGTTGGTCATCATACTGCTGCTAACAAACCAGCAACAAAATTAAGTTTGTAATGCTGAAAGACCTGATATTTAAACGTTGACTACGAAATCCTATTTGTGAGCGTGTCTGACACGCTCTTGGCCGCTTTTTCATCTTGAAAGTTAAGCTCGATTGAGCAAAGGAAAGGATTCGCAATACCAGCAATAGGAAGCTACACTCTTTTTCTTTTTGCTTCTTTTTTTCTATTCTTTTCTGTTGCAGACAGTGGTTAGGCCTGCCTACAGAAGAAAGGAAAATGATGTTAATTCCTAAATAATTCAAGATTACTATAAAACCTTTTCAAAGCTTTCTTTACATGTCATAAAACCGTGTAGGTATTTGCATTATTCCTGGGCACCTCATAACAGACACCAGTCATAGATAAAAGTCATTATGGCAAGAAATATCAAAATTAGTTGAAACCCATGTTGGAACCAGATGATGATGATAGATGTCTCGGTGGCGCAATTTTTGGCTTACAATTTCTGGTTTAGCACTAGAACAGAACTTTTGGTACCAGACCAGATGTTAAAACTACAAGGTTAATATCGCAAACAATTAAACTTTAAAGGCATCGATACTCCAAACTTCAGCTTAACTATTCCAATCGATAGCACCCCGCGCCTAGCACAAGTTTTAACTACCTCCTATAATGAGCAGGTGCTTAATAAAGTTGCGTTTCAGGAGACCGATTTCTGAAAATGTGATTTCTGAATTCGTGCACGGAAGTCCACAACGACGACTGGTCTAGCTAACTATTTGGTCCACAAATTCTACCTACTACGTACTAGGATGTGTGTGTGTGAATGTACTAGCGTAAGTGTGAATGACAAGAACAAATAGTCGGATAATTTCGCATACAGAAATTCAAAAATAGAGCACTAGAACCAAGAACCATCCGTCCGTAGTAACTGTATTATTTATTCTGTAACCGAGGGTTAATAATATTCGTACCCGCGACACCTATCTAGTTCAAACAATTTGAATAAATTTTACATATCTACATTTCCAAATCACGTCTTCGTCCCTTGTTGGGTAGACCGTTAACGGGCGCTATTTTTGAGGACCATATTAGGAGTGTTTCACACGTAAAACCCTTGAGACGAGTCTCTTAGACGCTTCTTACGACACTTGCGGTAAAAAATAGGGTGATGCTATTCTAAGTTAGCATCACATGGCAATAATATAGGTACATACATAAACAATAAATACTTAGGTATTATATGTTACTTAAAAGATAAAACTGAATTAATAAGTATCTCTAGTCTCCAGCCATAGACTTATATATTCTCCAGCAATGTTTGTTTTCCGCTTGACGTAATCAGTGTAATCACTGTGCACTACAAATACCCCGTCAAACACTATAGTACGGGTGAAAATAAGAAATAGAAAAGATGACGTACATCGACCGGGGATCGAACCCGGGCCGCATGGGTAAACGCCCCACCGCCCTGCCACTGAGCTATCGATGCACGGCCGATGGACGCCAAATTTTCTATCTCTTGATGCTCGTCTCCAAGCGACGATCCAGCAACATCTATAGTAAGTATTTAGAACTTACTACTTATTACTACTTATTATTATTTTCACTTGTGTTGTGAGAATAATATTGCACTGTGAGTGCATTACAATCCCAATGAAATGTCTATCAGGGAACTACTTGCGAGACTAACTTGTCAGGCAAAGAAAATCTAACTCGATTCAAACACTAGGGAAGCAGAGTCGACTATCAAAATGCAATTTGACTGCAATTTCTAACGGCATTCGCAAATAGAGTTTGATATGCTAAGATAATGAAGGATCGGGCAGCATCGTTCCCTGTGAATTCGAATTACTACTTATTATATTTTAGTGCCGTGTGATGCCGGCCTAGAATAGCATCACCCCAATTCTACCTGTGGGTGTCGTAAAAAGCGACTAAGGGATAATTATTCAGGGAATGGGCAGCAGCGTTCCCTGTGAGTTAAACATCTTGCACTGCGCTCACCAATCCGCCTGCCAAGCGTGGTGAGTATGGGAATACCTCCCAATACGGGGGAGGCCCATGTCCAGCAGTGGACTGTTGTGGCTGTAAAGGTTATTGCCAAGCGCTCGCCATCCTCCCTAACGACCTTAAGGACAATACACAGCAGAAAACTGGGACTTCGCATAAAGAATAATTTATTTTAAGTCGGACAGAGGGTATGCAGACTTTCGACCCGTATGAAAATACTGAAAATCGTTTACCATAGAAACTTCAAAGAATCGGCAGTATTTTTTATAGCTCCTTTAAGTACGGGGTCCTACAGACCACCGACACATTTCCCACATCCGAGCGGTACTTTGCTTGCGATAGCTATCGGTGACCACGCCCGACGCGCGTTAATGCTATCGCTACTTACACTGAGCCTCCGTGGGTACGTTTGCTGTAAAGTAACTTTCCTGGCTGTCAAACGCGAAGTATGTCAACGGAAAACCTACCTGAATTCAGAAAAACTTGTCATGTGAAAAAGAAAATTCCTATTAACTTGATCACATTATTGAGAAAGTACATAAAACATATCCGTGTATCTATTAAAATGACAAATAGGAAAAAAGATGTTTGATTCAAAGATAAAAGATGTTGTAAATTCGTAGTATCAGCAGCAGCAAATAGCTGTCGCATGTAGTGTCGCTCGTCTATGGGCGAAGTGTCGCTTAAGGGGGATCGTTACGTCATACAAACTAAAATCTGAACTTCAACCGAGTTACACATGAGCTAAACAACAATTTTATCAAAAAATCTTTATGTGAGATGAGGAAGGCACACGTAAATATGTCGCAAAACTGCTTAACGTAAAAAAATATCAAGTATTTTCTCCACAAAAAAATTAAACGTGTTTATTGCAGTAGTAGCTCCATCTATGTTCATTAAGTGGCGACACGGTTTTTACAGAGAAATCTAATGGTTAAAAAATTATTTGTTTTATTTTGCGAAAATGTTATAAAAGCACGGGACTTCCCATCAAGTTTTTTAATCATAATTTTGTCTCATTTAAAGACGTAACTCCATTTAAATTTTGTATGGAAAACGATCCACCTTAAATACCAAAGCAGGCTCGATTAGAATTGCGGTACCTAACACGAGAAGTGTTTTAAAATTTGGTATTTAATTTATCGCGGGTTTTCATCGCTTTGACTACATTCAATCTGCAAAGAATGAATTAGTCGCTGGGAATTAGTTGCAAAACTATCCCGGTAGATGGAGCCCATCCACGCGATAGTGGACAAGATATACTTCCTTAATTCGCAGGCTCGAATAGAATTTGTGGTAGCCCAGTTGGTAGTGGCGTCGGCAGTACAGTTGCCGAAGGTCGCAAGTTCAAATCCTGCCTGCGGTGCAAATGGTATCCGACATTTTAGTATGGAACCTGGCATACCTACCAGACAAAAAAAAAGAAAATCTAAATCTCGCGACCAGAGCTGAAACATGTTGCAATCGATAAAGCATAAAAATACAAACCAAAAGTATACTTTGATAAAAAGCCGTAATAGTTGTATTTTCGGAGATATATGGATTTAAAAGTCGAAAAAAATATTTTTTCAATATTCATTTTCTTTTGCTTTCATAAGTATATATTTATTTATATATTGGTATATGATTATAAATAAAATCAATCTTATTTTAATGTAATACACACTAAAAAGGTTTGATTGTGCTCATTTATATTCAAGACCAAAGCTGATTTGCCTGAAATGCAGTCGCTGTAATCTCTCTATGCATATGCAATCTCCTATAATTAAGGTGCTATTAAGAGAATCGCGACAGATGACAACTGCAGACGACACGTGTAGCGTCGGCAGGTAGCAGTAGGTATCTTCCTTTTGTACGGCTACGCCATGTGCAGTGTATGTGTAATCGATAAACTCCGAAACTACTGGACCGATTTCCAAAATTCTTTCACTATTAGAAAGCTACTACATCTTTGAGTAACATAGGCTACTTTATACCATAGGAAAATTCCTCATTCCCACGGGAAAACGGTCAGCAGCAGGAAAACGAGAAAATAAAGCGGATTTTACCCAAACTAGCCAAACCGCTTTACCGATCTTCGCGAGATTTGGCACTGATATTGCTAGCATATTTAAGATGGACATGGTAATGGCTTCAAAGTAAATGTTGTTCAGCATGATGGGACGCTTCTGCAGGCACATAGTCATCAAGGGTCTGGAGTACCTGATGCAGACCACCAGCATCCCATCTAAACTATATGAGATAGCGTAATGGCCTCAAAGGAAAAGTTTTTCAGCATGAAGGGCTGCTTTTGCTGGCACATGATCATAATGCGACACTTCTGCTGAAACGGAGTAATCGACTTTTTACTACAGGGAAAACTCTAATTTCTACGGGAAAACAGGTAAGTAGCAGCGGGTGAAACCGCAGGGCGGGCCGGTAGTCTTAAATGTATAAAAGCACAACTTAACGTTTTTAGTCTGTGTTACATTAGAATAAGTATTCTTATAGACAAGCACATACTTAAAAAAAGGAAAATAATATTAATATCGAAAAAGAAAAATGACTTTTAAATCCATATATCTCCGAAAATACAACTATTACGACTTTTTATCAAAGTACACTTTCGTTTTGTATTTTTATGCTTAATCGATTGCAATATGTTTCAGCTCTGGTCGCGAGATTTAGATTTTCTTTTTTTTGTTCGGTTGGTATGCCAGCTATGTCGGTTGCTCTTTAGGAAGTTTTCCAAAAAAAGAAGTGTCGCTTGTCTGTAGGAGCCCTACATTAGAAGACTGCTCCTGCTCCGCGTAATACGAAATGCAAACTTTGCATCCCAAAAGAAACTCCGAATACGTGCTATAGCAAGAAAATCGTTCTTTCCCGAGAAAAGAAGGAATATCAAGCGAGTAAAGCCACGGAACGGAGAGATAGTGTGGTCACGTGCTCGGGTTCAGCGATCGGAGAGACAAAATTTAACTTTAAATATACAAAATAGAGAGCTTACAGAAGAATCACTCGACTCTATTAAAGATTTCCGTGATTTTCACTTGTTACATAGCCATGATTGCTAGATACAATACATAGACCAAATACAGATCTAAATCTGATTCAAGAACGTAATATGATTCTCGCCGAAGTTACATATCAAATACTTTGTTATTTACATACCTTGAAATCGACACATACTTTTTAGTCCCCGAAAACTCTAGGAAAATATGCCATTTTTTTAAACCCTCATTACCTCACAATGAAGACTTATCATTATGATGACATACGTGATCCTTTTGGAGTAGGTAAATATTACTCAGTAAAACGCTATGTGGTTTCTTTGAATCTGATATCGTTTTGGCATACACATAAGAGTATCTTCTCTCATCAAAGGAATTCTTAACGAACCAGCTCTTTAACAACCGCACGATGAGTCAAAGGTATCTCTATGTAAAACCTCCATTATTTCATCCTTTGAAACAACATTCCTAGCTATCTTGAGACGCAAATTCAACACTTTAAGTAGTTATTTCAGAGCTAATATTTAATCAGCTGGGCTTGTAATGATAAGATTACTTGCTTGCAAAGTAACAAATTAGTAGCTTAAGTAGGTAGAGGTAGGTACAGTACTGTTTTTGTAATACAATTTGTAACCGGCAAACGGGGACTTGTTCAAACTGGTGATTCTAGGCATTTAGTAGGTAAGTATATGGACAACTTTTTACTGTGCGGCCATCTACGAAGTTACGTATAAAAATGGCTTGACTACATGTTAGGATTTTCTATGGAACAGCTGTTTTTTTAAAATTCTCAAATACCTACGCCCAGTCCCCCGTCCATAGTAAAAGATGAATAATAGGTATGCAAAATGCCTAGAATCACCAGTTTGAATTTATGCCCGCCTGCAAGCAGCACACTGTATCTATGTTGATTCTGACTTACCTACCTACAACTCTAACTCTACTGTGAAACATAAAAGATGACTTGCAACTTGCTTGCATTGCAGCAGCGATTAAATCGGATGAGCTGGTAACACACACACTATGTGGAGATTCTGACTTACCTACCTACAACTACTGTGAAAGGTAAAAGATGACTTGCATTGCAGCCTGTTTGCAGCGATCAAATCGGTTGAGTGAGAGGTCAAGTTCGGATGCGCACAGGTGAAAGGTAAAGACGTACCTTTCTAATACCAAATAATACTCTGTTTTAATATGCAACGTATAAGCATCGGTGGTTCAGTGGTAGAATGCTCGCCTGCCACGCGGGCGGCCCGGGTTCGATTCCCGGCCGATGCAGAGTACTTTTTGCTGCCTATTTTTTTGCCTGGGCAGGAGCTAGCACTAGATCACCAGCCACACATAGACATAATATCCTCGATAGGCTACCTATCTATCTACATATTGGCATTGATTATACCTAACTTATTAGAAAAGTTTACTTACGTACCACCTACCTACAAGTATAAAAATACTAGAAATGAAAAGCATTACAGGATTTTCTTATTTTCCAGAGCCATTTTAAATGGGAGCGCCGCGTTCGTTGCAATTTCTTTATAATTGAGCAAAGGCGAATCCTCAAGTGCGGATTCCATTGGTAATTTCATTTATTAATTCAATAGTTTGCAAACTCGAGAATTTACAAAGTCGCCAGTTTTCAGTAGCAATAAAAAAATTATATCTGGAATTTAATTTGGTAGACACCGCTTGTGTTATTAAATTTTTTGGTAGTATAGGTCTGTATGTATTCAGAACATTCTTCGTACGTAACATATTTTTAAGAGACTAGCGGCCCGATAGCGGTTTCACCCGCTTACACTCATTTTCTTTTTCCACGGGATAAAGACATTTGCCCGGCATGTGTTATCCCTACATATAAACTTTCCTCTTAAATCACTCTATCTATTACAAAAACCGCATCAAAATCCTTTGCGTGCTTTAGGAGAAGTTAGCGAATTCCACGACGACAGAGAAAAGAAAAAGCTACTTCATTTTATACTAGCAGCCCGCCCAGCGGTTTCACCCGCTGCTACTTACCTGTTTTCCTGTAGAAATTGGATCTTTTCCCGTAGTAAAAAGTCAATTACTCCGATCCAGCAGAGGTAAATATGCGAGCAGAAGCGGCCTGTCATGCTGAATAACTTTTACTTTGAAGTCATTACCATATCTCTTATTGTTTATATGGGATGCTGGTGGTCTACATCAGGTACTCCAGACTCTCGTGACCATGTGCCAGCAGAAGCGGCCCGTCATGCTAAATAACTTTTACTTTGAGGCTTTTACCGTATCTCTTATAGTTTATATGGGATGCTGGTGGTCTACATCAGGTACTCCAGACCCTCGTGACCATTTGCCAGCAGAAGCGGCCCGTCATGCTGAATAACTTTTACTTTGAAGCCATTATCGTATCTCTTATTGTTTATATGGGATGCTGGTGGTCTACATCGGGTACTCTAGATCCTCGATGACCATGTGCCAGCAGAAGCGGCCTGCCATGCTGAGTAACTTTTACTTAAAAACCATTACTATATCTTTTATAGTTTAGATGGGATGCTGGTGATGTTCATCAGGTACTCCAGATCCTCGATGACCATGTGCCAGCAGAAGCGGCCCGTCATGGTGAACAACTTTTTCTATGAAGCCATGACCGTATCTTTTATAGTTTAGATGGGATACTGGTGGTCTTCATCAGGTACTCGTACTCCAGATCCTCGAGGGCTGATAAAAAGTAGTCCATGTCCATTTTTACTATGCTAGTAATATCAGTGCCAAATTTCGCGAAGATCGGTAAAGCGGTTTGGCTTATTTGGGTAATATGCGCTGTATTTCCCGCTTTTCCTGCTGCTAACCGCTTTTCACGTGGAAATAAGGAATTTTCCCGTGGTAAAAAGTAGCCTATGTTACTCAGGAATATTGTAGCTTTCTAATGGTGAAAGAATTTTCGAAATCGGTCCAGTAGTTTCGGAGTTTATCGATTACATACATACAAAAAAACAAACAAACAAACAAAAAAACAAACAAAGTTTTCCTCTTTATTATATTATTATAGTGTAGACTACGTTATTGATGCCTTGCGCAAAGACTGTAGAGGCAGAAGTTGCGACGAGGTTCCCATACAAACTTTTTAACTGAGTCTTTCAGGGGGTAAAACAAAACCCGCTTTCCGAAGTGTGTAATCCGCTTTATCTGCAATCTCGTACGCATTTAGAATTCAGAGATTATCGCGGGATTCAGGTGTCGCGATCTAAATTTACGAGTTTCTATTCTCCGCTTTTAAGCGTTGCAGAAATAAATCAATGGTATTTTTTAAATGTTTTATATTATATCATTGTTTGCGCGATCGTGCAGACGCAGGTCGAGTAAAAATTTGCATTGAGATTTTTTTGTGGATCTCGTGATCCAAGCTTACATTGCCTTTAGGGCGCATTACACACATAATCTCCGTTTCGACCTTTTTTGCGCTGCGAAACACATGCGTTGGGGACTTGGGCCAACGAATTCCGACCTTATTCTTATACAAATATCGTTTATATGTCAACGCAGCGTTGTGCGATATTTTTGCGCTAGAGGATGCATTTGTCAAGGCGTTTCACATAAACCGTATTTGTACGAAAATAAGGTCGAAAAAATCATATTCTTCAAACGATATCTATATATTTATATTATGTGTGTAAAGCGCCTAACATATTAACATGAGATGCCTTCCTTGCGCAAAAACTGTAGAGGCAGAAGTTGTGACGAGGTTCCCATACAAACTTTTTAACAATGGGTCTTTCAGGGGGTAAAACAAAACCCGCTTTCCGAAGTGTGTAATCCGCTTTATCTGCAATCTCGTACGCATTTAGAATTCAGAGATTATCACGGGATTCAGGTGTCACGATCTAAATTTACGAGTTTCTATTCTCCGCATTAACGTAAACGTTGCAGAAATAAAGCAATGGTATTTTTAAAATGTTTTACGTAATATCATTGTTTACGCGATCGTGCAGGCGCAGGTAGAGTAAAAATTTTCATTGAGATTTTTTTGTTGATCTCGTGATCCAAGCTTACATTGCCCTTATAGTAGAAGATACGTTCCCTACAAAAGGGCAAAAATTGTGACACATCACCTAGAGCTAACCAAATTTTTACCACAAATAGAGTAACCCTAGATGATCATTTTAAGATGTGGAGGGAAAAAAAATTCAGTCCGGGGGCGCGGGGGGAGGGCGTCAAAGGGGGCAACTAACGCGTTTCTATGATAATTTTTTGACGGACTCATTTAAGTGAGTATAGCAAGTTTGATGTCATTTTCATGGTAAACAAACACGAAGAATTCATTTCTGATGCTTAAAAAGTATGATTGCATACAAAAATATTACTTTTTTAACAATTGAATGACCATCAATTTTCAAAAAATATTTTCGACACGTTATATTTTATTAAAATCATTGGTCTGTATGAATACAAAAAATACTATAACAAAGCTTATTATATGTAGTTTACAAAAATATACAATAATTGTACCTATACTATTCATACAAATAGTCATCATCATCATTGGCCTCATACGTCTGTGACAGACGATTTATTCAGTGTCTGAGGCAAGATTTTTCATGGCTGTATAAGCCGATACGGGAGCGGCATGACTTTCCGCACGCTCTACAAACGAAGGTGGAATTAGAGACTGGCACATGCATGTTTAGATGTCGTTTTTGCCTTTTGTTTGCGAGACCAGCGAACCAGGCATGGTCGTGAGCTTTACGCCCATCAAACACACGCTTTCTCCATACATCCCTTAGGGATGTATACAAATAGTATAGACAAAAAAATCAAGAGCATGTGTAGAAACTGATGCGCACGATACTCTGGGGTCAAGTTACTATTTTTAATGGCTCAATAAATGCGACAAGTACCTATGTAGTATCGTTGTTATAGAAAACAAATACAAGGAATTCATTTTTGATGCTTAAAACGTATGATTCCATACATAAAAATATATTTCAATACGATAATAATAACAATACGAGTACAATTACAAGCAATGTTGGGTATAGAAAAAACTTTAACTCGTCATATTTATTAAAAACTTTCATTCATATAATCATCTAGTTTACAATTACTTTTAATAGTTGTGTACTTTTTAAATATTAAAAACGCATTGTGAAACAATTTAAGGAGTACCTACTCAGGTACTCCAGACATAGCAAGCTAGCGATGCGATGCACGAGCGATAATTTTTACAGGTTAGTTAATGTATTCTGGTTGAGCGCAGGTAAGGTAGAATCTTTGACTAGAGAAAAAAGGGTAGAATAAATACATTATTTTTCTTTTTAGGATTTCGTAGTCCCTTATCATTTCGTCAAGTCTGTCTGTCTGTCTGTATGCCGCGCTCTTATATCTTCGTCAGTTTTAGAGCTATCGACATGAAATTATATCAAATGTACCCTCCCATACAAGTGAAAGTGGGACAAAAACTCTTTTTTTCAGTAATATTGAATAAGTCTTTTAGAGCTAAGGAAAGGTTTATTTGAAACAAAGTCACTTAAATGTTTCTGTCTTGAGATATTTGCTTTTTTTAATGGTAGATAAGAATAAAATATGTTATGATTAACAGCGTCTGCTTTAACGAGGATCACAACAAGCAGGTGATTCTTGAGTTGTATAACTCAACCAGTGAAGCTTTCCCGTATTTGCACCTACAAGGAGGCAACAAAGCCAGAAAGCAGCTGTTCTTTCTCTTCCCTGAACTCAAAAACCCCGCACCGTTGAAAACATGCACCCAACGAAGGCAGTACTCCTTCAGCACTTAAAGCGCGCCTCTTATCAAGTCCACATATGGACGCAAGCATTAGTAAAAGCTCCAGACATGCCTCAACCATCTGATTGGGGATGGAGGAAGGACAGGAACGAGAGGCAACCACTTCGGACTTCATGTGCAGAAAAGATAAGGTGTAGCTGTAAAAAAGGTTCCACCAGAAGGTGCAAACGCAGGAAAGCTGCACTCAAATTTACAGCACTATGTCTCTGTGCCGGTGATTGTTTTATTATACAACTCAAGAACCACCTGCTTCTTGTTATCCTCGTTAAAGCAGACGCTATTTATTTATTTATCATTACATTTATCCTATTATTTAACGAGTACCTAGACCTAGAAACTTTTTATCACTTTAACATTTCAGGCTTTTCTCAAATTGGCAAAATGTCTATAGGGTAAATGTGCCGGTTTGCCGGCCACCATTAGCTGTCGGCCACTTCCCAGTTATTCACTCCGGATATGAAAACGTTATGTAAATAATTAGAAAAGTCATCGCCTTTCAAAAATTTTGGATTATCCTATAACATTTAAATTTGTCAGTATTGTAACTGTTAAATTGATTCATCAGTGTACTTTCAAAAATTATTGAGTGAAGTTGTGTGCTAAATCAGGCAAAAAAACTTGGAGCATATTTTTTTTTCGAGGTAAGTCACAGCGTTGTTTGTGGTTTAGAGGAAATAAATATTGTATCAGTATACTTTATATGAGTTATATTTAATGTATAGCCATGAAAATACCGACAATATTCAATATTAGTAATTAAAATTAGATGGTCGGATAACTAGATGCAAAGCTGGAGGAATTTTATTTCTCGGCCTCTCTCGGTCGAGAGCTAGCTCATAACCACTCGACTTTCATCATTTGTTAAATTATATTCCTTAAGACTTAATAACTTAAATATATTTGAAGGCGTTCTTAAACCTGTATTGAACTATATAGTTAGTTGCCGGCCGTGCGATTTCATACAAATATTTTGCACAAATTTCCGCTAAAAATATTCTGTAACGGACGGCCAACAAGTGGGTTTTGATATTCTAGTTCTCGGCCTAGAGTAAGCTGATATGGCCGATAAAGTAACTTGAATAAATCGAGTTTTCGGCCGTAAGCAATACACCGGCCGAAAGTTGATTTCCATTAATTTAGTTTTTGGCCCATGCCTCAAAAGACGGCCGAAAAAGTGACTGTAATAAATAATATTTACTGCCACGATAAAAACGATGTTTATATGATAAAAACAATGCTGCTTATGTTAACTGCTTATGTTAATAGAAACAAGTGTACCCAATTCCAAAAATGATGCTTCATATGTTCGGTCTGCGCATTGATATACAATTTTCATCACCTTTCTCATCCATTTGAATAAAAATATGTTAATTAAATATCTTTTTGTCTCTTTCAATAACAAACTAACTCTAACGTCAAGAGAACAAGGGTTATTTTTCAATGAGTTGCAAGGTGGCCGAGAAGTAGTTGATATAACGGCCGAAAACTGAATGAAGTGGCCGAGAACCCCGTAAACAGCTATTTTCGGATATATTATTTATTTACTCTTTTTTCTTGCAGTTTATAATAAAATGCTAATTCATTGCAAAAACTATAATATCTGATGATCTCAAAATATTTTTTTGCATATTTCTCTACCCACCTTTTGATACAAATATATTATCTTAAAGCACACCTCGGACACTTCCATACAACGGGCTCGTTATAGACAACTGTCATTTTTACTTGTGTTTGTGTGCGTGACGACAGGCGTGTGAGTGCAGGGTTGACATTCGCGACTAATGTAATGACTACGTACAGTACCTACCAAAGAGGATGTAATAAATAAAATAATGTACCGACTAGTTGCTGCTAATTTAACATTGTTTAGGGGCCTACATCGATCTATTACGTTATTAATTGTGAGTCGAAAGTAGTTAAGAATACGAACCGATTACTTCTTAGGTAGGTAGGTAGTTTTTTGTCTCTTTTCTTCCCGCGGAAAACGAAAAAGTCTCCTGTCTGGGTCTCTGTTTGTGGACATACAGCCGTACACGGCACAATATCGCACCATTTTTTAATTTTATCCAACAATTTTATTATGAAATACTTTTATCCGTCCGCGAATCTAAGGCGAACTAAGTTCAAATGTTCGCGCCTTTTTATGTGGACATGAATATGGCCGGCACCTCCTTCGTTTCATCAGTCTACAAGAAACCACGATGAAACCTTCTTGGATGAAACGAACATGCAACAAGTCCAGCACCATACCTAGCACTTTGGTTCACTTAAGTCTTCACTAATTTTTTGACATTTCGCGGGCGGGGGCTGGTAAGCGGCGTGGGTGCGGGGGGGAGAGTGTCCGTTCTGTATGTAGTACTATACTACATACTATTGTCTATTCTGTGCTTAAAGTCAAAAGTTCGCAAGATTGGCCGACAACCGGCTAATTTACATATTCTTTAATAAAAGTAAGGTAATCTATTTATTCTACTCTACCTTCGCTCAACCAGAATACATTAACAAACCTGTAAAAATTATCGCTCATGCATCGCATCGCTAGCTTGCTATGTCTGGAGTACTTAAGTAGGTACTGCTTAAATTGTTTCACAATGAGTTTTTTTAATATTAAAAAGTACACAACCATTAAAAGTAATTTTTTGTAAACTAGATGATTATATGAATGAAAGTTTTTAATAAGTATGACGAGTTAAAGTTTTTTCTATACCCAACATTGCTTGTTATTGTATTGTTATTATCGTATTGAAATATATTTTTGTGTATGGAATCATACGTTTTAAGCATCAAAAATGAATTCCTTGTATTTGTTTTGTATAAAAACGATACTACATAGGTACTTGTCGCATTTATTGAGCCATAAAAAATTGTAACTTGACCCCAGAGTATCGTGCGCATCAGTTTCTACACATGCTCTTGATTTTTTTGTCTATACTTTTTGTATGAATAGTATACAATTATTGTATATTTTTGTAAACTACATATTATAAGCTTTGTTATAGTATTTTTTGTGTTCATACAGACCAATGATTTTAACAAAATATAACGTGTTAAAAATATTTTTTGAAAATTGATGGTCATTCAATTGTTAAATAAATAATATTTTAGTATGTAATCATACTTTTTAAGCCTCAGAAATGAATTTTTTGTGTTTCTTTTATATGAAAATGACACCAAACTTGCTATTCTCACTTAAATGAGCCCGTTAAAAAATATCATAGAAATGCGTTAGTTACCCCCTTTGACGCCCTCCCCCCGCGCCCCCTGGCTGATTTTTTTTTCCCTCCACATCTTAAAATGATCATCTAGGGCCACTCTATTCGTGGTAAAAATTTGGCTAGCTCTAGGTGATGTGTCACAATTCCCCTAAAAATATCTTCTACTATTAGGGCGCTTTACACACATAACCTCCGATTCAACGCTTATTTTTGCGCTGCTTACCGCATGCGTTGTGACAATACGAATTCCGACCTTATACTCATACAAATATCGTTTATGTCAAATTTTTTCTTCCGTCAACGCAGCGTTGTGCGATATTTTTGCGCTAGTGGATGCGTCTGTCAAGACCTTTCACAGAAACCGTATTTGTATGAAAGTGAGGGGGTAAATCGTATTTTTCAAACGATATCCGTCGCGAAAAATATAATAATAAATAACGCATAAACGCAGAAAGCGCCTAACATATTAACAAGAGATGCCTTCCTTGCGCAAAGACTGTAGAGGCAGAAGTTGCGACGAGGTTCCTATACAAACTTTTCAACAATAGTTCTTTCAGGGGGTAAAACAAAACCCGCTTCCCGAAGTGTGTAATCCGCTTTATCTGCAATCTCGTACGCATTTAGAATTCAGAGATTATCGCGGGATTCAGGTGTCGCGATCTAAATTTACGAGTTTCTATTCTCCGCTTTTAAGCGTTGCAGAAATAAATCAATGGTATTTTTAAACGTTTTACGCGCTCGTGCAAGCGCAGGTCGAGACAAAATGTTTATTGATATTATTTTGTAAAGATACAATTTTGTAGACAGACCTCTACAATCGCACAAATACCTACTCCTTGCTCAACCTCATCTATGATATCGTTCGTGCGTTCCCGATGTCCCAGGTACTTAAACGTATTACGGGTGGGTTAGGTTAGGCTTGAGCAATATCTGAATATGCCATGCCTTGCCCTACCTTATCAAACTTTGCTTTGAAGGCGAAAATGACAAGCAAGTACCCGCGACTTTCCCTTTGGCCCGATCCTTATAACCGGGACAAAGGGAAGTCAATTCTATGACGTCTCGTTGTTCCCGTGACGGAGACTCTTTTACCGGGGACAACCGTAAAATAACAATAACACATGTTATTGTTTCAAAGCCCTACTCCGAAAATCGACGCTCCAGCCTCGGCATAATAAAACACTGTAAACTCCCAGAATTTGTTTTGTCAAAGATTGCAGGTTCCTCGCTGTTGTTATCCCGATTTCCTCGCGGAAGTAAAATGACGTCGCTGCATCGTCTGGAATTGCTTGCGAATTGATGCGGAATTCCGGACTTCTTGAGGCTGCCTTGAGGTGTGCCGCGGATTTACAAAGCGCGGGAAACTTTGCTGGGAAATTACTTTTCGTACAAGGAAAAATCGTTTGTCAAAGAATGCAGGTTTTTCGCTGCTGTTATCACGATTTCCTTGCGAAAGTAAAACGGCGTCACCTCATCGCTTGGAATTGCTTGTGAGTGAATGCGAGCAGAATTATGGAGTCGTGTAAGGTACACTTAATCGCCACAGACAAGGCCTACCTATAAAAAATGGCGCCACAGAGGAGAGGATAAGGTCTGCTCGCGACCACGACTGGTGAAACCCAGTCGAAACGTCGAGTTTCCAGGTAAATCGCTTATTTACCTAAAAAACTATAGCGATAAGACCTGTTAAAGTAATTATTATGTGTGAAAGTAATCGCGAGTGCTTTAAAAGTTATATCTTGGAAGGTACTTACTACGCGGGTTTATAACGCACTGCGGGAATTCTTACATTTTATGGATATAACTAGTACTTTTCCTATCAACAACGAATTTCCCAACCACGAATGACAAACGGATTGGTAGAGGTTGGATCTGAGATATAATGCTGGTGCCTATTCTAATCCGAGGATTTATATCTCTTTC
The DNA here is from genome assembly GCA_024500475.1 of Phthorimaea operculella. Classification (NCBI taxonomy): domain Eukaryota; kingdom Metazoa; phylum Arthropoda; class Insecta; order Lepidoptera; family Gelechiidae; genus Phthorimaea; species Phthorimaea operculella. The sequence continues at coordinate 23,552 of JANFCV010000155.1, read as the reverse complement.
ATTAGTTGATGAAACTTAGTTACATGAAGAACTTCTACCTGTTACTACTTACTAGAAGTACCTAAAGAAACTTTTAGTGCCTATAGATCTTAAATTGTTACCACAGTAGATTCATCGTTGCATCTCTCCAATAAACGTCGCACATTAATTCAACCAAGTAGCGCTATTACAGTAAAAGATGAAGAAATTTTATTTCTCCGGCGTCCTTGCAAGGTGAGTCCTCTCTCCAATGGTGCCCAACCACAGTTTTACTACAAAACAGTAGGCAAGCTATCCGCGTGGCTTGGCTACGCACCGGTCTAGGTGTATTTACAGTTGGCATCGACACGAAAAAAGAAGGAGGTAAGCTTAATACATATACTCTGACGCCTCCGTAAGGGAAGATAGGAGAGCGACGTCATTAGCTTGCTGTGTTCCGTCATTGTGTGGGAATGACAGTGTCTCTAGCTAGGACTTATGGGGACCTCGCTCTATCATCGGCTCTATTCCAGCCCATTGTTCCAAGATCTGCTACTTGTGTCCTCTCGTGGCACGAAATCTATTACTTCCTACTCCTTTCCTACCTACTCTGTCCTAAGCCATTGTTCGCCGCGTGCCTCTTTTCTCGGCCAGCACCGACCTATAAGACTCTTCTACGTGTGTCCTTTCGTGGCACGAAATCTACTAATACCTACTCGTTTCCCACCTACTGTGTCCTAAGCCAATTGTTCGGTGAACGGGCATTCCAATTTGGCTTTGGCTGATGCGGGCTGAGCTGGAGTGCAGGCGCCGTCGAGACTCCTTCGAGGAAACGTTCTTAGCCGCTTCGCTGAGTGGTAATTTATACTCGTAGAGCTAGCCTTTACAGTAAGAAGAGTGTCGCAACAAAGGAAGACAGTCGCAACCCCATCATCCAAATACAGTAGAATATTAAATCTATCATCGCGTGGAATTAAGTGTTCTATTTTACACTTGACATAATGCACATTGACGTCAAAATATTTCTTCAGACGCCTTCCTCCGCGGGTACAGCCTCTTCTTGAAGTCACCCTGCTCGTTTCCCTCATACTGTGTCCTAAGCCAATGGTTCGGTGAACGGGCATTCCAATTTGGCTTTGGCTGATGCGGGCTGAGCTGGAGTGCAGGCGCCGTCGAGACTCCTTCGAGGAAACGTTCTTAGACGCTTTGCTGAGTACTGTTTACAGAGTTCGTCTTTACAATAAGAAGAGTATAAGGCCACAAAGGAAGACCTGCAGTCGCAACCCCATTATCCAAATATAGTAGAATATCAAATTTGTCATCGCGTGGAATTAGGTGTCCTATTTTACACTTGACTAAATAAATGCACACTAATGTCAAGATATCTTCAGCCGCTGTCCTCCGCGGGTACAAGACTATTCTTGAAGTCACCCTGCTCTTTTCCTCATAGTGTGGTCCTAAGAAAATTGTTCGGTGAACGGGCATTCCAATTTGGCTTTGGCTGATGCGGGCTGAGCTGGAGTGCAGGCGCCGTCGAGATTCCTTCGGGGAAACGTTCTTAGCCGCTTCACTGGGTGTTGTTTACACTTGTAGAGCTAACCTATAAGAAGAGTATAGGCCACAAAGGAAGACAGTCGCAACACCATCATCCAAATACAGTAGATTATTATATCTGCCATCGGGGGAAATTGCACTATTGAACACTCCTCTCTATTAAAAAAAACACTGCGGACCTAACTTCTTGGTGCGGCCTTAAAGGACTCTCAAGTGTCCCTGCTCATTCCACTATACTGTATCCTAAGCCAATTGTTCGGTGACCGGGCATTCCAATTTGGCGTTGGCTGATGCGGGCTGAGCTGGAGTGCAGGCGCCGTCGAGACTCCTTCGAGGAAACGTTCTTAGCCGCTTCGCTGAGTGCTGTTTACACTTGTACCTAACCCAAGACTTGATAAGAAGAAGTGTCTTTGCTACGATAAAAGTCCTGCAAACGTAACGCAGTCATCCAAATATAGAACATCTGCTTCGTGAGGAATTGCACTATTTAACACTATTGCACATGACAGAAAGCTTATTAAGTTTTTTCCGCCGCGTGTCTCTTTTCTCGGCACGGACCTTTAAGACTCTTCCACGTGTGCCCTTTCGTGGCACGAAATCTGCTACTACCTACTCGTTTCCCATCTACTATGTGCTAAGCCAATTGTTCGGTGAACGGGCATTCCAATTTGGCTTTGGCTGATGCGGGCTGAGCTGGAGTGCAGGCGCCGTCGAGACTCCTTCGAGGAAACGTTCTTAGCCGCTTCGCTGAGTGGTAATTTACACTCGTAGAGCTAACTTATAAGAAGGGTATAGGCCACAAAGGAAGACAGTCGCAGCCCCATCATCCAAATACAGAAGAATATTATCTGCTATGGGGGAAATTGCACTATTGAACACTCCTCTCTATAAAAAAAAACACTGCGGACCTTAACTTCTTGGTGCGGCCTTATGACTCTCAAGTCTCTCTGCTCTTTTCCTCATACTTTGTCCTAAGCCAATTGTTCGGTGAACGGGCATTCCAATTTGGCTTTGGCTGATGCGGGCTGAGCTGAGTGCAGGCTCCGTCGATACTCCTTCGAGGAAACGTTCTTAGCCGCTTCGCTGGGTGCTGTTTACACTTGTACCAACTCCAAGTCTTGATAAGTAGAAGTGTCTTTACGAAAAAAGTCCCACAGACGTAACGCAGTCATCCAAATAAAGAATATCTGTCTTCTTGTGGAATTTCACTATCAAACTCTTTTGCACATCACAAAAGGCTCCTTCATTTTACGATAATTTTAACGCCACGGGCTTCCTTTCTTGGCGAGGATACACAAGACTCTTCTTGAAGTTACCCTGCTCGTTTCCCACCTACTGTGTCCTAAGCCAATTGTTCGGTGAACTGGCATTCCAATTTGGCTTTGGCTGATGCGGGCTGAGCTGGAGTGCAGGCGCCGTCGAGACTCCTTCCAGGAAACGTTCTTAGCCACTTCGCTGAGTGCTGTTTACACTTATAGAGTTAGTCTTTACAATAAGAAGAGTATAGGCACCAAAAGAAACTCAATCATAAAAATACAGTGGAATATAATATCTGTCATCGCGTTGAATTAGGCGTCCTATTTTACACTTGACAAAATGCACATTGATGTCAAGATATTTCTTCATAGCCGCCTGCCTCCGTCCTTCGCACAGACCCACAAGACTTTTCTTGAAGTCACCCTGCTCGTTTCCCACCTACTATGTCCTAAGCCAATTGTTCGGTGAACGGGCATTCCAATTTGGCTTTGGCTGATGCGGCCTGAGCTGAGTGCAGGCGCCGTCGAGACTCCTTCGAGGAAACGTTTTTAGCCGCTTCGCTTAGTGCTGTTTCACACTCATAGAACTAACCTATAAGAAGAGTATAGGCCACAAAGGAAGACAGCCGCAACCCCATCATCCAAATACAGTAGATTATTATATCTGCCATCGGGGGAAATTGCACTATTGAACACTCCTCTCTATTAAAAAAAACACTGCGGACCTAACTTCTTGGTGCGGCCTTATAAGACTCTCAAGTCTCCCTGCTCTTTCCCTCATACTGTGGTCCTAAGCCAATTGTTCGGTGAACGGGCATTCCAATTTGGCTTTGGCTGATGCGGGCTGAGCTGGAGTGCAGGCGCCGTCGAGACTCCTTCGAGGAAACGTTCTTAGCCGCTTTGCTAAGTACTGTTTACATTGTACCCCAAGTCTTGATGAGAAGAAGTGTCTTTGCTACGAAAAAGACCTGCAGACGTAACGCAGTCATCCAAATATAGAACATCTGCTTCATGAGGAATTGCATTATTTAACACTCTATTGCACATGACAAAAGGGTCATTAAGTTTTTCCCGCCGCGTGCCTCTTTTCTCGACACGGACCTATAAGACTCTTCTACGTATGTCCTTTGGTGGCTCGAAATCTACTACTACCTACTCGTTTCCCACCTACTGTGTCCTAAGCCAATTGTTCGGTGAGCGGGCATTCCAATTTGGCTTTGGCTGATGCGGGCTGAGCTGAGTGCAGGCGCCGTCGAGACTCCTTCGAGGAAACGTTCTTAGCCGCTTTACTTAGTGCTGTTTACACTTGTACCCACCCCATGGCTTGATAAGATGAAATATGTTAGTTACGAAAAAAGTCCTGCAAACGTAACGCAGTCATCCAAATATAGGATATCTGACTTCGTGTGGAATTGCACTATTTAACACTCTGTTGCACATGACTAAAAGCTCATTAAGTTTAAGATATTTTCCCACCACAAGCTTCCTGTCTTGCCGAGGATTCACAAGACTCTTCTTGAAGTCACCCTGCTCGTTCCCCACGTACTGTGTGCTAAGCCAATTGTTCGGTGAACGGGCATTCCAATTTGGCTTTGGCTGATGCGGGCTGAGCTGGAGTGCAGGCGCCGTCGAGACTCCTTCGAGGAAACGTTCTTAGCCGCTTCGATGAGTACTGTTTACAGAGTTAGCCTTTACAATAAGAAGAGTATAGGCCACAAAGGAAGACAGTCGCAACCCCATCATCCAAATACATTAGATTATTATAATATCTGCCATCGGGGGAAATTGCACTATTGAACACTCTTCTCTATTAAAAAAAAAACACTGCGGACCTAACTTCTTGGTGCTAACTTCTCTCAAGTCACCCTGCTTGTTCCCCACCTACTGTATCCTAAGCCAATTGTTCGGTGAACGGGCATTCCAATTTGGCTTTGGCTGATGCGGGCTGAGCTGGAGTGCAGGCGCCGTCGAGACTCCTTCGAGGAAACGTTCTTAGCAGCTTCGCTCAGTGATGTTCACACTCGTACCACAAGTCTTGATAAGAAGAAGTATCTTTGTTACGAAAAAAGTTTTGCAAACGTAACGCAGTCATCCAAATAAATAGAACATCTGTTTCGTGAGGAATTGCACTATTTAACACTGTATTGCACATGACAGAAGGCTCATTAAGTTTTTTCCGCCGCGGGCCTCCTTTCTCGGCACGGACCCATAAGACTGCGTGTCCTTTACATGTCTTCTACGTGTGTCCTTTCGTGGCTCGAAATCTGCTACTACCTACTCTTTTCCCTCATACTGTGTCCTAAGCCAATTGTTCGGTGAACAGGCATTCCAATTTGGCTTTGGCTGATGCGGCCTGAGCTGAGTGCAGGCGCCGTCGAGACTCCTTCGAGGAAACGTTCTTGGCCGCTTCGCTGAGTGCTGTTTACACTTATAGAGTTAGTCTTTATAATAAGAAGAGCATAGGCACCAAAACAAGACCCACAGTCGCAACCACATCATCCAAATACAGCAGAATATCAAATCTGTCATCGCGTGGAATTAGGTGTCCTATTTTACACTTGACAAAATGCACATTGATGTCAAGATATTTCTTCAGCCGCCGTCCTCCGAGGGTACAAGACCCTTCTTGAAGTCACCCTGCTCTTTCCCTCATACTATGTCCTAAGCCAATTGTTCGGTGAACGGGCATTCCAATTTGGCTTTGGCTGATGCGGCCTGAGCTGGAGTGCAGACTACGTCGAGACTCCTTCGAGGAAACGTTCTTAGCCGCTTTACTTAGTGCTGTTTACATTGTATGTACCGCAAGTCTTGATAAGAAAAAGTGTGTTTGCTACGAAAAAGTATTGCAGACGTAACACAGTCATCCAAATAAAGAATATCTGCCTTCTTGTGGAATTTCACTATTTAACACTCTATTGCACATGACAAAAGGCTCATTAAGTTTACGATAATTTTAACGCCAAGGACTTCTTTCCTTGGCGCGGATTCACAAGACTCTTCTTGAAGACACCTTACTCGATTCCCACTTACTGTGTCCTAAGCCAATCGTTCGGTGAACGGGCATTCCAATTTGGCTTTGGCTGATGCGGGCTGAGCTGGAGTGCAGGCTCCGTCGAGGCTCCTTCGAGGAAACGTTCTTAGCTGCTTTACTTAGTGCTGTTTACACACTCGTATAGCTAGCCTTTGATAATAAGAAGAGTACAGGCACCAAATAAAGACCCTCAGTCGCAACCACATCATCCAAATACAGTAGACATATCAAATCTGTCATCGCGTGGAATTAGGTGTCCTATTTTACACTTGACTAAATGCACATTGATGTCAAGATATTTATTCAGCCGCCGTCCTCCGCGGGTACAAGACTCTTCTTGAAGTCACCCTACTCGTTTCCCACTTACTATGTCCTAAGCCAATTGTACGGTGAACAGGCATTTCAATTTGGCTTTGGCTGATGCGGGCTGAGCTGGAGTGCAGGCGCCGTCGAGACTCCTTCGAGGAAACGTTCTTAGCCGCTTCGCTGAGTGCTGTTTACACTCGTAGAGCTAACCTATAAGAAGAGTATAGGCCACAAAGGAAGACAGTCGCAACCCCATCATCCAAATACAGTAGATTATTATATCTGCCATCGGGGGAAATTGCACTATTGAACACTCTACTCTTTAAATATTAAAAAAAAACACTGCGGACCCTAACTTCTTGGTGCTGCCTTATAAGACTCTCAAGTCTCCCTGCTCTTTCTAACCTACCGTGTCCTAAGCCAATTGTTCGGTGACCGGACATTCCAATTTGGCTTTGGCTGATGCGGGCTGAGCTGCAGTGCAGGCGCCGTCGAGACTCCTTCGAGGAAACGTTCTTAGCCGCTTTGCTGAGTACTGTTTACAGAGTTCGTCTTTACAATAAGAAGAGTATAAGGCCACAAAGGAAGACCTGCAGTCGCAACCCCATTATCCAAATATAGTAGAATATCAAATTTGTCATCGCGTGGAATTAGGTGTCCTATTTTACACTTGACTAAATAAATGCACACTAATGTCAAGATATCTTCAGCCGCTGTCCTCCGCGGGTACAAGACTATTCTTGAAGTCACCCTGCTCTTTTCCTCATAGTGTGGTCCTAAGAAAATTGTTCGGTGAACGGGCATTCCAATTTGGCTTTGGCTGATGCGGGCTGAGCTGGAGTGCAGGCGCCGTCGAGATTCCTTCGGGGAAACGTTCTTAGCCGCTTCACTGGGTGTTGTTTACACTTGTAGAGCTAACCTATAAGAAGAGTATAGGCCACAAAGGAAGACAGTCGCAACACCATCATCCAAATACAGTAGATTATTATATCTGCCATCGGGGGAAATTGCACTATTGAACACTCCTCTCTATTAAAAAAAACACTGCGGACCTAACTTCTTGGTGCGGCCTTAAAGGACTCTCAAGTGTCCCTGCTCATTCCACTATACTGTATCCTAAGCCAATTGTTCGGTGAACGGGCATTCAAATTTGGCGTTGGCTGATGCGGGCTGAGCTGGAGTGCAGGCGCCGTCGAGACTCCTTCGAGGAAACGTTCTTAGCCGCTTCGCTGAGTGCTGTTTACACTTGTACCTAACCCAAGACTTGATAAGAAGAAGTGTCTTTGCTACGATAAAAGTCCTGCAAACGTAACGCAGTCATCCAAATATAGAACATCTGCTTCGTGAGGAATTGCACTATTTAACACTATTGCACATGACAGAAAGCTTATTAAGTTTTTTCCGCCGCGTGTCTCTTTTCTCGGCACGGACCTTTAAGACTCTTCCACGTGTGCCCTTTCGTGGCACGAAATCTGCTACTACCTACTCGTTTCCCATCTACTATGTGCTAAGCCAATTGTTCGGTGAACGGGCATTCCAATTTGGCTTTGGCTGATGCGGGCTGAGCTGGAGTGCAGGCGCCGTCGAGACTCCTTCGAGGAAACGTTCTTAGCCGCTTCGCTGAGTGCTGTTTACACTTGTAGAGCTAACCTATAGTATAGGCCACAAAGGAAGACAGTCGCAACCCCATCATCCAAATACAGAAGAATATTATCTGCTATGGGGGAAATTGCACTATTGAACACTCCTCTCTATAAAAAAAAACACTGCGGACCTTAACTTCTTGGTGCGGCCTTATGACTCTCAAGTCTCTCTGCTCTTTTCCTCATACTTTGTCCTAAGCCAATTGTTCGGTGAACGGGCATTCCAATTTGGCTTTGGCTGATGCGGGCTGAGCTGGAGTGCAGGCGCCGTCGAGACTCCTTCGAGGAAACGTTCTTAGCCGCTTCGCTGAGTGCTGTTTACACTTGTACCTACCCCAAGTCTTTATAAGATGAAGTATCTGAGTTACGAAAAAAGTCCTGCAAACGTAACGCAGTCATCCAAATAAAGAAAATCTGCTACATGAGGAATTTCACTTTTTAACACTCTATTGCACATGACATGACAAAAGGCTCATTAAGTTTTTTTAGCCGCGGGCTTCCTTTCTTCACATGGACCCATAAGACTCTTCTACGTGTGTCCTTTCGTAGCTCGAAATCTGCTACTACCTACTCGTTTCCCACCTACTGTACCCTAAGCCAATTGTTCGGTGAACGGGCATTCCAATTTGGCTTTGGCTGATGCGGCCTGAGCTGAAGTGCAGGCTCCGTCGAGACTCCTTCGAGGAAACGCTCTTAGCCGCTTTACTTAGTGCTGTTTACATTTTCTGAAAAAGTGTCTTTGCTACGAAAAAGTATTGCAGACGTAACACAGTCATCCAAATAAGGAATATCTTAGCGCAATCATCCAAAAAGCACAATATTTGTCTTCGTGTGAAATTGCACCATGAAACACTCTATTGCACATGACAAAAGGTTCTTTAAGTTTAAGGGTTTCCTTTCTTGGCGAGGATTCAGAAGACTCTTCTTAAAGCCACCCTGCTCTTTCCCCTATACTGTATCCTAAGCCAATTGTTCGGTGAACGGGCATTCAAATTTGGCTTTGGCTGATGCGGGCTGAGCTGGAGTGCAGGCGCCGTCGAGACTCCTTCGGGGAAACGTTCTTAGCCGCTTCACTGGGTGCTGTTTACACTTGTACCTACCTCAAGTCTTGATAAGAAGAAGTGTCTTTGCTTCGAAAAAAGTCCTGAAGACCTAGCGCAGTCATCCAAATATAGAATATCTGTCTTCTTAATTGCACTTAAAAAAAGCCTCATTACGCTTACGATAATTTTACCGCCACGGGCTTCCTTTCTTGCCGCGGTTTCAAAAGACTCTTCTTGAAGTCACCCTGCTCGTTTTCCACCTACTGTGTCCTAAGCCAATTGTTCGGTGAACGGGCATTCCAATTTGGCTTTGGCTGATGCGGGCTGAGCTGGAGTGCAGGCGCCGTCGAGACTCCTTCGAGGAAACGTTCTTAGCCGCTTCTATAAGAGCTGTTTACACTTCTACCTACCCCAAGTCTTGAAAAGATGAAGTATCTTAGTTACGAAAAAAGTTCTGCAAACGTAAGCCAGTCATCCAAATATATAACATCTGCTTCGTGAGGAATTTCACTTTTTAAAACTCTATTTCACATGACAAAACGCTCATTAAGTTTAAGATATTTTCCCACCACAAGCTTCCTTTCTTGCCGAGGATTCACAAGACTCTTTTAGTCACCCTGCTCGCTTCTCACCTACTGTGTCCGAAGCCAATTGTTCGGTGACCGGGCATTCCAATTTGGCTTTGGCTGATGCGGGCTGAGCTGGAGTGCAGGCTCCGTCGAGGCTCCTTCGAGGAAACGTTCTTAGCTGCTTTACTTAGTGCTGTTTACACACTCGTATAGCTAGCCTTTGATAATAAGAAGAGTACAGGCACCAAATAAAGACCCTCAGTCGCAACCACATCATCCAAATACAGTAGACATATCAAATCTGTCATCGCGTGGAATTAGGTGTCCTATTTTACACTTGACTAAATGCACATTGATGTCAAGATATTTATTCAGCCGCCGTCCTCCGCGGGTACAAGACTCTTCTTGAAGTCACCCTACTCGTTTCCCACTTACTATGTCCTAAGCCAATTGTACGGTGAACAGGCATTTCAATTTGGCTTTGGCTGATGCGGGCTGAGCTGGAGTGCAGGCGCCGTCGAGACTCCTTCGAGGAAACGTTCTTAGCCGCTTCGCTGAGTGCTGTTTACACTCGTAGAGCTAACCTATAAGAAGAGTATAGGCCACAAAGGAAGACAGTCGCAACCCCATCATCCAAATACAGTAGATTATTATATCTGCCATCGGGGGAAATTGCACTATTGAACACTCTACTCTTTAAATATTAAAAAAAAACACTGCGGACCCTAACTTCTTGGTGCTGCCTTATAAGACTCTCAAGTCTCCCTGCTCTTTCTAACCTACCGTGTCCTAAGCCAATTGTTCGGTGACCGGACATTCCAATTTGGCTTTGGCTGATGCGGGCTGAGCTGCAGTGCAGGCGCCGTCGAGACTCCTTCGAGGAAACGTTCTTAGCCGCTTTGCTGAGTACTGTTTACAGAGTTCGTCTTTACAATAAGAAGAGTATAAGGCCACAAAGGAAGACCTGCAGTCGCAACCCCATTATCCAAATATAGTAGAATATCAAATTTGTCATCGCGTGGAATTAGGTGTCCTATTTTACACTTGACTAAATAAATGCACACTAATGTCAAGATATCTTCAGCCGCTGTCCTCCGCGGGTACAAGACTATTCTTGAAGTCACCCTGCTCTTTTCCTCATAGTGTGGTCCTAAGAAAATTGTTCGGTGAACGGGCATTCCAATTTGGCTTTGGCTGATGCGGGCTGAGCTGGAGTGCAGGCGCCGTCGAGATTCCTTCGGGGAAACGTTCTTAGCCGCTTCACTGGGTGTTGTTTACACTTGTAGAGCTAACCTATAAGAAGAGTATAGGCCACAAAGGAAGACAGTCGCAACACCATCATCCAAATACAGTAGATTATTATATCTGCCATCGGGGGAAATTGCACTATTGAACACTCCTCTCTATTAAAAAAAACACTGCGGACCTAACTTCTTGGTGCGGCCTTAAAGGACTCTCAAGTGTCCCTGCTCATTCCACTATACTGTATCCTAAGCCAATTGTTCGGTGAACGGGCATTCAAATTTGGCGTTGGCTGATGCGGGCTGAGCTGGAGTGCAGGCGCCGTCGAGACTCCTTCGAGGAAACGTTCTTAGCCGCTTCGCTGAGTGCTGTTTACACTTGTACCTAACCCAAGACTTGATAAGAAGAAGTGTCTTTGCTACGATAAAAGTCCTGCAAACGTAACGCAGTCATCCAAATATAGAACATCTGCTTCGTGAGGAATTGCACTATTTAACACTATTGCACATGACAGAAAGCTTATTAAGTTTTTCCGCCGCGTGTCTCTTTTCTCGGCACGGACCTTTAAGACTCTTCCACGTGTGCCCTTTCGTGGCACGAAATCTGCTACTACCTACTCGTTTCCCATCTACTATGTGCTAAGCCAATTGTTCGGTGAACGGGCATTCCAATTTGGCTTTGGCTGATGCGGGCTGAGCTGGAGTGCAGGCGCCGTCGAGACTCCTTCGAGGAAACGTTCTTAGCCGCTTCGCTGAGTGCTGTTTACACTTGTAGAGCTAACCTATAGTATAGGCCACAAAGGAAGACAGTCGCAACCCCATCATCCAAATACAGAAGAATATTATCTGCTATGGGGGAAATTGCACTATTGAACACTCCTCTCTATAAAAAAAAACACTGCGGACCTTAACTTCTTGGTGCGGCCTTATGACTCTCAAGTCTCTCTGCTCTTTTCCTCATACTTTGTCCTAAGCCAATTGTTCGGTGAACGGGCATTCCAATTTGGCTTTGGCTGATGCGGGCTGAGCTGGAGTGCAGGCGCCGTCGAGACTCCTTCGAGGAAACGTTCTTAGCCGCTTCGCTGAGTGCTGTTTACACTTGTACCTACCCCAAGTCTTTATAAGATGAAGTATCTGAGTTACGAAAAAAGTCCTGCAAACGTAACGCAGTCATCCAAATAAAGAAAATCTGCTACATGAGGAATTTCACTTTTTAACACTCTATTGCACATGACATGACAAAAGGCTCATTAAGTTTTTTTAGCCGCGGGCTTCCTTTCTTCACATGGACCCATAAGACTCTTCTACGTGTGTCCTTTCGTAGCTCGAAATCTGCTACTACCTACTCGTTTCCCACCTACTGTACCCTAAGCCAATTGTTCGGTGAACGGGCATTCCAATTTGGCTTTGGCTGATGCGGCCTGAGCTGAAGTGCAGGCTCCGTCGAGACTCCTTCGAGGAAACGCTCTTAGCCGCTTTACTTAGTGCTGTTTACATTTTCTGAAAAAGTGTCTTTGCTACGAAAAAGTATTGCAGACGTAACACAGTCATCCAAATAAGGAATATCTTAGCGCAATCATCCAAAAGCACAATATTTGTCTTCGTGTGAAATTGCACCATGAAACACTCTATTGCACATGACAAAAGGTTCTTTAAGTTTAAGGGTTTCCTTTCTTGGCGAGGATTCAGAAGACTCTTCTTAAAGCCACCCTGCTCTTTCCCCTATACTGTATCCTAAGCCAATTGTTCGGTGAACGGGCATTCAAATTTGGCTTTGGCTGATGCGGGCTGAGCTGGAGTGCAGGCGCCGTCGAGACTCCTTCGGGGAAACGTTCTTAGCCGCTTCACTGGGTGCTGTTTACACTTGTACCTACCTCAAGTCTTGATAAGAAGAAGTGTCTTTGCTTCGAAAAAAGTCCTGAAGACCTAGCGCAGTCATCCAAATATAGAATATCTGTCTTCTTAATTGCACTTAAAAAAAGCCTCATTACGCTTACGATAATTTTACCGCCACGGGCTTCCTTTCTTGCCGCGGTTTCAAAAGACTCTTCTTGAAGTCACCCTGCTCGTTTTCCACCTACTGTGTCCTAAGCCAATTGTTCGGTGAACGGGCATTCCAATTTGGCTTTGGCTGATGCGGGCTGAGCTGGAGTGCAGGCGCCGTCGAGACTCCTTCGAGGAAACGTTCTTAGCCGCTTCTATAAGAGCTGTTTACACTTCTACCTACCCCAAGTCTTGAAAAGATGAAGTATCTTAGTTACGAAAAAAGTTCTGCAAACGTAAGCCAGTCATCCAAATATATAACATCTGCTTCGTGAGGAATTTCACTTTTTAAAACTCTATTTCACATGACAAAACGCTCATTAAGTTTAAGATATTTTCCCACCACAAGCTTCCTTTCTTGCCGAGGATTCACAAGACTCTTTTAGTCACCCTGCTCGCTTCTCACCTACTGTGTCCGAAGCCAATTGTTCGGTGAACGGGCATTCCAATTTGGCTTTGGCTGATGCGGGCTGAGCTGGAGTGCAGGCTCCGTCGAGGCTCCTTCGAGGAAACGTTCTTAGCTGCTTTACTTAGTGCTGTTTACACACTCGTATAGCTAGCCTTTGATAATAAGAAGAGTACAGGCACCAAATAAAGACCCTCAGTCGCAACCACATCATCCAAATACAGTAGACATATCAAATCTGTCATCGCGTGGAATTAGGTGTCCTATTTTACACTTGACTAAATGCACATTGATGTCAAGATATTTATTCAGCCGCCGTCCTCCGCGGGTACAAGACTCTTCTTGAAGTCACCCTACTCGTTTCCCACTTACTATGTCCTAAGCCAATTGTTCGGTGAACGTGCATTCCAATTTGGCTTTGGCTGATGCGGGCTGAGCTGGAGTGCAGGCGCCGTCGAGACTCCTTCCAGGAAACGCTCTTAACCGCTTCGCTGAGTGATCTTTACACTTGTACCTACCCCAAGTCTTGATAAGATGAAGTGTCTTTGCTACGATAAAGTCCTGCAGACGTAACACAGTCATCCAAATATAGAACATCTGCTTCATGAGGAATTGCACTATTTAACACTCTATTGCACATGACAAAAGGCTCGGGGCTTCCTTTCTTGGCGAGGATTCACAAGACTCTTCTTGAAGTCACCCTGCTCGTTTCCCTCATACTGTGGTCCTAAGCCAATTGTTCGGTGACCGGGCATTCCAATTTGGCTTTGGCTGATGCGGGCTGAGCTGGAGTGCAGGCGCCGTCGAGACTCCTTCGAGGAAACGTTCTTAGCCTTTCAATGAGTGCTGTTTACACTTGTACCTACCCCAAGTCTTGATAAGATGAAGTATCTTAGTTACGACAAAAGTCCTGCAAACGTAACGCAGTCATCCAAATATAGAACATCTGCATCATGAGGAATTGCATTATTTACCACTCTATTGCACATGAAGGCTCATTAAGTTTTTCCGCCGCGGGCCTCTTTTTTGCACGGATCCATGAGACTCTTTTACTTGTCTCCTTTCGTGGCACTAAATCTACTACTACCTACTCGTTTCCCACCTGCTGTGTCCTCCTAAGCCAATTGTTCGGTGAATGGGCATTCCAATTTGGCTTTGGCTGATGCGGGCTGAGCTGAGTGCAGGCGCCGTCGAGACTCCTTCGAGGAAACGTTCTTAGCCGCTTCACTGGGTGCTGTTTACACTCGTACCTCTAGAGCTAACCTACTATAGGTTAGCTCTAGAGTACGAGTAGAGAGGTACGAGTGTATAGGCCACAAAGGAAGACAGTTGCAACCCCATCATCCACATACAGTAGATTATTATATCTGCCATCGGGGGAAATTGCACTATTGAACACTTCTCTCTATTTAAAAAAAACACTGCGGACTTAACTTCTTGGTGCGGGCCTTATAGACTCTCAAGTCTTCCTGCTCTTTCCCTCATACTGTGGTCCTAAGCCAATTGTTCGGTGAACGGGCATTCCAATTTGGCTTTGGCTGATGCGGGCTGAGCTGGAGTGCGGGCGCCGTCGAGACTCCTTCGAGGAAACGTTCTTAGCCGCTTCGCTGGGTGCTGTAAACACTTACAGAGTTAGTATTTACAATAAGAAGAGCATAGGCCACAAAGAAAGACCTGCAGCCGCAACCCCATTATCCAAATACCTACATAGAGTAGAATATCATATTTCTGTCATCGCGTGGAATTAGGTATCCTATTTTACTCTTGACAAAATGTATATTGATGTCAAAATATTTTTACAGCTACCGGCCTCCGTCCTTTGCAAGGACCAACATGCCACAAGACTCTTCTTGAAGTCAGCCTGCTCGTTTCCCCCCTACTGTGTCCTAAGCCAATTGTTCGGTGAACGGGCATTCCAATTTGGCTTTGGCTGATGCGGGCTGAGCTGGAGTGCAGGCGCCGTCGAGACTCCTTCGAGGAAACGTTCTTAGCCGCTTCGATGAGTGCTGTTTACACTTATAGAGTTATCCTTTACAATAATAAGAGTATAGGCATCAAAAGAATACCTGCAGGCGCAATCCCGTCGTCCAAATACAGTAGATTAACAAATCTGTCATCGCGTGGAATTAGGTGTCCTATTTAACACTTGACAAAATGTACACTATAGTGCGTTTCATCTTATAGTTCCTATGGCGTCATGTTGGTAGCATTGGAAACTTGTATGTAATATTGTTGCCACCTTATAATTTACATACAAATTTCCAATGCTACCAACAAGACGCCATAGGAACTATAAGATGAAACGCACTCTAATTTCAAGATGTCTTGAGCCGCCGGCCTCCGTCCTTACCACGGACCCACAAGACTCTTCTTGAAGTCGCCCTGCTCGCTTCCCACCTTCTGTGTCCTAAGCCAATTGTTCGGTGACCGGGCATTCCAATTTGGCTTTGGCTGATGCGGGCTGAGCTGGAGTGCAGGCGCCGTCGAGACTCCTCCGAGGAAACGTTCTTAGCCTTTCAATGAGTGCTGTTTACACTTGTACCTACCTAACCCAAGTCTTGATAAGATGAAGTATCTTAGTTACGAGAAAAGTCCTGCACACGTAACGCAGTCATCTAAATAAAGAATATCTGCTTCGTGAGAAATTGCACTATTTAACACTCTGTTGCACATTATAAAAGGCTCTTTAAGTTTTTTCCGCCACGGGCCTCCTTTCTTCGCACGGACCCATAAGACTCTTCTACGTGTGTCCTTTCGTGGCACGAAATCTACTACTACCTACTCGCTTCCCACCTACTGTGTCCTAAGCCAATTGTTCGGTGAACGGGCATTCCAATTTGGCTTTGGCTGATGCGGGCTGAGCTGGAGTGCAGGCGCCGTCGAGACTCCTTCGAGGAAACGTTCTTAGCCGCTTCGCTGAGTGCTGTATACACTTATAGAATTAGTCTTTACAATTGAAGAGTATAGGCCACAAAGAAAGACCTGCAGTCGCAACCACATCATCCAAAATACAGTAGAATATCAAATCTGTCATCGCTTGGAATTAGGTGTTCTATTTTACACTTGACAAAATGCACATAGATGTCAAGGTATCTCTTCAGCCGCCGTCCTCCGCGGGTACAAGACTCTTCCTGAAGTCACTCTGCTCGATTCCCACTTACTATATCCTAAGCCAATTGTTCGGTGAACGAGCATTCCAATTTGGCTTTGGCTGATGCGGGCTGAGCTGGAGTGCAGGCGCCGTCGAGACTCCTCCGAGGAAACGTTCTTAGACGCTTTGCTGGGTGCTGTTTACACTTGTACCTAACCCAAGTCTTGATAAGAAAAAGTGTCTTTGCTACGAAAAAATATTGCAGACGTAACACAGTCATCCAAATAAGAATATCTGCCTTCTTGTTGTCGAGGATTCACAAGACTCTTCTTGAAGACACCCTGCTCTTTCCCACCTACTGTGTCCTAAACCAATTGTTCGGTGAACGAGCATTCCAATTTGGCTTTGGCTGATGCGGGCTGAGCTGGAGTGCAGGCGCCGTCGAGACTCCTCCGAGGAAACGTTCTTAGACGCTTTGCTGGGTGCTGTTTACACTTGTACCTAACCCAAGTCTTGATAAGAAAAAGTGTCTTTGCTACGAAAAAATATTGCAGACGTAACACAGTCATCCAAATAAGAATATCTGCCTTCTTGTTGTCGAGGATTCACAAGACTCTTCTTGAAGACACCCTGCTCGTTTCCCTCATACTGTGTCCTAAGCCAATGGTTCGGTGAACGGGCATTCCAATTTGGCTTTGGCTGATGCGGGCTGAGCTGGAGTGCAGGCGCCGTCGAGACTCCTTCGAAGAAACGTTCTTAGCCGCTTCGCTGAGTGCTGTTTACACTTATAGAGTTAGTCTTTACAATAAGAAGAGTATAGGCCACAAAGAAAGACCTGCAGTTGCAACCCCGTCATCCAAATACAGTAGAATCTGAAATCTGTCATCGCGTGGAATTAAGTGTCCTATTTATCACTTGACAAAATGCACATTGATGTCAAGATATTTCTTCAGCCGCCGGCCTCCGCGGGTACAGCCTCTTCTTGAAGTCACCCTGCTCGTTTTCCTCACACTGTGTCCTTCCTTAGCCAATTGTTCGGTGACCGGGCATTCCAATTTGGCTTTGGCTGATGCGGGCTGAGCCGGAGTGCAGGCTCCGTCGAGACTCCTCCGAGGAAACGTTCTTAGCCGCTCCACTAAGTGCTGTTTACACTTGTACCTACCCCAAATCTTGATAAGAAGTGTCTTTGCTACGAAACAGTCCTGCAAACGTAACGCAGTCATCCAAATATAGAACGTCTGCTTCGTGAGGAATTGCACCATTTAACACTCTATTGCACATGACAAAAGGCTCATTAAGTTTTTCTCGTGGCGTGCCTCTTTTCTCGGCACAAAACCATAAGACTGCGTGTCCTTTACGTGTCTTCTACGTGTGTCCTTTCGTGGCACGAAATCTGCTACAACCTACTTGTTTCTCACCGACTGTATCCTAAGCCAATTGTTCGGTGACCGGGCATTCCAATTTGGCTTTGGCTGATGCGGGCTGAGCTGGAGTGCAGGCGCCGTCGAGACTCCTTCGAGGAAACGTTCTTAGCCGCTTCGCTGAGTACTGTTTACAGAGTTAGCCTTTACAATAAGAAGAGTATAGGTCACAAAGAAAGACCCACAGTCGCAACCACATCATCCAAATACAGTAGATTATTATATCTGCCATCGCGGGAAATTGCACTATTGAACACTCCTCTCTATTAAAACAAAAAACACTGCGGACCTAACTTCTTGGTGCTGCCTTATAAGACTCTCAAGTCTCCCTGCTCTTTCCCACCTACTGTGTCCTAAGCCAATTGTTCGGTGAACGGGCATTCCAATTTGGCTTTGGCTGATGCGGGCTGAGCTGGAGTGCGGGCGCCGTCGAGACTCCTTCGAGGAAACGTTCTTAGCCGCTTCGCTCAGTGGTGTTTTACACTCGTAGAGCTTTTTACAATAAGAAGAGTATAGGCCACAAAGGAAAACCCGCAGTCCAACCCCATTATCCAAATACAGTAGAATATCAAATCTGTCATCGCGTGGAATTCCGTGTCCTCTTGGTGTCCTATTTTACACTTGACAATATGCACATTAATGTCAAGATATTTCTTCAGGCGCCGTCCGCCGCGGGTACAAGACTCTCCTTGAAGTCACCCTACTCGCTTCTCACCTACTATGTTCTAAGCCAATTGTTCGGTGACCGGGCATTCCAATTTGGCTTTGGCTGATGCGGGCTGAGCTGGAGTGCAGCCTCCGTCGAGACTCCTTCGAGGAAACGTTCTTAGCCGCTTTGCTGAGTGGTGTTTCACACTCGTATAGCTAGCCTTTGATAATAAGAAGAGCGTAGGCCACAAAAGAAAACTCGCAGTCGAAACCCCATTATTCAAAATACAGTAGAATATCAAATCTGTCATCGCGTGGAATTAGGTGTCCTATTTTACACTTGACAAAATGCACACTAATGTCAAGATATCTTCAGCCGCCGTCCTTGTACAAGACTCTTCTCGAAGTCACCCTGCTCGTTTCCCACCTACTGTGTCCTAAGCCAATTGTTCGGTGAACGGGCATTCCAATTTGGCTTTGGCTGATGCGGGCTGAGCTGGAGTGCAGACTCCGTCGAGACTCCTTCGAGGAAACGTTCTTAGACGCTTCGCTCAGTGGTGTTTTACACAAGTAGAGCTAGCCTTTACAATAAGAAGAGTATCGGCCACAAAGAAAGACCTGCAGTCGCAACCCCGTCGTCCAAATACAATAGAATATCAAATCTGTCATCGCGTGGAATTAGGTGTCCTATTTTGTCACATTGATGTCAAGTGGTTCTTCAGCCGCCGGCCTCCGTCCTTTGCACATGCCACAAGACTCTTCTTGAAGTCACCCTGCTCGTTTCCCACCTACTGTGTCCTAAGCCAATTGTTCGGTGAACGGGCATTCCAATTTGGCTTTGGCTGATGCGGGCTGAGCTGGAGTGCAGGCGCCGTCGAGACTCCTTCGAGGAAACGCTCTTAGCCGCTTCGCTCAGTGGTAATTTACACTCGTAGAATAAGCCTTAACAATAAGAAGAGTATAGGCCTCAAAGAAAGACCTGCAGTCGCAACCCCGTCGTCCAAATACAGTCGAATATCAAATCTGTCGCAACCCCGTCATCCAAATAAAGTAGATTATTCTGTCTGCCATCGGGGGAAATTGCACTATTGAACACTCTTCCCGCTTAAAAAAAACACTGCGGACCTAACTTCTTGTTGCGGACTTATAAGACTCTCAATGTCCCTGCTCTTACCCACCTACTGTGTCCTAAGCCAATTGTTCGGTGACCGGGCATTCCAATTTGGCTTTGGCTGATGCGGCCTGAGCTGAGTGCAGGCGCCGTCGAGACTCCTTCGAGGAAACGTTCTTAGCCGCTTCGCTCATTGGAGTTTTACAGTCGTAGAGCTAGCCTTTACATTAAGAAGAGTATAAGCACCAAAACAAGACCCTCAGTCGTAAACACATCATCTAAATACAAAACGTTCTTAGCCGCTTCGCTGAATGATGTTTCACACTCGTATAGCTAGCCTTTGATAATAAGAAGAGTATATAGGCCACAAAGGAAAACCCGCAGTCCAAACCCCATTATCCAAATACAGTAGAATATCAAATCTGTCATCACGTGGAATTAGGTGTCCTATTTTACACTTGACAAAATTCACATTGATGACAAGATATTTCTTCAGCCGCCGTCCTCCGCGGGTACAAGAGTCTTCTTGAAGACACCTTACTCGATTCCCACTTACTGTGTCCTAAACCAATTGTTCGGTGAACGGGCATTCCAATTTGGCTTTGGCTGATGCGGGCTGAGCTGGAGTGCAGGCGCCGTCGAGACTCCTTCGAGGAAACGTTCTTAACTACTTCACTAAGTGCTGTTTACACTTGTACCTACCTAACCCAAGTCTTGATAAGATGAAGTATCTTAGTTACGAGAAAAGTCCTGCACACGTAACGCAGTCATCTAAATAAAGAATATCTGCTTCGTGAGAAATTGCACTATTTAACACTCTGTTGCACATTATAAAAGGCTCTTTAAGTTTTTTCCGCCACGGGCCTCCTTTCTTCGCACGGACCCATAAGACTCTTCTACGTGTGTCCTTTCGTGGCACGAAATCTACTACTACCTACTCGCTTCCCACCTACTGTGTCCTAAGCCAATTGTTCGGTGAACGGGCATTCCAATTTGGCTTTGGCTGATGCGGGCTGAGCTGGAGTGCAGGCGCCGTCGAGACTCCTTCGAGGAAACGTTCTTAACTACTTCACTAAGTGCTGTTTACACTTGTACCTAACCCAAGTCTTGATAAGAAAAAGTGTCTTTGCTACGAAAAAATATTGCAGACGTAACACAGTCATCCAAATAAGAATATCTGCCTTCTTGTGGAATTTCACGATTAAACACTCTATTGCACATGACAAAAGGCTGATTAAGTTTACGATAATTTTTAACACCTCGGGCTTCTTTTCTTGGCACGGATTCACAAGACTCTTCTGGAAGTCACCCTGCTCGTTTCCCTCATACTGTGTCCTAAGCCAATTGTTCGGTGAACGGGCATTCCAATTTGGCTTTGGCTGATGCGGGCTGAGCTGGAGTGCAGGCGCCGTCGAGACTCCTTCGAGGAAACGTTCTTAGACGCTTTGCTGAGTGCTGTTTACAGAGTTAGTCTTTACAATAAGAAGAGTATAAGGCTACAAAGAAAGACCTGCAGTCGCAACCCCGTCGTCCAAATACAGTAGAATATCAAATCTGCCATCGCGTGGAATTAGGGTTCTATTTAACACTTGACAAAATGCACATTAATGCCAAGATATTTCTTCAGCCGCCGTCCTCCGCAGGTACAAGACTCCTCTTTGAGTCACCCTGCTCGTTTCCTTCATACCTACTGTATCCTAAGCCAATTGTTCGGTGAACGGGCATTCCAATTTGGCTTTGGCTGATGCGGGCTGAGCTGGAGTGCAGGCGCCGTCGAGACTCCTTCGAGAAAAACGCTCTTAGCCGCTTCGCTGAGTTCTGTTTACAGTGTGAAAGAGTGTCTTTATTACGAAAAAAGACCTGCAGACGTAGCGCTACTGCGCAAAAAGGCACAATATTTGTCTACGTGGGAAATTGCACTATTAAACACACTAATTGCACATTACAAAAGGCTCATTCATCGCGTGGAATTAGCTCCATATTTAAGACTTCACAAAATGCCGGCCTTCGTCCTTTGCACGGACCCACATGCCACAAGACTGTTCTTGAAACCAGCCTGATTGTATTTCACCTACTGTGTCCTAAGCCAATTGTTCGGTGAACGGGCATTCCAATTTGGCTTTGGCTGATGCGGGCTGAGCTGGAGTGCAGGCGCCGTCGAGACTCCTTCGAGGAACCGTTCTTAGCAGCTTCATGGAGTGCTGTTTACACTCGCAGCTAGCCTTTTAATGGAGACTGGGCTTTTTATCTTTGAAACAAATAAATATTGAACAATAAGTAAACTGTCCTTCTGGTCGAAGGACCTCAGCCAGAGTGAGAGATGTGCGTTAGAATGCGGATAAAATTCGAAACGCTCCAGTTTGTGAAACAAACTAGTTATTGTTTTTGATAGCAAGTATGGTTTTTGAGACATTTAGAAGGGAGACAGAGTAGAAAAGCTAGATCACAGTTAAAGCGCAGATTCCTGTGGTAGCTGTATCTCCTTTCGGAGTACGAGCGGTAAGGTAGCTAAAACTAGATCACAGTTAAAGCGCAGATTCCTGTGGTAGCTGTATCTCCTTTCGGAGTACGAGCGGTAAGGTAGCTAAAACTAGATCACAGTTAAAGCGCAGATTCCTGTGGTAGCTGTAGCTCCTTTCGGAGTACGAGCGGTAAGGTAGCTAAAACTAGATCACAGTTAAAGCGCAGATTCCTATGGAAAGTGTAGCTCCTTTCGGAGTACGAGCGGTAAGGTAGCTAAAATTAGATCACAGTTAAAGCGCAGATTCCTGTGGTAGCTGTAGCTCCTTTCGGAGTACAAGCTACCTTACCGCTCGTACTCCGAAAGGAGCTACAGCTACCACAGGAATCTGCGCTTTAACTGTGATCTAGTTTTAGCTACCTTACCGCTCGTACTCCGAAAGGAGCTACAGCTACCACAGGAATCTGCGCTTTAACTGTGATCTAGTTTTAGCTACCTTACCGCTCGTACTCCGAAAGGAGCTACAGCTACCACAGGAATCTGCGCTTTAACTGTGATCTAGTTTTTCTACTCTGTCTCCCTTCTAAATGTCTCAAAAACCATACTTGCTTGATCAGAAGATTTAATTCACCAATAGCATTTTACGATTACAAAATCAAGCATTGAAAGAAAACGAAAGAGGTTAAATTGGAACCAAATGTAGATGCTTCAATGATGTGGCTTCGACATTTCATTTCCAATCGCAGACCCGCTTACGATTCCGCTCAGAGAGGAGGTGAATAAAATGTTCAGAAGTACCTCTTGGCCAGCAGAGTGAAGACATGAATAACGCTTACATTATAACACGTTATAAAAACCTGAAAGTTGTAATAAAAGGACTCATTCACCGAATGCAGGTCTATTCCCAAAAACCTATTTTGTCTAATATTCTAGATCTAGAGATCAGTTTCTCAATAAGACCATTTTAGATTTTGTTTAACCTTGCTGACACCTTATTTATTTCCGTATTGTAATTTTCAGAATTATGAAATACGTCGAAGTAGGCAAAATTAAGTTCTTAGGAAGTATCTACACCTACGCCTCTGCCCCATCTAACCCCAGGGTGCAAGCCTAGGCCCCAGGTTTTTAACACGAGAGCCAAATGTCAAATTTCACTTAAACAGTTTTGTTACTTGTTAAGTTTCCTCAGAAAATTTATTTGTTCTAAGCTTATTTCATATGCACGTCTCGTAAAGAACCGCGGCATACGATATCGATAAATCACCAAATGTCAAGAATGTTCACTTCGGGTTTCGGGAAACACAAGAAATGAAAATATTTTGTAAGAAAAGATTACAATATACACATTTCACGCTTTATCCCTTGCGGGGTAGGCAAACCGTAAACAGACCAACCTTCAACATACCAATTTGAACGTCATTTCCGAAAAAAAATTGTCGTACAGGACTTCAGCCTGAAAAAGCGATATTCTCGACTCGATCGCCTCTGAAACCAGCGGAAAAGAAATAAGGTGATGCTATTCTTAGCCGGAATCACACCAACAAAAACTTTTGATTGATAAAATTAGTCTTACGAAAAAAGTCCTAAGTAATAGGAGGCCAATATAGGTATGGTATTGCGTTGTCGAGCATCAGTATCGACGGATAGACTAGAAGGGAAGGCAAGATATGTCGTAGTACTATTATTATACTGTACTAGATATTCAGCGGATAGGTATGTAACAACAGACAATTTATTACTCCAAGAAGAAATAAGTAAAGCTCAGAGATG